>OY720030.1:7844097-7995124 GCA_963082485.1 Eudonia mercurella | reverse complement strand
GTCGCCTTATGACTTTTTGATACTGAAAATTCTCGAACCACGGTTATAAAAAAAATTGTAAATAGTTCTGAACTGATTAATTGTTAATTTAAAGTGTATTTTTAGGCGATTTCATTAAGTTGTAATATGTTTTAGTATTTTGTCTGTAATCGTTTTATAATAATTAGGTCGTACAGTATTAGAGGTTACGATTTTATATTGCGATCAATTTACTATTTTGAATACTAACTGTTTATGGGCATTCAAAAGTGATTTAATAGAGTGACAGCTAAAATCAAAAACAGTGTGTAGTGAAGTGTTCTAAGTAGTGTGAATCTGTGTGAACACAGTGTGACTCATCTTGGCCTGACCACCATCACCAACTCTAAATATGAATATACAATTTGGTCGATTATGTTAATTTGTCAGTGTTTTGTTGTTAAAAATGTAGAAATAATAAATTATAATAATAATTATGTTACAAATACTCGTTTTCTTATACTACGTGATAAAATGGCAAATAAAACGTGACATGTTTTATTTGCCAAGGAAATTCCGCTATTTCATAAAAAATGGTGCCCAAAATAGTGCTAAATAATAGTACCGCAAGGAAAATAATAGTATATTTATATATAGTAGAGTTAACCCTTAAACGCCTAGAGTATCAAAAATGAAACGGTAACTTTTAGTCTTTTTAAAATTGTCATTATATTTTATATAAGTACTATTATATTTGTACACTTCTCATCAGAAAAATCGAAACACCTTGCAAGTTTATGTTTTGTAAGGATTATCAGAAAAATGTGTATATTTAGGAATAAATGTCAAATGTCGTTTAATAGTATATAAGGTCACATTTTATCAACTAAATATTTTGAGTATAACTTCAACAACATACATAAACTATTTTTATGAAAAAACCTAAAATGTTTATACGCTAGTTTTCAAGAAAAACGCCAAAAGACATTTCGATTAAAAAGAAAAATAAAGCACTTTCGGTAATTTCAATTCAAAGGAACCGAAACAGAGAGGCCGCAATGTCTTCACCGCTTACACGTGCCCCTAGTTTCGTTCAAAAGAGCCGATAGAGAGGCCGCTCTTAAAAATATTACAATTTTTGTGTCAGGAAAAGTAAAAAAAAAACTTGCCTGAATTTTTTTTAATGCTAGGGCCTTATTTCTCTAATGTAATTAGATGTTTTGTCAAAATATTTGCAGTTGATGAAAAGTGACCTTATATAATATAAGGTTTTCAAATCCTAATGTTGTTCTAAATTCAAATTAAATTTTCATAGGTTCGTATTTTGTTCACAAGTCAAAGGCCGGCAACGCGTCTGCGATTCCTCTGGTTTTGCTGGTGTCCATGGGCGGCGGTGATTACTCTCCATCAGGTGACCCGCCTGCTCGTCTGCCTCCTTATATTTAAAAAAAAATTTTAACCCTGTATGGAGTATGAAAGAAATTGCTAAAACAACACACTCTTATTACTGCTTCCATACGATTCTTCATCGATTAGAATTTTCGCTTGTCATGTATCATGTGATTTTTTTCATGGAATGAAAACTCTTTTGTGTAAAATTAGGACAGGAACCATAAAAACGGGGAAGTGTATCGATTTTTCTGATGAGAAGTGTATTAAAATAAATATTTAGATTACACTGTGATTAAAACATGTTTTTTTTTAATATTGAGTAATATAGTATATATTTTTTAATTTAACATCATAGACAAGGATGTTTTGACGGAAACCTCTTTGGATATGAGAATGCAACCTTTTTTGAAAAAATAAATAAAATTACTTCTATATGTTCTAGTTTAATGATGTAAATTGTAATAGATTCGTAATTATGAAAAAATAATATGAAATAAACAAAATGAAAATAAATTACTAAGGAGAGCCTTTTTTCAAGGTTTTTCGTATTTTTTTAAAAAAGAGTGCAGTGCCGAAAAAATTTTTATTTTATTTTATTCGAAGTGTTGGAATCACATAGTATCCATTAAAAAGCTTTTTATGATAAACAAAAAATCAGGCGTTTAAGGGTTAAGGTCAGCAACAGGTAATATTTGCTGTGAATAGTTTGTCATATTTATTTTATTTTTCCTAACAAAAAAGCATTTTCATTTAGTTAGCTACCTACACCTATTTATTTATTTTTATTTTATGAGTAGCTCGGGGGGGGGGGACCGCTAGGAAGGAAGACATGCTATGAATGTGTATAAATAGTGCCAATGAGTACACAAAAAGAAAAAAAGTTATGGGATTATATGCTAGAGGGTTTTTTTCAGTGTTTTTCTCATCTCTGCGCGCCAAAACCAAAGAAGCTAAAGATACAATTTATAACGCAATAAATAGTACCCTCAATGGAATCTAATTTTTACATTATGATTCAGCTCAGTCGAGTTCAATAATAATAACCTACATAGTCAGAGTCACCCCTTTTTTATTTGTAGTAGTTTAATGCAGCGTAGGGTTTATGAAATTATGAATTTCTAGATTTTCCCTGTTCATCTTATAATATGGGATGGATGATTGATGGATAAAGGATTTAAGTTAATATTTTATTAAAAAAAGGTTGTCCATGTTTTTCTAAAAAAATATTATATTGAATATTTAGAACACGATTTAATTAAAAGTAACAACAATACAAACGCTCTTTACCTAACTATTAGTGATCTAAAATATTAATTAAGTACAGACAGAACTTTATCCAATACAAACAATTATCCTAACTTAATTATCATACATAGAAAATAGAACATAAAAATTAATATCTCTTAGCTTCATTCTATGCGACAGTACATTATTTACATTTACTTACACCCACCTTATCACTTCCAATGATTTGTTAAGGCGAAGGGTAAGGCACACTAGCGCTACCAATTGATAATTTGACAATTACTAACGGACCGGATCTTTTTTTAAACATTGCGTACTGTCCGACAACAGGAAAGCATCCATAGTATTTATTTAATAATTGCGCACTACTTTTTGTTGCGTGGTTTATTAACAAAACGGGCTATCGCATGTATTCACAAACAATGGCCACTTTTGGTGTTAGTGAATGAATACAAAAACAAACCTAAAAGTAGTGCACAATTATTAAATAATAGATATTTGGCAGTGTCGGAAGGTCCGCAATGTTTTAAAAAAAATCCAGTTTAGCAGTTATCAAATTAAGTCCATTAGCGGTGCTAGTGTGCCTTACCCTTCGCCTTAAGTACAAACACAGTAAGCATCTAACCTCAAAACCAGATCAAAACAATATGTTTTTAGGGTTCCGTAGCCAAATGGCAAAAAACGGAACCCTTATGGATTCGTCATGTCTGTCTGTTTGTCTGTCTGTCTGTCCGTCCGTATGTCACAGCCACTTTTCCGAAACTATAAGAACTATACTGTTGAAACTTGGTAAGTAGATGTATTCTGTGAACCGCATTAAGATTTTCACACAAAAATAGAAAAAAAAACAATAAATTTTGGGGGTTCCCCATACTTAGAACTGAAACTCAAAAATTTTTTTTATCAAACCCATACTTGTGGGGTATCTATGGTTAGGTCTTCAAAAATGATATTGAGGTTTTTAATATATATTTTTTCTAAACTGAATAGTTTACGCGAGAGACACCTCCAAAACGGTAAAATGTGTGTGTCCCCCCCCCTGTGACTACTAAAATAAGAGAATGATAAGACTAAAAAAAATATATGATGTACATTACCATGCAAACTTCCACCGAAAATTGGTTTGAACGAGATCTAGTAAGTAGTTTTTTTTAATACGTCTTAAAGTACGGAACCCTTCGTGCGCGAGTCCGACTCGCACTTGGCCGTTTTTTTTTTCTTTACTGCACCCACAAATTCGATAGGCAAAGAGAACACAGACTTATTTTTTTCGACATCGTGTTAAATTCCCGACCAAAATTTCCCGGGTAGAGAAAGGTACTTTGCCCGGGAGTTCCCGTACCCGAGGAGACGGGAAATAAACCCTAATGCAGCGCTATCTTGTAACAAGTTGTTTACACTAGTTCACACACAGGATCTCCGCGTGCTTTGCTTGCAAACGCTCAGCGTATTTGCCAAAAATATTGATTTAATTTTTAATTTTTTTTAAATTTATTTATTTATTTATATAGACAACAAAGATCCATTTTTGTTAGTAACAATTTGACTTATAAATATGTTAGTAAAGTATTTTTAAACATTTAAAATAACATTAACATTCAAATTACAACACACTAAATAATTATACTATATCTTATTATACTCCCCATGTACTGTACTACAGTGGTTTAAGTACTCGCAGTCAAACCTACTTGCAAACACTCTTAGTATACCGTTGGGGCTGGCCCGGATCCTACGCCCCAGGGATGTGCACCTCTTGCGCATGGTGGTGTAGAAACAGTCTACCCGCGCCTCAGCGAACATCCCCGAAGCGCTGCAGAAACGGGGCAGCCCCACCAGCACTCTAAACGCATTATTAAACTGGACTCGGAGGGCGCCGTACTGTTTTTGTGTATAATTAACCCACAGGCTGCTTGTGTAAAAACTAGTGCAGTAGGCTCTAAAAAGACAGATTTTTACGCTAGTTGAGCAGCGAGCAAACCTGCGGGCAATCATGTTTGCTCTCACAGACAACGCCCTCCGCTCCCTCTCAATATCCACATCATCTTTTAGGTCGGCGGTTAACCAATGTCCGAGGTATTTGAATTGATCTACTCGCTGTAGCTGCGTACCATATAACTTTATGGCAGGAATTGGTGACGGACATTGGCTGCCCCCGGCCCGAAAGACCATGCATTCACTCTTTTTAATGTTATATCGTAAGCCATGTAGGTGCGCATACTTTTCACAAATGCTTATCATTTTTGATAAGCCGCAGACTGAAGCGCTCAGCAGCGCCATGTCATCCGCATAACTAATGTTATTGACCGCGACTCCGTCAATATGGCATCCGACACGAGCCCTGCTGAGCTCCTCTATAAGCGCGTTCACGTACAGGTTGAAAAGCTTGGGAGAGGTCAAACCCCCCTGCCTCACCCCGCACTCCAACCTGTACGGCTCCGAGTATGCACCCGACCACCTTACGACATTGACCTGGTGTTGGTACCAAAACCTAACTATATCCTTTACTTCTCTAGGCAACTGTATAGCTTCGAGTTTTTGCCACAAGATGTCGTAACTAACCAGGTCAAATGCCTTCGAGAGGTCGAGGAAACAGGCATAGACGGGTGTTCGTCTTTTATTGTAGTATTTGACAGTCTGCTTTAAACTCAAGATAGCTGCCTCTGTTGAGAGATCTGATCTGAAACCGAACTGGTTATCATGTAAATCCAGATGTTGATCTAATTGACTATTTAACAGACTGTCAAACACTTTCGCTATTATGGTGGCCAGTGAAATAGGTCTATAGTTAGACTTTTCACTTGAGTCGCCTGTTTTATTTTTCACAATTGGCACCACCACAGTCTTCATCATATCGGCTGGTAGGTATGTGTGTCCTACACAAAGGGTATAGATAGAACATTGCCAACACTCTAGGTAGGTGAGGGCCCGCATTCCGCAGGTGTTCGATACTGAGTCCGTCATGGCCTGGAGATTTACCGCGCGACATAGCCTCTACTGCCTTCCGTACATCATTTGCTGTAAAGCCGGTACCCCTCTCCCGCCCACACGGCCCAGCATCGTTCACCGACTGCGATGGTCCCAATGGTGATTTTACTGTAAAGTGAGCCCTAAATATGTCTGCTATCCCCCTACTGTCACTGACACCATCCACACTCACAGGAAGGCTCGGCTTGTTATTCAGCATGTTAGTGGATTTCCAGAAATTACGAAAGTCGAGTTTAGAATGATCTGCTGTTATCTTGTCCATCTTTAGCTGCTCACTGTGGTTCTGACACCATTTAAGACGCGACTTAAAGATTTTACGATATTTCTGCATTTCATCGTAAACACGACCGCTATCTGGTTTTCCATGTAGGACCCAAATCTGGAATTTACACCTAGCCTCCCTGTGCGCTTCTCCCACATGCCTGTTCCACCCCACTACAGGCTTTCTTTTATTAAATGTATTAACATTAATATTATGACTATCAGTCGCTGCCCTACTCAACACACTAACTATCTCACAATATAATTTATCAATAACCTGTTTATGATTAAAAAATCATATAAATTTATTATTAATAAAATCATATAAAATCAGCACACTTTAAAAATGTATTAGGGAAATCAATTAATTTTAATTTGTTATGGCATAATTTACTGTACATGTCAATTTGAGGAGGTTTCCTCTCACCCCACACAACTTTGTTAACACTTTAAACGCCATTTGACCGACAAACAATTGAATTCCTATTGTGTCTGGGCCCAACGGCGGTCAACCTGTTAATAACATTGTTTTTTAAACTAATAATTTCAGGTTTAATTTCACCAAAGTCACATTCTATAATCAACGGAAAATGATCCGACCATACGACATCATATTTCGGATAGACATTAAGGATCGACGCTGCGGCCGCCCTGGTTACGACGCAGTGATCCAACCAGCGTCTAGACCTATATATATATATATTTAATAATCTTGTTACCGAGTAGGTACAAGTTTTATTGATAATTTGATCACGAAAACGAGAGAATTTTCAGCAGTTTAAAACCACAATTCTTCTATTAACTCGCCGCAACTATTAAACCGCAGTTCGCCGCATCAACCCCGTTAAGCAAAGAAGGAGATAAATTAGGTATTTATAAATTATTCAGTAACTAGTAGTTAAATTAATTATTACCACAAAAATAATGTAGATTTATATATTTTTTTAATTTATTTATTTACACATAAACTTACAACTATCACAACAGGTTTTTTTTACCCCCAATGCGATAGATGAAGCGATTGAATTTATTTGTAACAAATTGTCCAACTAGCTATTTTTGTGAATTCGCTCAATGAACACAATGAACTCAATGAAAAGGGGATGTGAGATAATGTAGCAACTACAGAGCTATTAAATTAATGTCACACACTCTTTAAAATATGGGAGAGAATCTTGAACAACCGATTAAATCAAATAATGTCATTAACTCCAAATCAATGTGGCTTTGTAGCTGAAAAGGGCACGTCAGATGCAATCCAAACCATCCGAATCATGCTGGAGAAAACCAAGTCTAACAATAAAAACTTGCATATGGTATTCGTTGACTTGGAAAAGGCGTTCGATCATGTCCCGCGAGATCTTATATGGGAAGCACTCGGAGAGCAATTTGTATTCCTGAGTATTACATCGCTCTTATTCGGGACATGTACGCTGATGTGACCACACAAGTCCTGTGCCCAGCTGGAACAAGCGAAAGATTTAAGATTGAAGTCGGAGTGCATCAGGGTTCCACCCTTAGCCCACATCTGTTTAATACCATGAACCACCTAACAAAAGGCTGTCAAAAACCACTTCCCTGGAACATCCTATACGCGGGCGATGTTGCTCTTATCTCAGAAGACATAAAAGATCTCCAGCATAACTTCAACGCGTTGATAGAGGCACTTGAAAACAATGGTCTCAAGATAAGCAGGAAGAAGACGGAGCACATGTCTTGCTTGTTCGATGGTACCACAGACCCTTATAACATCAAGATTTCCATTGGAGTCACACAAATACCAACCGTGAACCAGTTCAAATACTTAGGGTCAATTATAAGCAATGATGGCAAGATTGATAGCGACGTCGCCCATAGAACAACAACGGGCTGGCTAAAATGGAGACAGCTCACAGGCGTAATGTGCGATAAAAAAATGCCACTAAAAGTCAAAGGCAAAATGTACAAAACAGCAATAAGACCAGCAGTATTGTATGGGTCCGAGTGTTGGGCGACCAATAAACAACACCTCAACAAATTGCACACTACAGAAATGCGCATGTTACGCTGGTCAGCGGGCGTCACATTATTAGATAAAATGCGACCGAAACATAAGAGGAACCTTCAAAGTCGCACCTATAGTTGACAAAATTAAAGAAAAACGCCTTCGATGGTATGGGCACGTACAGAAACGTCCCAAGACCACATGGTAAAGCTTGCCCTGAACTTGCCAACGACGAAGCGTGGACGCGGAAGACCACCCTCCACCTGGCTGACGACGGTCGAGAAAGGCCTAAAAGACGCTCAACTCGACACTAGCACCGCACAAAACCGTGCGCAGCGGAGGAAACGGACAAGGAAGGTCGACCCCAAGTAAATGGGAAAACGGTCGAGGATTATATATATATCGACGAGGTTGATTGTGCAAAAGGCGCGCGTCAGTGGCGCCTCCTTCAGTAAATTACTTCAGTAGGTTAGTTATATCTAAGAAGTATGTCAATAAAAAACACAGGTACCTACTTACTTACCTATAATTTTGTTTAAATTTAAAATGTTAGTAATATCAGAGTTTTTATGTCCTATTTTGTTACTTTTGTTATTAAAAATTAGAGATAAAGTAAAATATAAAATACTTGCAAAAAGTTGAATTTAATTAAATCAACAAAAAATACCATAGTACTCGTCCTCGTGCCTATCTTTAATAAATAACAAGTATTTTTATTAATAAAATTATTCAACGGGTCTCTTTGAAATAGTTCATTTTATTTATGCATGGTAGGTAGCACATCAACTGCTTATCTAATGCACACAGTCGCAATGGCCGAAATCGGTCAGAAGAGAGAGAGATAGATTGGTATAAGTAGGTATACCTACTCATTTTTATGCACACCAATGGCAACCTTAAAGCATTACTCTAAGCCAATAACCAATAAAAATATTTTTGTGCACTGTAGGCATATTTTTTTTAATAAAAAAACACATTAAAAAGCATTACTTACAAAAAAAAAAGAAAATCTGAAACACCTAGTGTGAGATAGGTACGTTAGACTAGAAAACGAAGGATAGAGGCAACATAATTCATCCTTTTAGGTCGGTCCGCTGAAATGAATATTCGTCTACCTACCTACTGTTTTCCTCCCTGTCCTTGTGTTTCTACCGTTTACCCACGTATTATAATAGCCTGCCTGCTATGCTGCAATATAAAAGGCATTTCATTTGCAGTTCACACCGCGCAGAAAGGGGTTGACGGTGGCTTTGCTTTATTTACTATGTTTGAATGATCCTTGTGGAAAGGAACCGTTCCTTAGGGGGCCGCTAGGTAAGTCGCTCGAGTAAATATCACATTTTTAAAAGAAAGACAAAAAGGTAATGTCACTTCGCCGCTTAAGAAGAGAAGTCTTGTTGTTTTGAAATAGTACCTACTCAAAACTACTGGTAGGTACTTCAAAACAACAAGACTTCTCTTCTAAAGCGGCGAACAGTGACATTTTTTATCTCTCATAAAACAACAATTCTACTAACATTGTTATTGGTACCTAATAATCAGGCTAGCTTACAGAAGCCCTACTACCCACGATGACGTCAATTAACATTTATTATTACTTAGTAAAATAGCCTATAACTGTCCCACTGCTGGGCAAAGGCCTCCATCATTGAAATTAAGTCATCGCTACATCTGATGGGATTACCCACGCGTGGTAATTAAGCCATTAGGTTTCATTACCACGCTTGCCGAATGAGGGTTGGTGACCACAAACCTGGGTTATGCATCGAAAACATCCAAAACACACTTTGCCCGACCTGGGGATTGAACCCGGAACTTTCGGGTGTCGAACCGAGCGCTTTGCCTATTAATTCCACATTAGCTTAACATTCACTAATAATAAAAAGCTGTCTTTCTTTTTTTGAATCCTATGGCTATCAGCAGTGTTTATCGATAGTACTGGGCATTGAATACCGTTAAAAAATTTGGTAACGATTCTTCGTCAATCAACGATATCGCTAAAAAAAGGTAACGTTATGCCTGGATCGTTTTGAGTGGCATTCTAACCGCTCTACGCGGATTGGCGATGGCGGACTGATACTTACTTACCTATGTTCATTTAAGTTTTCAGTTGCTAGCAGCAAACTATCGCAGCAAGTTGCTGCGATAGTTTGCGTTCAAAGAACAGGAAACTATCAACAATGGAACCGCTCCACCACAAGAGCAAACAGAGTATAGAAACCTCATCAGATACAATCAAAGTTTCCTAAGACAAGTAATCGAACGCCAGAACTTCGGACGCGAGCCGATCTGTGAGCCAAACTGATGGTAACTAATTTGGGCTATTCCCATCCCGTGTGCAGTGTGCTACAAGATTTTAGTCCCAACTGCTCCTTCCTAGGCTAAAATAAAGATTATAAAAGTAGGTAGGTACTCTATTTTCAAAATTCTTTAAAGAACTTGGGATTTTCTTGGCAGTATGAGTTTTAAAGGACAATGGATTTGGAGCAGTTGAGAATAACCCACTTATTTATCTATGAGGAACCTATAAGACACTCCGTATTTTAGTTATTGAATAGCACATAATGTGAAAGTGGTCAATACGCAAGCATATCTAAGTAATTATTGTTGCGATATTAGTTTTATGATGAATGACTATACAGGGCCGTATTAGGATCGCAAGTAGCAAAATAAATCAACCATAAACACGCATGATGTAGAGTAAGTGTAGTAGTTCAATAAATTATATGGTATTACGTCTTTTGAGGAACCCATCAGGCAGAGCTCTTGTTCAGGTGTCCTTAGGATAAGGACATAGCAGACTTTACTAATTTGAAAAGGTTGTAAAGTCGGCTCGTAACCGCTGTCGATGTCGTGTCGGTGCAACTCGGCCATAACGTCGGGTTTCTTGTCTCCAGCATGGTGGCCTAGTTTCCAGCGTGGTAACCATGCTAGTTAGCTGTACCTATGCTTTGGTAGCTGTGCGAGACTCATTCACCATTATACCCGTAAAAATCTTGTAAAGGGTCGACTGCTCAACAAAACCTACTAGAAGAATTGCTTAAGATCTGCAATAAAATATATATAATTTTAATAGTCAATAATATAATAATCAATAATATATTTTAAAAGAACTCCTAAATGTGACCTTTTTATAGGTAGATTGTGCGTAGTAATGTTTTTCTTGCTAGAAGGATATCGAATGTGAGATCATCGAAAATCCGGTGACGAACGTGTAAAAGCTGAAAGTAGTACTTAAACTAAGCTTATCAGTACCTATTTCGGGTGTAGTTACATCGTCTGTCTGTAAAAAAAACACATAAACCAGCTTAGTATCTCGTAAAAGAGAGTTCACCATCACCATAGTTTGGTTGTAGATTCGTTCGCTTTTTATTTAACCCGTGACAAAATCATATTTCCTTA
The DNA here is from genome assembly GCA_963082485.1 of Eudonia mercurella. Taxonomy (NCBI): domain Eukaryota; kingdom Metazoa; phylum Arthropoda; class Insecta; order Lepidoptera; family Crambidae; genus Eudonia; species Eudonia mercurella. The sequence goes on along the minus strand of OY720030.1, from coordinate 7,983,894 downwards.
CAAAGTCTTGTTTTCATGAGAGCTACTTACATAATTTTGTTTATTCATATTAGCAATAGTAATAACACTTAAAAAGTGACTCAGGAGGGACTCAAACACACGACCTTTCGCCATCTGGCGACCGCTCTTCACTACTGTAGAGCATTTGGTTTAATTTAGTTAATACACCTTTGAATATCTGAAATAAACAGCTTTTCTATTATTCTGGTCTTTCCAGCAGGTCCGTGGTACAGACGATCAAAAAGTCAGCCTACCAAAAATGTAAAATTTCCACAAAACATTTTTAATTTATTGGCTCAATAACGATTAGAGAATTTGAAATTGAAGCAGCGCTACCTGGCGGCATACGACAAGAGTTAACATTTTGCCATACAAATTCTCGTTTTTGTTAACGTGGTCGAATGGCGAATGAAACTCGCACTTAGCACCCAGGTAGATATCCTCAAAATTCTAAGCTCAAAATGCACATAATACACTAAACATACACACTCGAATAGGCCTAAGACACCGTACTCGTAAAACAAGAGTACGAGACGTGATGCCATTCATTCCCTCTGAAACCCTATAACGGTGTTTTAATCACACGACTTAAAAACGAAACCCTTTAAGTTTCTCGCCGCCCCCAAAAAGGTCCGGTGACGTTGAAAAGCCTCGTCAGCAAACTCTCCAAAAAAAGGTAGATAAAAAAATACGCCTGCGTAAAAAGTAATAAGTAACTATTTAGTTAGGTACTTTATAAATTTTTATTTTATCTAAGTCTTTGTAGTTAGACAAATTTCATGATATACCTTTTTGAAATCCTTGAGCCCTCTAACTCGATACCGATAATGTAGTATTCGAAAAAAAAAATGTTTTTCAACAACTCCATTGGCGTCGCGCAGCCGCCTAGCCGCCATGTTTTTTAACGTCACCTATCTAAGAACACTTGGGCAGCTAAGACGAATCTAACGATACCTCAAGTATATAAATCCGTTCAGCGGTTCTGGAGATATGAAGTGATAAATAATCATACAAGATACGCGCGAAAAACAATAGGTACCCTTCCTTTGCAGTCGGGTAAAAATAATCTAATTGAAAAAAGTTATTCACAAACTATACGGTCGGGTGTTTTGGTAAGCTATACGACACAGAAGCCTTAATAAATTATGTAGGAAGCTAGTTAACTTGTTAAACAAATATACATAAACATAATAAACTTTATATTTGATGATATAAAGAGACCGCGGTATCCCGTAACGTTAATGGCATTATTAATCTAAACGACGATGTCGCGTCGGAAATGTGTAAAGAGAAATTTATTGGAAGGTAATTTTGCAATATTGAGGAAACCAACACGTCGATTAAATCGTTATATTAAATTGATGGCATGTTCAATCATTTATATGGAGTTCGCGAACTCATCTCGACGCTACAACGTGGCAATCAGGAACTGCTTCCAATGTAATTTTGTCGGGAAAATGAAAAATTTATTGAGCTGAGTGATGGATGATAATAAATCATGTAATGTGTTTTTAAGCCTTCCGACCTAACCTAAAGGTACAAAGGTACATTGTATGCTAATCGTGGATTAAACAAAATACATACATAGTTATATAATCAGACACCCACAGCAGTTGAATCACAGTGAATCACAGTCACAGTTGAACAGTTGAAAGCGGTTTACAGCGAAGATATCGCATCGCGTATTCATAAACATTAAAAAAGTCGGTTTACTGACGATAATTGAACGTGACAACGTCTTAAGAAGGTGTCGGGAGGTGTTGGGGGTGTCGGGGGGTGTTGGGGGTACGTACCGCGGTGGCGATGCCGGCCACGGGCTTGCACAGCAGCCTGTAGCAGCCCGTCGAACAGGTAGGCGGGAGGAGTTGGGGGTGTCGGGAGGTGTCGGGGGGTGTTGGGGGTACGTACCGCGGTGGCGATGCCGGCCACGGGCTTGCACAGCAGCCTGCAGCAGCCTGTCGAACAGGTAGGCGGGAGGAGTTGGGGGTGACGGGAGGTGTTGGGGGTGTCGGGGGGTGTTGGGGGTACGTACCGCGGTGGCGATGCCGGCCATGGGCTTGCACAGCAGCAGCAGCACGTCGAACAGGTAGACGGGAGGAGTTGGTGGTGTCGGGAGGTGTTGGGGGTGTCGGGGGGTGTTGGGGGTAAGTACCGCGGTGGCGATGCCGGACACGGGCTTGCACAGCAGCACGGCTAAATTTCTACTCAGCCGATTGTGCTTCTTTGTCGCTCGTTACGCGCTCTCGCTTGCACTTCAAGCCTTACATGGAACGCCTCAGAGCGAGGTAACGCCGAACTTTTTAGTGCGTGCAGCCGGCTCTATCGAATTATAAGACGTTGACAAAAATACAGTCTAATTGAGCACCTCCTTCCACGTTTTTTAAAGTCGGTAAAAATTTACTGATAAGCATTACAAGACACAAGTAATGTTACGATGCGTGTCACAGATGTCCCAGTACCCAATAATAGGGTAAACAAAAACACTTCATAATGGCAACACTTGTGTTTCAAGCAATAACATCTAAATTTTATTTTGATTTATTAAAAAAATATTGGTTTCCAAATTACTTACGTGTGAAATATGATTCCATCCCGCTTTTTATCTTTTGAAGATTGATTCTTACACCCTTTCACAACGTAATTCGCCATTTTCACAGATAAATTTATGATATTTCAAAACGACTTGCTCCCACGAGGTGCGGACCTACACTGACAAGTTAAGGCGTAGTTTCGTTGTACGTGTGTGCGTGTAATTGTGTATGTACACGGCGAGGCGTAGTTTGATCCGGCCTCACTTCGCTGTTCGCAGAGTTCTGTCTTAACTTTTTATTTGGTCTGAGATTACAACAACTCAACGCACAACCTCTCTCGCCAACAGCTCTGAACAGAATGTCGTATAATTATATTTCTCTATGACAGAATGCCCCGTCATAATCAATGTTGCCAGTCTAATAATTTAAAAAGTTTCACTGTGACCGTTACAATACCAATGATATTTTAAAAACAAATTAGCGTGAACATTTATGACAAATTAAAACATTTATTATTATAACACTGACCCTAACAGTTACTTTCATCAATACATAATATGCCTGACCGTCTACGTCTGTACATAGATAGCGGTTTTCGAAGTAACAATTTTAGCCTAGATGTTTTAGCTTAGAGGGTTATTATAACCTAAAGCGAATTTTTGGGGGCCTTTCCTCGTACGTTGTAATTCGCAAAACACAACTTTTATTAAGCTGAATTCTACAAGAATTTAAATACCTTGTGATCAAATTGTGGATTACTTAGATTTTTTGTCATTTTAAAAATTCTTATTGTTCATGAAAGTTTAAATAGGAAAGTAATCGTGCGTACTCGCCTCGATTTGCCTGAAAGCATTCGTGGACAAGTAATTGCTCATTGTCGTAATGAAAGCCCACCTAGCCACCTGAGTCACAGTCTTGTCACAGTACAAAACTGGGGCCAGTGTTTGCATTGCAGCTATTTTTAACGATAACTACATGAGACGAACTTTCCGAGTTTTGTAGTGGAAGTTCAGCTTGTTGATCATCATTACAATGTATTGGAGTGCGGGTTCGAACCCTTTTTCAAAATGTAATTCGCAACAAAATTTTCGTGAAATGGCAGAATTAACTGCTCATCCAATGGATACAAAGCCAAGCCAAGTAAAGCGCACAGTAGCCAAGACGACTAATCATCTAAATTTTTATGGTTTTTAAAGTTTTTTTGTCACATAAATAAAATAAGCTTAAAACTAAACTCTGAACTAAAACTTTAAATGCACCAAAACACTGTCACAAATAATTACAATAAAAAACAAAAAAAAGGTGAATAAAAGAGTTTGCGATTGATGCTTGCATACGAGTAGAATGCTGTTATTGACTACCGCTATTAGCCACTATGCTGCGATTAGCCGAGTAAGGTGATTAACGCACCTCTAACGAGAATGTTCAGCACTCACAAATTCAAAGGTTTAGTGGGTTTGAGTGAGACGCCTACTTAAAAAATTGTAGCAAAAGCTCAGGTTTAGCGATTTGCTCTGTTTTATCATGGCCTATGGTTTTGAAAATGTTTTATACCTATATATTTAAATAAAATAATAACATAATTTATAAATTTTTAAGTATACCAGTGTTTACGCCCCTTTTACGTGGTGTTAATACCCAAATAGCCAAAGAAGCACAAAACAATAAATAATAAAGTGCCCCCCCGCAAAGGCCAAGTGCCAGCAGTGGCGTAGCTGGCTATTGACGGGTCCTGTATAAAAAATGTATTGGGGGGCCCAAATGAAATGTGATATTGTGGCAAATTCGTAAACATAATTTACGAATTTTTGCTAACAGACGGTCGGGGTCCCTGTAGCCCGGGGCGCGGCCACGTATCATTGATACGGCTGATACGGTGGTAGCTACGCCCCTGAGTGCCAGATCAAGCAAAGTTTTTTTCGGGTTTTATCGAAGCCCGGATCCCATCATAGCCCGGGTTTGTGATCACCAACCCGCATTTGGCAAGCGTGGTGATCAAACCAATATCCACCAATTGTATTGATTTCAATGATAAATAATAATAAATAAATGTTTCCCACACTCACACCAATTATCTAGCCCCAAGAAAAGCTTCCTTAAGAAACTCGTTATATGGTTAACTAGACAACGGATAAACATACTTAATATATGTACTTAAATACATACTTATTATACATAGAAAACACTAAATTGATCCGACCGGGGATCGAACCCGGGACCTCAGAGATAGCGACACCATGAAAACCGGTGTGCAAGCCACTCGACCAAGGAGGTCGGCCTTTACCCAGCAGTGGGACAGTTGTATGCATTTATTTACTTTACTTTTATAATAAAGTGCTCACCATCACTCTCACGTCTGATCTAATGTAAAGTCTCATCTTTTTTCTAAGTCAACATGTCGCAATAAAGATGATTCCTAAATTCCTGTATTAATTTCATGTTAATTAAATGTATTCGTTTCACGTTCAGACTGCAGCGAACGCTTTTGCATAATAATAGCAGCCATTGATGACTAAATAGGTCTTAAAAGAGCATCTTACAACATATCGGAAGGCAGTTATCATTCAACTCACAGAAGGTTGCGGTTTGAATGGAAATTCATGCAATCGTAGAATGCAGGCTGCCGTGCCGGACAATAGCAATGGCCTAATGAATTGTCGTCTTTCATTTGCCTAATGAGCTATCATCACAAATTACAGTTGTAAGTAATATCTGTAATGATCTAAATTGATCCAAGAGGTAGGTACTAATTAATTGAATGCACTGCTGCATTGATTGTTTTGTTTTAACGGATTTCGCTCTTGTCCTACCTCCACCTATTTCTGTATCAAACGGTGGATCTAAATAGTGGAAAGTAATTACGTACCCGATACCTTGGAGCTTGATAGTTTTAATTTTAGGAAATTTTATAAGATTTTCTACAGTTCGATTATTTAACGAAGATTTTTCTTATTTGTCATAGGCGAAGATTCTTAGGTGCGGATTAGTTATTGTTTTGAGGTGCGGACCTAAATCACAGAACAAAATAGGCAAGTAGGTATATTAAATCCATCTCATAATAAGCATAAATGATGTCAAGCGCCTGTAAGATTATTATTTTGTTATTTTAACAGAATAGTTAAGTGTACTGCGATTTTAGTTGCTGACTGTTAAAGCTACGAGATGGGACAAGCTGGGGCTGACATGGTTTTGGACTTGTAGGCAAAAAGTCCATAAATAAAGAAAGATTAAAAACATAAAGAGAAGGCGAAGCGGTGGATGTCATACATATCTATAGGGTCCAAGGGCCAGTAAGTTTAAACGGCCTACATACGATACGGAGGGACAGGCAAGGCTGCTCGGCGAAGGGTATAATTCGCGAGGCTTTGATGTTCAGCGGCCTTGGGCGCGGGCGAGCACGCGACGCGCTCGCAAACTTGACCTTTATCGGCTATTGGGGATTGGGGTTACGGGGGTGCAGTGTGGTGACAGCCTCAAAAAAACAGATATTTGTGCCCTGTGCCCTGTGCTTAGAACAATAACTAAGTAGCAATGCACTCGCTGTTCGGAAACAACACCGATGGATAAACTGGTCAACGATGTTCTAGGATTTTTTTTGCAGAGAGTTTGCTGATGGCCTCAAACGGTTTTTTCAGCGACATTGGACTATTTTGGACTGGGCGAGAAGCATTGAGTTATAATGTACTACGTACACATTATAACTCAATGGCGAGAAGAGAAACTTCCTCAAGCCGCGTGATGGTGGAAATACCGTCAGAGGGTTTCTAGAAGGAATGGCATCACGCGAGCGTGTTCCCTTTCCCTATTAGCACAGTATAATAAAATAAGTTCCTCCGAGGGATTTGGACCCGGATTGGATCGGGTGGTTCTAGGTTGCGTCTCTTCGTCTAAGTTGATAAGCTGTGTAAGTTGATAAGTTGAAACTTCCTCGTCTTTCAAAGTATATTCCCTTTGTCAGCAGTATTTCAAGAACAAATCTTGGCCATCACTCGCCGTTAAACAGAATTGTAAACAAATACAACGCACTGTTTAAAACCACTGATATAGATATTTTCTCGGAAACACGTAAAAGTTTTAAGAATCAAATTTTGTTACAACCTACATTTTAATATTTTAACTTATTTTTCACTGTAGTAAATTTTATATTATTTCGTCTCTAAGGGATGTCTGTTGAGATTGAACTTATAATAATTATGTTATTGCATGTAGTGGTACCTATAAGTACAGCATTACTCATTTTTTGTAAGATGCAATGTATGTTCTAGTAAGTTTTTGTGTAATTGCTTTGTTGGTTACCCCAATAAATAAATAAATAAGCTGTATGGTAGTACCTAGCAAATGTGTGGTTTTATACTTTCTTTTTATTATTGTTACGCGCTAACTTGACCTTTGTTGGCGGCTATTGGGGGCTGGGGTGCGGTGTGGTGACAGCCACTACACAATTACTATAAGTAGCAGCGCACTCGTTGTTTGGAAACAATTAATGTAGATTGATAAACTGAACAGCGATTCTGGGGTGTGTCTGCTAAGTTGATTGAAAGTTATCGCAAATGTGTGATAGTTTCTACCACAAACAATGTAGATATATGGTTTCTACTCTCTTCTATTATTGTTATCGCTATGCGTAAGCCAAAATTATGATTTATATAAATTCTCTCTTTCGTTAACTTGTTTGAATGGCAAATAAAACGGGTTCGTGGGTTAGGCCCCCGGTGTGTGACGCCCCCGTGGTGGAGGCACCCGATTTTCTATTAAGTTATAACAGCCGATTTTGTCGTAATAAAAGTCATTTGTACCACACACAGGCAGCAACAAAATGTTAAAAAAACTTGCACTAGGCACCCAGCTTAATCGTTTTTTTTTTTTCTACATAATATTATTATATTTTGAAGCTTTTTTATCTGACTGTACTGAACAGCTCCAATAATTTAATAGTGTCCGAATCGTCAGTGAAAAAAATAATAAAATTAAAATGTGTCAATTCGGACACTGTGTCCGAATATAATGTGTCCGAAACGTCAGCTACCCTTCATTTCTTGTTAGACTATAGACATATTAATGTATAGAATACATTTAATCTATTCTGTGACACATTACAAATCACTGTATGTATCGACCTTATTTGTGTAAGTATATTTGCTAAAGCCACAGTTGTAACAATCACAAAATTTGTTGAAACGATTTTATACCTATAACAAATCGTGTTTGTTGTTTCTAAACAAGTACTTAAGGCACGTTCATCAACGAACCATGGAAGTCCGTAGCAAATCAAGTTTACGGCCCGTATCTGGATATTCGATCTACACATTTCCGCCATTATGGCTGCAGCTGTTTTGCACTGCCCGAAATTGACTGTTCGCGTGTTTTGCTACACCCCTGACCTTAGACCCAATGTCAATGGTATCAGAAACCTTCGGGCTCTGGTAACTTTGGAATTGTTATTAGGTTTCGACAGTTAGATATATGATAGCCAGTTCATCAGTAGCAGAGGATTCCAAACCAGGTGAAGAATAAGGGCTGACTTAATTGATTGATCGCGTGTTTTGCCCCTTGACCTTAGACCACAATGTCAACGGTATCAGAAACCTTACGGGCTCTGGTAACTTCGGTATGGGTGGAGGCATTCATGTCTGAAAAGCTGTTATGGTAGGGCTTGTTCTTATCTAATCAAAGTCGGTTACCATTACAGGGTGATGCGAGTTTCATTCGCTATTCGATAACGTTAACGAAAACGAGAATTTGTATGACAAAATGTTAACTCTTCTCGTATGCCGCCAGGAGGCGCTGCTTCAATCCCATACTAATTTTCGTTGTCGTAAACCTAATCGAATGAATACGGATAGTAAACAAAAGTCACATTAGGCACCCAGAACCTAAAAGCGTACGTACACAGAAGCATTGTTTTATTTCGCCACTTACAGATAAGTGCTAATCTTCACTTTCATCAAGTTAAATGAAGGTAAAGTGGTTTGAGGAGCTCGATGGCGCAGTGGTTAACGCGCCCGGTCTGCGAGTGCTGAGGTTAAGCAACTTTCGCAAAGGCCGGTCATCGGATGGGTGACCAAAAAACTTATCATATTGAGCTCCTCCGTGCTTCGGAAGGCACGTAAAGCCGTTGATCCCGGCTGCATTAACAGTCGTTAACAACCACCAACCCGCACTGGGCCCGCGTGGTGGTTTATGGCCCGTTCTCCCTATCCATCCATAGGGAAGGCTCGTGCCCCAGCAGTGGGGACATGAAATGAGCTGATGATGATGATGATGATGATGAAAGTGGTTTCCTGTAGTAAAATAAAATAGACCGCCTAATTGGGAATTTAATACCCATCTATTGTAGCGATGACTTGATTTCAATGATGGAGGCCTTTGCCCAGCAGTGGGACAGTGTACAGGATATTTAATTTACTTTCTTTAATTAGGACTTTGGATTTGTTTACTTCAATATTATTTTTTGTGTTGATGCAAAGTAATTTTAAAAATTGTAAATATAAAAGTTGCACATTTTACTGGATAAAAGATTGTGAGCAGGTGGCACAAACCTTATTTTGTGTAGGTGGTCTATATTCAATTGGTGCTAAATTCAAAAATCAATAACTGAACTCTCTAATATTAATCTCTTCCAATGTCAGCTATGTTGCCACCAAATATTGAACTTTGTGCACTGGTAATAAGATTGAAAAGTAATTAAAAATTGCAAATGTATTGCCTGTGTAATGGCTTAAAGGAAAAAAGTCGATCACTTATTGTTCCTTGGCGTACACTGTAGTGCAACCCAACTATCTATCTACCTATAAACAAGTATGTAGCTACCTCACACTTAAAGACAAATAACATTCTTTACATGGTAGTGAACATCGATAAGACACTCAAACTATCCCCATTCCGGTGAAATCTTTGAACTAAAAGCAGTTTCCGGAAACTTGCGAAACTTGCTAGTACCTCTATCTAAGAGAAAACTATCGCACGGAGTCCTATAAAACCTTTTTTTGTTTTACAAACGTTTCAAATGTAACTTCTTGTTTTTGAGAATTATTGAAGCTTTATTTTGACAGAAGATATATTACCTATACCTACCTTTCTCTCTTGTATATTTTCCAATAGATATTGTATTTTGATTGCTCGATGTTATTTCATAATTCGAGGAGGTTGATGACGCAATGGTTAACTCGCCCGGTCTGCGAGTGCTGAGGTTAAGCAACTTTCGCAAAGGCCGGTCATCGGATGGGTGACCTAAAATGTATCATCTCGAGCTCCTCCGTGCTTCGGAAGGCACGTAAAACCGTTGGTCCCGGCTGCATTGGCAGTCGTTAACAACCACCAATCCGCACCGGGCTCGCGTGGTGGTTTATGGCCCGTTCTCTTTATCCATCCATAGGGAAGCGTGCCCCAGCAGTGGGGACAGAAAATGAGCTGATGATGATGATGATGATGATGATGATGATGATTTCATAATTGAATTCAAGAAATTACGAGCCAATACCTAGCGAAAAATGTATCTTTAATAGGTATTAAAAAACCAATAGTTTAACCCCCTTACAAGTCCAGTTCAATATACTATACCTACCTATATACAAATAAATAATACATGTACCATTAGGCCTTTAGGCACTAATAGCATGCCATGAATATGGAAATCTTGGTTCTTTCACCTAATGTACTTAAGTGTAAATGTGTGTAAGTAATGTATGGAAATAATCTAATTTAAAGAGAATGCGTTGTGTCTGATCTCCAGGCGAGAATTCTATTACTTGGCTACTTTCAAAAGCTTAGAGGTCGCAAATAGCATTTAGGCTTTTAGATACCATTGTTAGTTAAGGGAAAAAGTATTTTTTAAATAAAAAACGAATGTCGCCAAAAAAGGTAAGATCATAAATCTCGTTCTAAAATTTTATCTAAATAACGATGGTAAAGCACACATGATATAATTACAAAAATTGCGATTTTTTTTTTCTTTTTGACTGAAAACTTTATTAATTGACGTGCTCTACCGTATGCACTTAGCCACGTGTCGATATTCCATGTCTTTCTATCAAAAACCCAGTGTCACGGTTGTATCAAGTAAGCTTCGGTTGTACTTAAGGCGAAGGGTAAGGCACACTAGCGCCGCTAATGGATTTAATTTGATAACTGCTACACTGGATTTTTTTTCAAACATTGCGGACCTTCCGACACTAGGCAAACATCTATTATTTAATAATTGTGCACACTTTTAGGTTTGTTTTGTATTCATTCGCTAACACCAAAAGTGGCCACTGTTTGTGAATAAATGCAATAGCCCGTTTTGTGAATAAACCACGCAACAAAAAGTAGTGCACAATTATTAAATAAATGCTATGGATGTTTTCCTGTTGACGGACGGTACACAATGTTTGAAAAAGATCCGGTCCGTTAGTAATTGTCAAATTATCAATTGATGGCGCTGGTGTGCCCTACCCTTCGCCTTAATATCATGCTTCAACTTTAAAATGCTCTCCTGAAAAATCAACTTTTTGGAATTATAAACGTGTGTGCTCTAACTAAGCCATCGATAAGTTATAAATAAGCATTGTAAATGTAAAATTCCTAACCATATTATGTGACAGTGGCTTATAGGTGACTTATAGGTAGGTTAGGTAAAGTCATTGTTAGTCCATATGTAAAAAATAAAACAATTGAAAGAAAGAGATCCTTTAAGGGGGTAAATTGCTAAACTGCATAAACAATACGTAAAATAATGATATCTAAAAACTTATTTCTTCAGAAACTTTGTAAATATAGCACAAATGAAACAATGATCCTACATCAAAATGTTTGTATTGATATTCCGCAGGTCACTGTTGTCTTATTTTTCAATTAAAAAACATGAATATGAAAATATTAAGACTTTTATTATTTTTTACCCAAACGCCTATGATTTTACGAAAATAAACATTGCTCTAATTAAATTACCAGCCTACTCTGTATACAGATATTAGTGTGCGTGCGTATTCGTAGTCGTGCGCCGTTGTCACACCACTTCCACGCGCCGCTCGCTCGCTATCATAAAGAAACTTGAAATTCGCAGTTTTGCGTCCGCGCTGCACCCCCTTAAATTGTAAATAATCTAAATAAAATTAATGTAAAAAAAGACTGTCTAATCTAACATATACTGAATTGAATACGAGTAGATAAGTATAGATTTTGATGTTATTGAAGCATTGCAGTACTATTTAGTTACTCTGTGGCAGCGCCTCCTATGTTGACAAACTAAGAGTAAAAATACTGTCATATTAAATTCTCGTGGCAAATAAAACACGCATTAGGACTAGGCACCGGGTTAGCTTACCACGGAAGCAGGCGGCTATCGCCGCCGCGCCCCGCCGTGTGCCGGACTGGCAGACCGGCGCGCCGGAAACTAAATCCCGGGATCACGGTCCGGGACTTTCCCCGGTAAACACTTCTAACTCCCGCGGTCCTGGTGACCTATCTACTACGAAAATTAGAACATTTTAGACCGTCCCTGAGTGCTGATTGAGTTTGAGTTATAACCGCCTCTGTAGCCTAGAGGTTAAGATTAAAACCTTCGATCACAGACCCAAAGATCACAGATTCGATTCCCAGTGGGTATATGTATACATGTTGATGGAGGGGCATGTCTGTCCGCCTGGTTAGCTACCACCATCTTATGCCGAAACATTAATGATAGTAACATTGTTATGTTCCGGCAGCCAGAGATATATAGTAATTTTTCACTAGTTGAGGATTCCGGATGAAGTGCTCTTCCACATTCGGTCTTATCATCGCTTGACATCATTCACTAAATCGAGACCAATATGTACGTAACACTAGCTGGGAATCGTTTAATTAAGGTTTACTTATTTATCTTATCTAAGTTTATAGCTATAACTATATAACTATAGCTATAACATCAACGTTAGTGGCATTGTTGTGTTCCGACGAGGCAATCCCTAGGCAGTTCGGTCCACCTTCGACTTTATATAGTTAATTAGCATCAGATTTGCGATGAAGGTTAAACGGTTCCCCGCAGTGAAATATAAAAATAAATATAAATTGCTGTAACTTTATAGGGCAGAACGCCGTTCTAGGATTCATCACAAAGTAAGGCGACTGCAGAAGTTAAGCTTCATACAATCGCGGAAGAGCAACGCACACATAGACAACTTCTCACAGACACGGAACCTCGCACCAGCTGCGCTCGCTCAGGGGGTCGACCGCCTAACTCTCTCGCTTTCGATCGCTTTGAAGGCGAGGCGAGGAGGAGGCGTCATCTTGTCATTTCGAAAGCAATATGAAAGCAATATCAAAAGCTATAGGCTATAGCTTTCGATATTATTCGATATTATATTTCGATATTATATTAGAAAGCGAGGCGAGGGCCTCGCTTTCAAAGCGATCGAAAGCGAGAGTGTTAGGCGGTTGGGGGGCAGGTTAGAGCTGTTCGAGATTTGTGGATTATTTTTTTGGACAACCCACCTATAACAACCCGGAGGTGGGAGGAGGTGAATACCACCTACATGTATGACTAACTCAAGCGGTTTAGATAGACTATGTCAGACTCTTACTGACTTAACATTTATTCTTATTTACTTACTTACTTTACATTACTTAACTTATTTAGTCTTCCTACTGAAATCTTAGCTAATGACAAACACGTTGTCGTCGTTTTACAAGGACGAATATGAAAAACCGGCCAAGTGCGAGTCGGACTCGCGCACGAAGGGTTCCGTACCATTACCTATAAAAATATTTAAAGTTTTTACCTGTTATCGTTATTAAGACCGAGAAAAAAAAATGAAAAAAATCACGCTTGTATGGGAGCGCCCCCCTTAAATATTAATTTTATTTTAATTTCATTATTTATTTTTAAAGTGAATAATATAACTCAATATTCTGTGAATATTTCAAGCGTCTACCTGTTGCCGTTATCAATATCGGGCAATACCCAGCAAAAAAAAACACGTTTATTGTATGGGAGCCCCCTTAAATATTTGTTTTATTTTAATTTAATTATTTATTTTTAAAGTGAATATATTATAACATTTATATAACATTTAACATTTATACTTATTTACATTTAACATTTACATTTATATTTAACATTTATATAACATTATAACATTTTTAAAGTGAATATATTATAATATTATAACTAAATATTCTGTTTTTTAGTATTTGTTGTCATCTGTGAACATTTCAGCTGGGTAACTATATCACGGTTCAAGAGATACAGCCTGGTGACAGACAGACAGACAGACAGACAGACAGACAGACAGACAGACAGACAGACAGACAGACAGACAGACAGACAGACAGACAGACAGACAGACAGACAGACAGACAGACAGACAGACAGACAGACAGACAGACAGACAGACAGACGGACGGACGGGCCGAACGGGGCGGAGTCTTAGTAATAGGGTCCCGTTTTACCCTTTGGGTACGGAACCCTAAAAAGGAATAAAAGTGGACACGAGCAGCATAGTTTACGAGCAGTGCATACCTGTATCTGTGGTGATGGTCCCTCAAGCAAGCACAATATGCTGGGGTCTTAGGGTGGTGTGCCAACGGCTTGGGAAAAATTTCAACATTTGGAGGCTACATAATACGGTTTCCTCCTTCCTACAACATACCGTTTTTCTAACGAGGTGTGAAAAAGCAACTTGAGGGTCTGCATGTTGTCTGGTGAGGAAGGCTAGTGTGGCACAATCCTGCTTCACTAGCTGTCTTCGCATCTGGACTCCAGGTGGAGCGGAGTCATTTAATTAATCAGTACCTGGATGACCGAGCTTTGCTTGTTTTTTTTAATAATGTTTTCTTAAAATGAAACCTAGCTAGATCGATTTATCGCCCTCGAAACCCCCTGCATACAAAATTTCATGAAAATCGTTAGAGCCGTTTCCGAGATTCAGATTAATTACAAGTTGCTCATTTAAAAGTATTAAGTAGATAGATGTATAAAGGAATAAAAAATTCTGGCAGCAGAAGTTGAAGAAAAATGATAACAATCCTCTTTTAACAGTGAAAAGGAGTTTGAGGCTAGCTTGTTCAGTTTGCGATTTTACTAACTAAAATTTGGAATATTTCAGTATAGGAGGCAACGTCAGGATAGGAAGGTGACCGAGTTAGAATCCCAAGTTCCTCCTTGCATCGGAAAGAATGACACTTCGTGGTCCATACCTTCGCGCGCCGCCCGCCGCGTCTCGTCGTTATGCAACAAACAAGCTGAATAAAAGATTTGTCACAGGCTATATCGAAATTCGAAACGTCGTTATTCGTTATAGGGCTATATCTCCAACGGTAAACGATTCACTATTACTCGTATTTTCGCGCACGTTGCCACAGAAGACATAATAGTACTTTCTACAATTACATATCGCTAAATCGTACCATAGTTTCAATAACTATCTTAGCATTTCTGTGACGCACGCATTTTTTAATCATCGCTATCTACTCTAATAGTGTAATTAACTATCTATAAACAGAAAACTTAGATCTGATAACAATCACAGCCTACAAGAATGATTTGCAGTTTTTTGGTTGAATAGTTATAATTTTATATCTATCAACAAATACTTTATAATTTATCTTTTTGACGTATGACTGTAAGGGGCTTTAGCTTGGTCAAAGCTTATACATTGCCTTTAAAGGTTATCCATTGTCTGTAACCAATGGCACGCACATTTAAAGCCTGAGTAACGGAGCGGACTGCTAAAACCATTAATTGACAATACACCGAACCTTCAGCGCGGTCGTGCGAGGAAAATGCCACAAGCATTAGCATTCGTGTACGCGACACCTCAATGCCGCCAGGGTAATCTCGGATGCTGCCAGCATACGCCAGAGGAATCGGTGGACGAACCATCACGTGGTTTGTTCGAATTCTAAATATCTCCAAGGTAGCTGCAAGGTCGTTCGGTAACCTTCTAATTTTCGTGGCATAGGGTTAAATCGAAAGTGGTCAGCTCAAGTGCGGCCTCAAATGACCGATTTTATCGTTCGCCTTGTGGACGGTTTGTTAGTTTTTGGGCGTCCGATTGTTTTCATTCTAATGATGCTAATCAGCATTCAGATGGGGTTCCTTGGCGGACGGATATAGCGTCCACGCGATAAAACCGCCGCCACCGACACGGGGCACACCGATATTTAGGGACCACTCCGCCATTTGTCAATGTTTGAATTCCATTAACACAAGGAA
Organism: Eudonia mercurella; assembly: GCA_963082485.1. Lineage (NCBI taxonomy): Eukaryota > Metazoa > Arthropoda > Insecta > Lepidoptera > Crambidae > Eudonia > Eudonia mercurella. Next base: position 7,968,189 of record OY720030.1, on the reverse strand, counting down.
AAGTGTTTGCAAACTAGCGTTTGTCCACTTGTGGACGACGGCTGACGTATGTAGCGTCGATAATGTGGCTGTTTTGGCATCACAGCAGCGCTAACACCTATATACACATAGTACGACTTTATTTTAGTATTCCGTCAACGTCGGTAGTGCGACAATGTTTTAAGAGGAGTGAAGGAAGCGAGAAAAGCGCTCCCTCCCAATTTAGAAGCCGACTCGGTGTAAACAAGATTAAGCCTGCTAGAAGTGTTCATTTCTCGGCACGTCAGCCGGTTGGCGGAATTATCGGCGGGGCGGCGACATCTAACAAATTAGATTTTTTGCAAACTCAGCGATTTAGCGTAACCCGTCTGCGTCGTCTGCGCGACTTGCCACTCTGGGCGCCTACTGTACTTTATTTACTATTAAATACCAACGTTAACTAAATCGAGAATTTGTTTCGCATTGAAGTACAGCTCGTTCTAAAATGGGAAAAAGTGATTAAAAAGATCTATTTTATTAACATTTGTCTCATAAAACACTTGCTTTTCCTGACTTTATCTATCTAGTAGTTATTAGTTTACTAAACTTGTCGTAAGGTGTACACGGACCTATCTATTTTCTCAATCTACTTATTTATTTGTACGATCAAAAGTACGTTACTTTTTCGCTATACGCACATAATGTAAAGTTACTTATAAAAACTATCACCCAAATATTAAAAATAATTATTTCTGTCGAATTTAGCTCCAGGCTGTCTGGACTTTATCCAAGATTCCTGGAACAGTCGTGATAAGATTTATTTCAAGTATATAATGAAAAATATATGTAAGTAATGATGACACGAAAAAAACAAGGAAGACATTTTTTTATAGGTAATTTAAAAGTTGAAATTTGGTTAAATCCTAAATCAAAAAGCAATTTTTTAAATAACAAAATTAGGTCACCCATTCAACTACGTAAGCTATTAGTATTTATAGCAATAATATTATGCAAAAAGAAGCAGATACGAGTATGTTATTATTAGCGACCGAATCGTGAACACTCGAAAATGTCCCAATGGTTTTGCGATTAATCTACGTCACTTTGCGTCAAGCAAGGCGACGAACGTGACAGTTTTGTGATCACTTGTACAAACACAAAAATAGCTTTAGCATATTTATTTAAAAGCTTTCTAAACATAATTTGAAAATATAAAAAAAATATTCATCATCATCATCAGCTCATTTTATGTCCCCACTGCTGGGGCACGAGCCTTCCCTATGGATGGATAGGGAGAACGGGCCATAAACCACCACGCGGGCCCAGTGCAGATTGGTGGTTGTTAACGACTGCTAATGCAGCCGGGACGGAGGAGCTCGAGATGATAAATTTTTTGGTCACTCATCCGATGACCGGCCTTTGCGAAAGTTGCTTTTACCTCAGCACTCGCAGACCGGGCGCGTTAACAACTGCGCCATCGAGCTCGTCAATAAAAAAATTAGTCGAACAATATTTACGACCAGAGTTTAAGCTATATGAGATCGCAGAAAATGTTGTATACTGATCTCCAAACTTCAGTATGAAGATGGCACTAATTGATGATGATGATGATAATGATGATGATGATGTCGGGGCGAGTTCACATTGTCATACAAATTCTCGTTTCATGGCAAATGAAACTACCTTGTGCCACAGAGTAAGTAGTTTCATTTGCAGTAAGCGTTGCCAGGTGTCCCGATTTGCGCCGGACGTCCCGGTTTTCATGGGCCTGGTAACAGATCCCGATTTACCCTTGATCGGGACGCCAAATGTCCCGATTTTCCACCAACCTCCTTAGAGTGTACTTAGATCGATAATTTTAACAGCAAAAGTGAATTCTCTCCGAGTGAGAGAGAATTCATGTTGTTATCATATAGTTTCATTGTTTTCGTTTCACAAAAACCTGCATTTTTTCAGCAATTGTAGCTGTCCCGATTTGAAATTCCAAATCCCGATTATTTTTACCTTCCGTCCCGAAATTTGACACACTGGACCTGGCAGGCAACACTAGTAAGCAGATAAAATGTTCAAAATGATTTTTAAAGCAAATTTTGTTGCGAACAAATTACAAAATCACAAATGTTGAAAAAATTTCCACGAGCAGGATTTGAACCTGCACCCTTCTGACATTCCGGGTCAGGTGCTCTTCCAATTGAGCTATCGTGGTTCTAACCAGCCCGCCGAAATTATTCAACACTTTTTACTTTGTAAGCCAAAGGCGCCCATTCAATGTCAACAACTACCGTCATTAACATCCGATCATAATATTTTTACAAATATTAAAGATCAGTTAAGAAAATAAGCAAGCTATTTTATAAAATGTTCAAAATGATTTTTAAAGCAAATTTTGTTGCGAACAAATTACAAAAACACAAATGTTGAAAAAATTTGAATTTTTTTTTTATTAGTAAGCAGGTTTAGTTCAATCCTGATTTAAAACTGATGATGCTACAGTTTTTAACTTTAGTTTACGTGTTTGGAATTCGGACTAGCACAGGTTGAGACTGTCTGGAGCAGTTTGGAGTCTGGTGCTCAAGTAGGTACTTTAATAAGACCAAATTCAAAATTGAATCTCTAATGGAGCGTTTGATTAAATTCTATAATTACATTCGTACTGATCACATCAAACACTTTTATGCCCATAACAGTATCAGATTTATTGAACGACATCCATAGAAATGGAGTTTGAAAGCTTGTTTTGATTTGCCTTTGCTATTCGGAATTCGGATTAGCTATTTCAATTCGATGCGTATATTTGCTTGGGTGCCTTCAAACTAGTGCTGTGACACGGTCCTTTAAAGCTTTAAAAAAATACTCGATTTAATTTTACACAACTCAAATCTTAAAGTCTCAAAAGTGGTTTGATCTTATAAAACATGTATTTGTCTGTACATTAAACACAGAAAGTACATAATAAGGCTTGTATTACAGTTATGTACTCGTATAATAAAAATACAAAGCAATACGCTCACGAATTACTGGACTTACGAATACTGAAGCCTTTTAGGTTACGACTTAGTTTTAAGAGCTGAGCGGTTATAGGACTTCGACTCAAATTAGTCTTTTGACTCTAAGACTTGAGGGTTAGTCGTGCGTGACTAGTCTCATAATCATAATCTAACACTCAAGTCGTGAGGCTTCAAAAATAAATCTAGTTTTTTTATAAGTCTTAAAAGACTGAGTTTGTTACATCGCTACTTCAAACTCGCTGAGTAGTTGCCGCCGCTGTATCATTATTGTTTGGTTATAATAATAAAGAGGGCATTGCTCTTGCGGTGACGTCACGGCGCTATTTGCGGCGCGGCTTGACTGCTATCTGTCAAACAGAGGATCAGCGCAGGATGCACTCTGGCTTGATATACTGCACGTGCAATACACTAGCTGCCGGGCAGACAAAGGCCTGGCCGCTCAATTAAGATACATATTAAAAATAGAACAACGACACTAACAAGTCTAGAATCTAAATGTTCCAGAACAGGCGTAGCAACGCAAGACGTGGCTGTACTAACACGAAATCGTCCTACTGTTGAGCTCAAGTCTCCACATGTACGAGTATAATATTATGTTGGGAGATTTGGCCATGACCCACCAATAGGGTTGCCAACTTTTTTTAGACCAAATATAGTATTTTTGGATTCAGTACCCATAAAAATATAGTAGATAGGGAATTAATTAAAAAATATAGTATATCAAAAAATATTTAATTTATTTCTTAAATGAATATTTGAGAAATAATATATGATAAATATAATAAGCTATGATAATAAAGGCGTGTTCCGTTTTAGATAATAGAGACTGATTTTAGCGACTTTGCTGATAAAATATAGTAGTTAAACACCTAAAATAGTAGGATACTATATTATATAGTAGGGTTGGCACCCTACCCACTAACCTGACGCTCTGGGGAGCGATTTTTGAATTGAATTTTGATTTTTGAATTTGGCGCTATGATATCAATCACTATTGCTCCTTTTTCTCCAATTAAAGTCACTGGTAACTTATTTTTGACACCGTAGATTCTCGAACGGTATGTAGGTATCTTAATAATCAAATTGTGAATAATGCAAAAATATTATATTTCATAGTAACACCTTATATTGTGTCACCACCGACCGGTGAGACTCAAAAATCGCCATATTGTCAAATCAGAGTTGGTGGATTTTGATGACAGCGATCTTACGATAATCATCATCATCATCAGCTCATTTTTATGTGCTCACTGTTGGGGCACGAGCCTTCCCTATGGATGGATAGGAAGAACAGGCCGTAAACCACCATGCGGGCCCAGTGCGGATTTTTGGTTGTTCCGAAGCACAGAGGATCTCGAGATGATACATTTTTGGTCTCCCATCCGATGACCGGCTTTTGCGAAAGTTGCTAAAGCTCAGCACTCGCAGACCGGGCGCGTTAACCACTGTGCCATAGAGCTCCTCTCACGATATTAATTGGGACCAACGGCTTCACACTCATTCCAAAGAGCACCCGAACTGTCCCGAACCAAAACGCCGCCATCGAACTCTTCATATTTTACCTATTAGGAATACCTATACATAATATGGTATGAAGCTGATAATATGAATCAGGACCAGGAACTAGCACTTCTGTCCTTGTAGGAAATGTTGGAGGAAAGACCGTGAACTATTGGTTACCGGTTGGGTATTTAATTTTAATAATAATTAAAATTAACACCTACATAATTATAGTATAGAATTAATTAGCTCACAATTCACAAATTCCGGTTCATGTTGGATTCCGGTTTAAATGCGGTTGGATCTTCGGACTCGAGTCACTTACTGTCCAGTGATATGAAGACAAAAAGCGATCTGTAGAAAGCTAGCTATAAAAAAATCTGTTACTTCTACATAGATTCTCGAAGCGATCGAGACGAAGAAATCTGTTTCAGGAGCGGTAAACTCGAGACTACTCAAAAAAACATTGGCTACTCTGAAGGCAAGGATCTCAGACCATGTCGTGAGGAAGAGGCACAATGCTCAGGCGGACGAAGTCGCTAGGCCGCTAGGTTGCTTAATAATAACTGGGTAACGTACTCGTACCCTTAGACCATGGTGTAAGATTCGTACCATTCGAATGAAAGGTCTTTTGTCATCTGTGACAGTTTGCACACAATATATCGCGTTTAAGCAACGCCCACATAGGACACGGACATCTCGGACCAGTCGAAGCGCAGCAGCTGGCTACTGGCTGTGGCAGCATTCCGTGGGAAGTTTTATTTTTAAATATTTACGGGTAAGCATAGTACCTTGATCTCACCTGATGTTAAGTGATGATAAGGCCAACTGGTGGAAGCGCACTTCACCCGGGATCCTCAACTAGTGAGGCACTGGCTATCTTATTCCTAGCTGCCGGAACACAACATATTTAGATAAAACTTAGCTGACCGGCGGACTTCGTACTGCTTTGACAGATAACGTTTCCATGACAACAAAACAAAAAAATCATTCGTCCGCTTAAGAACACCCGTATCCCATGATGGACCCCTATAACAGCGCCACCTACCGGGTCCAATTGTAAATCTAAACCATTCTCGAATCCACTTGAACACACACAGAAAATATTATCCAAATCGGTCCAGCCGTTTAGAAGGAGTTCAATAACATACACACGAACAGATGATTTTTATTTTAAAGATGGTGGTAGCTAGCCAGGCGGACAAATAAGTCCTACCACCAACCAAACCGAGTACTCAAAGATGTACCCCCCGCTGGGAATCGAACCCGGGACCTCTAAATCTAAACCGGTGGTCTTAACCACTAGACCACAGAGGCGTTTGTCTGTGTGCGTTGCTCGAGCGCGATCTTCTGCTGTCACCTTATTGTGTGGTTGGTTTGCATAAGCACCCGTCAATGTGTGCATGCAGCACATTAAATGCCTTTTGTCTCTATATGTATAATTGTGGGCAGTAACTAACTGACCCGGTTTTGGGACAATGCAAATTGGGGGCAATTGTTGCGAAACGAGGAAATTAAATGGGACTATGTGTACTGTGTGGAATTCCATTACATTGGAAGCTACTTAATTATACATATATTGTGGAATATAACTATTAGACTTGAAATTTGTACTTGGTAAGGCCAAAGGTCAACTTTGCCCTTGGTGGGCGGTATGTAGAATTCAATATATGCATACAATTTAAGTAAAATTAGTTCTTAGATGCGTCAAGAGATGACGCCACTAGAAAAATTAGATGGCGCTATTAACATGTTTACGTGCTGGCTATATAAGGAAGCTTGGTGAGAATAATGAAACCTTTTTTCCAAGAGAAACTAATTGTTTCATTTACTACTCCTTTGGGTGCCTTAGTACGAGTTTGTACAGTATGAGCAAACCAAATGTATGTACGTGTATTTTTATGTAGTTTTTTGTTAAATGTTTTATTTTTGGTGTACCTACAATAAAGTTTATTTATCTTTATCTTATCAAACACGCAAGCATTAATTTGGGAGTATATTTATTTTTATTTGTAACTTTAATAGTAAAAGAAAATGTTTAGCTACTTAATTATATGTGGAATATAGGATAAGCAAACTCATAAGCATTAATTTGGAAGTATAATTATTTTTACAATTTAACTATTTGTGAAGGAAAATCTTTCTCGTTATATGTTTTTTTATTATTCTTTCAACTAGACTTTTCTATTATTGTTATGCGTAATTATTTATACATCATCATCCTTTGGCTGACTGTAGCCATCAGCAAACTTTCTCCAAAAAAAACAGACGGGAACGTTTACTATGGCGCTTACTAAGAAAGAATAGATTCTAATAATTTCTTCACATCCGACTTTTTTGTGTACTTCATAAATTTCGTTATCATCCAGTGTGGCGGGGGGGTTATTTGAAGATTGCGAATAAATCCTACTTACGCGGTCTCTTCAAATGAACTTTGCGAGTTGAAAATTGTTAAGCGAAAGCCAAAAAGCTTTCAAAGTTTCCAAATTGCGATATCTTCGCTCGCAATAGCAATGACAACTTTTTACTTTGCTTGTTACATGTTGGAATCGAATAAATTGGAGCATGAAACCATTAAATACCTCAGTGCATAAAACCTTTTTTTATTCCATGAATGAGCGTCAGCATAGCAGTCGGTTAAAGAGACAATGATGACTTTAATTCTGACAACTACCTATGTATGTGGACTTCTTGGCGGGAAAGTAAAGAGTCATGTGTGCGGTTTTGTTTTATCTTCTAAAATTAGTGTTATGTCGAATATTAATGTGAAACAATAGTGGATTATTAACCGTTAACTGTTCGTGAGTGTTGGCAAATGAAACAAAACAGTGCAACGTCACTTTTCAAATTCTCTCAAGAAGTCCGCCCGAGGACTTAGTAAAGCCCCCACATGTTTACTGAGATACTCGAAGGGTATATCATTTCTCACTTCTCATTTCTATTATTATTCATCATCATCATCATACAGGAAGGAAATATTGTTTATTTATGTATTACTTGTAAGAAAAATTACTTCGACACTGGCTAAATGTGCTAATCGCACGAAGCCATGCTAAAACTAAAGGAAAAAAAAACTACCTGTGTAATGGCTCCAGTGATCGACACCGGTGATCGGCACCAGTTTTCGTCTTCAAAAACTAATATAGAATTTTATTAAAAAAAACGCTGGATGACGGCTTGGAGGTAGGTGGTCTGTGTTCAATACAAATATATAAAAAATCTGTTGCTGACGTCTATTTAGGAAAATACAGTCGATCATTGGTTCCTGCGTGACGAACACTGGTGCCACTAAATAAAAAGTAAATGTGTGTGAGTGCTATTAATTTGCTAAGGAACCTTTATGGAATTGTTCCAAGTCAAATCGTAAACTACCTTTAATTTTTTTAAATAGGTACCTACTTAACAGACAACATTTCATAGAATTTGATGCACTTTGTGTATTTCTGGTTGACACAGCAGATAAGATTAGAAACTACGAGCTCCTTACAAACACTACCATACGAGGGTAGGTAAACCCTCATTCTTCATTCATTCATTCTTGAACCGGTGGGTATTATACGACCACTGAGGGAAGACGCTGCCCTCGCCCCCCGCTCAGCTTCCCTCCCCCTCCCGACCCAGCGGCTGAGTTAACCCGACCAATCGCACGCGTTCGCCAGTCATCGAGCGACGGCCGCGGAAGATGTTACTCTGACGCGACAATTTTACTAACATAGAACTGACATGCGCGTAGTTATTCCTATTTTGTGAATAAAAACACACAATGCAATTGGATTTCAGTGACCGATCATAGTGGTAGTGCAGTGTTTAATATAATAACGCTTTAAATCTTTTTATTTCGGGTTTGTTTTACACATTGGTGCAGTGTTTATGTTCAGAGCGCGGCGCCCGTTCCGTCCGGCGTGGGGGGACGTCGCCCTCAGAGATTCCTAATAGAGGTAGGTGAGCCGCTAATTGTTGATTATTTTAGCTTTTTGTTTGTGTCAGAATCCAGTTGTTGTGGCGCCCGCTGAGTGAGCGACGGGCCGCGGTCGGTCGAAAGCCGGTTCCGAAGCGGACCCGAACGAAGGAAGGGACGAGGGCAAAGATGCAACTTTACAAATTATTCCGGCTGCCTTTAAGTGCAGTCATTTATTTACATTCTACTCTAAAAGCAGCCGACCGTTCGTTATTATTCGTTATTTGAAATTTATCAGCTCGAGATAACGTGCTGCAAGTTGCAACTTAGTTTTAGGTATTGTACCTAATTGTTTGGTAAACTTACATCTATCTACCCACTGGCTATTTACTATTAACACAATGCGTAATAGGTATGCGAGGTAGGCAATTAAGTACCTACAGTTTAAAAAGTAAACATCCCTATAATCAACACGCTACATACCTAAGGATTTGCTACATACAATATCGCTATTAAAAATATATAGGTACCTACCTATCTGTGAAAATTCGACATTTAGCTGAGAAACAAAATATTTTAGTAAACACGAAAGCCTATTAAGAAATTGAAAAACAAACAGAATACATAATATAAAGTTAAAGAGGGTCGAAAGTCTGTAGGTACTTACATGGAAGATATTCGAAAAAAGTTAACTGGGGATACTTAGAATCGATAACAGAACACGTTCCAACAGTTTTTTTGAATTTTTGTCTGTTTGTCTGTTTATTTAACCGCGCATAACGTGAAAATGGCTGAACGGATTTGGATGAAACTTTGCACATAGACAAACCATGACCCGGACTAGGATATAGGATACTTTTTATCCCGGTAACAGGTTCCTGTGGGATAGTGTAGTCTTGGCGAACGTCCTAGTTTAAAATAAAACCAAACCCTATCGAAACAGATCTGCAGATTCTTAACAATTTTAATAATGCTGTTAGTTACCTAACTCCCTACCTATAAAGAATAGTTATGTCTGGGTATGGTACCTACCTACCTACTAGGTAAATTATCCGATCCGATCCGAACCCCTCGGAGAACGGGAACGGGGACACGAACTAGTGCGTGATGCCATTCCCCCTAGAAAACCTCGTAAGGTGTTTCTCTCACACGGCTTGTGGAACCCTTTAAGTTTCTCGCCGCCCCCAAAAAGTCCGGTGACACAATGCCATCTGAGGCAATCGGCAAACACACAAGACAAAAACTAGGTAAATAAGAAGTTAAGGTCATAAGTAGACCTATTTAATACCTGTTTTTCTATATTGTTTCGGGTCTGGGTGTTTCCTATGTATAATAAGTATGTGTATATTCAGTACGTTTATCCGTTATCTAGTTATCCATATAACGAGTTTCTTAAGGAAGCTTTTCTTGGGGCTAGATAATTGGTGTGAGTGTGGGAAACATTTATTTATTTATTTTATTTTTATTACCTACCTATCTCTTTAAGAATGCCCCAATTAAAAATTACCAACACAATAGGTATTTGGGCAGAATACAACAAATAAGTACAAGGTGGCTAGTGTGAGTTTTGTTTACTCTCCGTATTCATTCTATTACGTTTACAAAAACGAAAATTAGTATGGCATTGAAGCAGCGCCTCCTGGCGACATACATACGAGAAGAGTTTAATTTTTTCCATACAAATTCTTGATTACGTCACAGAATAACTAATAGTTATTTTACGTTAACGTGATTGACTGGCGAATGAAACTCGCACTAGGCACCCTGACGCCTGCACATAGGGTTGCCATATCTAAAATTTGGCAACCATGACAAGACGCGTGAAAACCCCGGATTTTGGAGCCTAGAACCCGGACATGTCAACAGGTTTTTATGAAACTCGAATTCGAATTGATACTAGTTTTATTTTCGATTCGAGTCCCATCATTAGCGCAGTGCCAGTGTCGGTTCGTTCAGTGTCGTCGCTCAGCGGCGCGGCGGCTCATGACTTAAAATTTTTAAAACTCTGGCTACAAATGAAACCCCGCCCGGACGCTCTCCGGACGCCCTCTAAACTAGGACAAATCCGGGGAAACCCGGACAGATGGCAACCCTACCTGCATATCAGTCTGTCCAAAACTGTCAAACTTCTTATGTTTAACCTTATGTATATCATAATTACATAAATTTCATAGTCTATTGAGAAAAGGGAATTGTTCAGTTTACTAAGGCGCTTTGGCTTAAAGTGAACATTAACCAATATTATCAAAAATTGGTATTTTTAATTCTTTGTATCTAAAAGAAAGTAATTATAGCAATATATAGCCCAATAAATAAATAAATAAATAAATAAATAAATAAATAAATAAATATATTAGCAGGAAAACGTAATATGTGTATAAATAAGCAAGTAGGTATAATGTTCCTGTTAAATGCTGCAATTATTGCTGAAACAATGTAATTATGTTAACAAAAGAGTCCAATGTAGCACCAGGGTCAACGTCAGAAGCAGGTTCAGTGTCCAAAGGTAAAGCCGGGTCTTCGTTTCGAGAGGTATACCTCTTACCCTATAGAGGTATACCCTATAGGGTCCATTATAAAAGCTAATCGGGTTCACAGAAAAAGCAGTCGAAAAAGTAACATTCACAATACACGAAGGCAAAAAGCGAATAGGGTCATTGAGTTGGTTGGCGACCGATTAGCGCAGTGTTCAACTTTACATAAATAAATTATAAAGAAAAAGGCATTGTAAATTATCGAATTTTTTCATAGTAGTAACAAGAATAGTGAACATTTTAATTATAGTAATGATTATGAAATTGTCATAGTGCTTTATTTTTAAATAAATTATTTATATAAAATAGCGTGAAATGCTAGTTTACGACCGCTTTTTTCAGTTTACGACCACTTGCTACTAGTTTGCGGCCGCTAGGTTTGCTATTTGTAATTACTAATAAATTGAAAAAGAAAACCATCACAAAACCATAAAATCACTTTATATATGTACAATTTTTTTAATCCCCTATTATGAGATCCATTCTTAAATTAACGCCATTTTTAAAATTCTTTAAAGTCTAAAATAACTCTGTAGCCATGAATTCAAAGGTGTGGGACCGACTTGGAAATCTTTAGAAAAAAATCAGCTGTTCCCAATGGCTTATGATTTTATAAGTCAGTCAGTCAGAGAATATTTAGATGATAAAACAGCCTGGCTATAACAAGAAACGCATACTTTACTACTTTTTATAATAAAAAATTATACTGATATGATAGCCTTTATAAACAGTGTCCTACAGATAACAAATAGCGTTACGTTAAACATTTCAAATAGTTTTGATTTAGAGTAGCTTGGGTGTGTCATGCTCTCTTTATTGTCTCTGCGGTGGTGGCATGTGCGTCGGGTCGTTACGTTCCCTAAAATATGGTTGAGCGAAGCGATGGCTGATTCATTATGTCATACTCGTGAACGGGTGCCGCCTGTGGAGGCTGGTCTGCTCTTGCATACTTGTCTTAATTTTATTATTATCAACTATAGTTTAACTTTGTTTTTTCTTAGACAGGTTTTGACTTTTACTAGTACTGTATGACATTGTAAAAAATTTAACTGGTAAATGGTGTTTTTGCAAACTATTTTTTTTTTTTTCTCATGTGATTGTCCTTTATATTATGTGTTTTTTTTTATTTTTATTTGTGATGGAAAATGTCCTTTTATGATAGGGCATTTTCCAATATTTTTGACGATGTAAGGGAGAAAAGATCTGGACACTTGCTGAGTTTCTTGCCGGTTCTTCTCAGTACAAGATCTCCCGCCCAGAGTAGACTTACGAACCGATGGCATAATGACGTTCATAAGAGCTATTTGTAGCCTAAACTGAATAAATGATTTTGAATTTTGAATTTTGAATAGTTGGTTCCACAAATAGGGTTGTTTGTATTCATGAGTCCCATACCATAAATTTTTTTGGTAATTAAAAATTTGTAAACTTTATACTTAACTTTATAATTCCCTGTGTGGTACCGGGGATAAAGAATAGCACCACCCCATCTCTTCCCGTGGGTGTCGTACAAGCCGACTAAGGGACCATTCCAGAGGATGGGCAGTAGCATCTCTCTGAGGTTACCCTCAACCTACTGCGATCGCCAACCCGCCTGCCAAGCGTGGCGATTACGGCAAATATACCCCCCATGATATGCACACCAGCAAAAACCGGCCCCTAGTCCCCGGCGGCCCCGCTCGCCCTAGCTACGGTAGCGGCCAAGGCAGCGACGGGGCAGGGGGTGCTAAGGATCTCCGGCAGAGATCTGGCTACCGCCAACAACGAACTCTGGCCCTGGCAACATTTAACACGCGCACATTGCGGACTGACGAGAAGTTTTACGAACTGGAGGAAGAATTGAGCAAGATACGGTGGGACATAGTTGGATTATCTGAAGTCCGAAGAGAAGGGGAGGACTCGATAATCCTCAAGTCTGGTAACTTGCTCTATTTCCGGGAGGGCGAACAACTGTCTCAAGGTGGTGTCGGGTTCATCGTCCACAAGTCCCTCGTGAACAACGTTGTCGAGACCGGGAGTGTGTCGCCTAGGGTAGCGTACCTTATACTCAGAATAACCAAACGGTATTCGTTGAAGGTCATACAGGTTTATGCTCCTACTACGACACACCCTGACGATGAGGTGGAGGCTACGTATGAGGACATCTCTAGAGCCATACAAGCCTCCAAAACTCATTACACCGTTGTCATGGGAGATTTTAACGCAAAACTGGGCAAACGAAGCGGCGATGAGATGAGAGTGGGACGATTTGGGGATGGTAATCGGAACTCCCGGGGCCAACTGCTGGCGGACTTTCTGGAAAAGGAGGGACTCTTTATGATGAATTCCTTTTTCAGGAAGGCTGAACACCGCAAGTGGACCTGGATGAGTCCCGATGGTGCAACAAAAAACGATATTGACTTTATTATGTCGACAAGTAAGTAAATATTCAATGATGTCACTGTGATCAATGCTTTTAAAACTGGCAGCGATCACCGGTTGGTAAGAGGCACATTGAATATCAACGTTAAGAAAAAACTGGAAAGACGTCGATTAATAAGGTCTACGCTCCGTCCTGCACCCATCCAAATCCAAAACCCTGAAAGCTTTCAGCTCGAATTGCAGAATTGCTTCGAGTGCCTAAATTATTGCGAAAATGTGGACGAATACAGCAACAGGTTCGTGGAAACTGTCCAAACGGTTGGGTCCAAGTTCTTTAAAACCCACCGTGCAAAAAGAACCAAAAAGTTCTCAGACCATACCCAAAAACTAATGGAAGAGCGGCGCGCAATGGTTCTGCTTTCCTCGGGTGATGCGTCTCAGTTTCGGCGGCTAAATAGGCAGATCTCGAAGTCTATGACTCGTGACACGCGCCGATTTAATACTGACCGTATTAAAGAGGCCATTGAGCGGAACAAAGGCTCAAAAGTGTTCGCAAGAGATCTGGGTATTGGGCAGTGCCAACTGACGACGCTGAAAACTGATGACGGCAGAACTGTCACGACCAGGTCCGATGTTATGGGAGAGGTCGAGAAGTTCTATGGACAGCTTTACACATCCACACGGCCACCTGTACAAAGCTTAGCTTATACCCTAGAGCTAAGTTAACCCGGCACTATACCGAAGACATCCCGGATATCAGCCTGTACGAGATTAGTATGGCTCTCAAACATCTCAAGAACGGCAGGGCACCAGGTGCTGACGGAATTACGGCCGAGCTTCTGAAAGCAAGCGGAAGACCGGTACTCGTAGCTCTTCAGAAGCCATTTAATTCCGTCGTACTAGGGGGCAGAACGCCAAAAACGTGGCACGAAGGTATGGTGGTACTGTTCTTCAAAAAGGGCGACAAAACCCTGCTGAAGAACTACAGGCCCATCTTACTTCTAAGCCACGTCTACAAGCTGTTTTCGAGAGTCATAACGAATCGTCTCGCACGCAGGTTTGATGACTTCCAGCCTATCGAACAAGCCGGTTTTTCGAAACGGCTTCAGCACCATAGACCACATACATACGCTGCGGCAGGTTATACAGAAGACCGAAGAGTATAACCAGCCTCTTTGCTTAGCGTTTGTGGACTATGAAAAAGCCTTCGATTCGATTAAAACATGGGCCGTGCTACAGTCTCTCCAGCGGTGCCAAATTGACTACCGGTACATCGAAGTGTTGAAATGTATGAAAACGCCACAATGTCAGTCCGTCTTCAGGACCAGAGCTCGAAACCTATCCAGTTGCAGCGAGGAGTGAGACAGGGAGATGTGATATCTCTGAAACTGTTCACTGCTGCACTGGAAGATGCTTTCAAGCTTCTGGACTGGAAAGGACTCTGCATCAACGTCAACGGCGTATACATCACTCACCTTTGATTTGCTGACGATATAGTGGTCATGGCTGAGACCTCTGTAAAATAAAATTAAAATTAAAATGCGCCAGATTTTACCTGATTCCTAACTAGGATAATTCCTGTATTGTTGCATAGAATGCAACAACAACCTGAAAGTTTATCCTCGCAATCATGAAGTGGTCGTAAAATAACGCATCATTCGCCTACGATTAGTTAACGGCCGTCTATTTTCCATACATTTATGAGACGGCCGCAAAATAGCATCGCTAAGTTTGCTGGCTTAGATTGCGACCACATTGACATATTTTTTATGCATTTTATTACATATTGCCGGTCGTAAACTAACAGCGACGTAAACAGTACATCGCAAAATGTAAAAAAAGTCATGGGATCTAGAACTTTATTATTCGTGTAACCAACAAAGACAAAATTTGTTTCATTCATGATGTCAGTTATCCGACCACCTGGCCGCAATCTAAAATTTCTGCATGATTCATATTTCACTAAACGACCACTCAATATTTCACATATTTATAAACTTTTCTCTGATTATTATGTAATAAACTGTTAGTCAAACTTCTAAAAACATAAGAAACACATTTACAAATTGCATTAAGTAATCACAACAAGTAAATACTTACCTTGGATCATGCACCTACTCACTATTTTTTTCGCAGGATTCCGCGCGTGTGCGTCTGATCAACGCTGGTGGTAAACTGAACGCGATTTCTTGACAGATTAGTAAATATGGCCGCCAATTGTAATACACCTACATGTCAATATGCTATCCTACTCTAATTTGGGTCTAATGTCGTTGGGGAAAAGAGAAAGAATTTCTTATTATTTTAGTATTTTTGTGGGGTCGGCATCAAATGGTCGCGTACCAGCGTATGGTCGCAAACCGATGCAATGACCCTACTTTGTTTTTACAAACGTCATCATCACTCATCATCACATTAATGTTTACAGGCTGATGTCGTCGTATAAATAATAGAAAGTAAAATCGATACAGGATAATCGATTTCTTCTAATTGTCATGTAAAACAATTTGCAGTAAAACAGTGTTTTGTGTTTTAGTTGATTTAAAGGTAAATAATTAAATTAATTTGCGAAAGATTACTTGATCGTATAAGTCTAAAGAGAATAATTATTTTTATAATCGGTGATTACGTATCGATTTCTTAATAGCAATGAAAGATTTTTATACCATATTTGTCGTTATTATAGCAACACAGACAGGAATTAATGGTGTGACTTTCCTTCAAAAAATACTTTTAAAACTAATTAATTTAGATATTTTACTTTCCAGCAACGACGGTATCAAAGATATTTTTATTATATTTATTTGTATTTTACTGTAAAAATAAATTTTAAGAAATAACTTGTTCAAGAAAAGCCGAAACTGAACATTTCCCTTTGACAAGTTTGTGGTAGTCTAATGTACAGACGTGTGTAGGTACCTACTTACTTTAGATATGTGTATGTATAGTATAGGTTCCTACTTAGTCACAAAAGAAAGATTCTTATGTACCAAAAAATCCAGTTATTAAATAGGTAGATAGATGTACCTATCCTACCTACTTATATAGTAATAATGACCACACCTCAAACATTGATAGCAGCGGCTGGCAAAGTAGGCTATTAATGCTAATTAATAGCAAAATTAATTAATAATTGATAGGGAAAGAGTCCGCAAAATAACGTTTTCTAAAGTTTACATGAACACTACTTGTCTATATATTTAAATGAAACCCTTTATACGGATTAATACATTTACTATTTATTCTACCTAAGCCGGTCAGTATAATTTTATAATTAGGTATCAAGTGTTTAGGTACCAATGTTTGAAAATTTATAACAAACAAATGCAATTTTCTATTATATTGGAACATCCTTATTCTAGCATCATCTTATAGGTACCTGTTCTACATTTACCCCTAAAATGTTGGTGGTGGGGAGAGAAAAGTTCACTTTTTTCGCTATTCTGCTGGCTATATTTTGTGATGCATCATTCACAATGATCATACTTAACAGAGTAATCGAATTGTTACCTACTTTCGCGCATTATTACCCCTATTCATAATAGGTGAAGTAGAAGGTACATAGCCTATAGCTGTCCCACTGCTGGGCAAAGGCTCCATCATTGAAATCAAGTCAACGTAATGGCTTAATCACCATGCTTGCCAAATGCGGTTTGGAGATCACAAACGAGTTTATCACGGGATTTTCCTTTCTGTTCTTTCGCCTTTCTGTTACTGATCGAACAAAGAACTGACTAAAATATATTTTGTCGATATATAACCATTGACATTTCTACAATTGATCGAATGAACGTTTGGTCGAATAAACGTTTGGTCGAATGAACGTTTGGAGAAAGCTAAGAAAATGCTAAGGTGCACCTTATTAACAACTACCCACAATTTCATAAACTATATTAAGCAAGTATGTACTGTGACAAAATTAATAAGTAAGCACAATATTTTCAATCTCATCAAGATCGAGAAGCCTTAGATCAATTTGACAAGCGATAAAAGCTTCTAGTCCAACCGTTACCAAACAAACGTCCATTCGACCAAACGTTTATTCGATCAATTATAGAAATGTCAATGGTTATATCGACAAAATATATTTTAGTCAATTGTTTGTTCGATCAGTAATAGAAAGGCCAAATGTTTCGTCGACCTTATGTCAAACGGTAAACGGTTTCGATATCCCGTGATAAACTCATCACAAACCCGGGCTATGTATCGAAAAATCCGAAACACACTGCCCGACCTGGGAGTTGAACCACGGCCACCGAGGCGTCTCCATAATCATAATAGATTTTAATTATATTAAAAATATGACAGTCGTTATCCTGACTACCTAATTACAATCCACTTCTTGTCACTTAAATGCTCAATAGAGAAGTTTACAACCATAATAGTTAATTCCAGAACATTAAACGTATACGACATGCATCATGTAACTTAAGTTTTTTTTTTTATGGCTTTGCACAAGCATTTAGCCAATGAAAAGGTATTTTTTTTACAAGTAGGTAATACATAAATAAACAATATTTCTTTCCTGTATGATGATGATGAATGATAATAGAAATGAGAAGTGAGAAATGAGATACCCCCCAACGCCTCGAGGATCTCAGTAATGCTCTGTTTTGTTTCATTTGCCAACACTCATGCACACTCACGAACACTTAACGGTTAATAATCCACCATTATTTCATATTAATATTTGACATAACACAAATTTTAGAAAATAAAACAAAACCGCAGACATGTCTTTTCACTTTCCCGCCAAGAAGTCTCTTACAGTTATTTAAAACATTAACCTATTTTTATTTGACCTAAGAATAAATTACTGTTACAAAAAGTTTTTAATAAACAGTCAATGGACTTAACACAATAGCACAGAAGAAATAACAATAGTGACGTCATAGTTTGCCATTCTAATACAATTTCTATAAAAAAAATCGATTTGAAAGTTAGGTACCTACTAGTAAAAGGTTCTAACAATACTACCTACCTAAATAAACGTTTTGTTTGCAATAATAAAATGGTGGTCCAATAAATTCTACATTTTTTATTTCTAGGATAACTTACTGCCCTACATACATTACACGTATGATATAATGTATAGTATAAGATAAGTAACAATGAGCTACTTACAAGTTCAAACATTCAATACAAAAATATACCTAAACATAATTCAAGATAAAATGAATGTGTTAAAAAACAAATCACTACTATCAGGCGCTGAAACTCCATAAAACATCTAGTGCCTTACAAATAAACAAAGAATAAGGTCTGAATAGTTATTTCGTGTTTTGTTCTTGTCATGTAAACGTCATTTCAAATTAGAGTAAAAGAGATAAAACACGGAATAACTACTCAGACCTTATTCTTTGTTTATTTGTAAGGCTCCTAGATTTGAAATAAATAGCGCTTTATTACGCATAGGATTAAGGTTTTTGTGTACTAATAATCTATGGACTCTTGGTCTGAAAATAAACGAATTTTATTTTATTTAATTTTTTATTTGCATCCCTTTTGCTTGTACATGCAGATCGACAGAGAGCGCTGTTTCATGGTTGTCAGCACCATAAAAAATTAAATAAGTATGTACCTAGGTAGGTATTATGATTATGTAATTAAATATGAATGCCTATCGTAACGGCACCAGTGTTCGACACTTTGAGGCCTAGTGATCGACCCAGTGACACAGTGTTCCTCAAAAAATATTAGGTCCTTACCTATGAAATTGTAGTTTTGTAAAGAGATTTCATATAAAATTATATTTTTCATACTAACGTTTTTTCAATTTTCTTAGCATCTATTTGTGTTAAAACTATAAAAAATGTAGGGCAGTATGTAAATAGCTAAATATAGCAGACCTTAAAAAAAAGACATGTCCTTTCAAAGCTACAATGAAAAAAAGGTAAATTCCGCTAAAAAAAAATCAATAAAAAATAAATTAAGGCCTTAAAGACATAAAATGAAGCTCAAGAGCTTCAGAAATAACAATGATTTTTATAATAATAATAATAATTTAAAATAATAATGATGGTTACTTGTAACATAGTCTTATTTAAATGTGTACATACAAATATTAACATCCGGTATTGAGTTTTAGAAGTACCTAATACACTTATTAAAGAGTGAGAAAAAAAACGACAATTTCATAGTAAAGACCCAATATATACCAAATATAATATACAATTTCATTGAAATTTTACTAATCGTCGCTAAAGTCACAATTCTGTTGCTGACCCTTTTCCTAAAGGCACAAGTTCGAGACGGACCGCAGACTACAACCGCAGTGCTGCCTGCGGTCGCCCCTATTCCAAACGTGGCGTCATGCCGCGGCTGCACAATGCTGGAACAATGCCTCAAGTCACTCCCGTTCCCGTACCTTGTGCTTGTACGCGTTAGAAATGTGAACTCTGCGGTTCGCTACACAACTGGTGTTGCGGTCTGCGGTCGCTGCGCCTCGGTGGCCGAGTGGCAGAGTGCTCGGCCCGATACCAGAAGGTTCCGGGTTCAATTCCCAGGGGCAAAATGTATTTCGGATGTTTCCGTTTCTGTTTTCGGACAAAAACAGCTTAATGTGCACGTCGGAGCTTTGGATATTTTAAGTTGGTTAGGTACTCATCAAGTGATCCGTCATTGCGAAAGTAGCTTAGCTAGATCACAACGCGTCCGCGTCCGCCGCGCTGCCGCCGGAGCGCCATCGAGACCTTTATAAAACTACAATGACAAAGTTCAGCGAATGGCGGGCTTGGTGATATCCTGGACGTTATCACGCAATACTTTCCTGTGACGCTTAGCTCCACCTTTTCCGAGCTCCTTGCATTTATTTCGTGCCGTGTATTGCCACAGCTGTAATGAATGTGCCTTCGGTAAGTTTAAGACTGGAGACTTACTATAAGTATCTGTATTTAACGTTATTTTTATAAAGTTAAATTTGGTAGCAGTAATGCAGGAAACGTTATCTAGAAAAGTATCCTTACTTTTTTGTTACTTAATGCGCTTTAGCCATAGTAATAGCCTACAACTGTTCCACTTTAACCCCTGTCGTACGTAGCGTAATAAGCTTCGAGCTTTCCGGATTATCCCCCATTGGGGTTCGCAGCATCTGGCATCTGACCGCCCGATCGGCCGGGGCTCCGTGCTTTAACCTAGTTTCTGCAGGTCACGCGGCGGGAGCGCGAGCTAGTCATTCCAGTATAAAAAATCCAGTCAGCGCTAGCCGCGGTACCATTAGCGCTAGATTCAGCGCTAAAATGTAATGAGTAATAATAACAACATATTTTTTATTTAATTTTAGTTTTATCAAAATAACTAAAAAAATTAATTGTTTATTTATTTATTTATATTTATTCTTTATTGTACAATAAAATAAAATAAAGTACAAAAGGCGGACTTAATGCCAATGGCATTCTCTACCAGTGGCCTACAATTTACGTATAAATTTAAATTCCTCTTCCATTGCTTGTAAGTGAACTCCGGAGGCCAGCGTGGCCTGGGTGCCTAGTGCAATTTTTATTCGCCATTCAATCACGTTAACGAAAGGTATAGCAAAATAGAAACTCTTCTCGTTTTTTCTCGAAGCTTTAATGCCATATTTTTAAATTTTCGTTTTAACGCGATCTAATGGCGAATGAAACTCGCACTATCGCGTTTTCGATGTAAAATTTTAAAAACATACACAAAGCAATAAGACACAAAAAAGCAAACTACAAGAATTTCAATAATCATATAAAAAAATCAAAGAAGCGTCAAAGAATCCGCTAAACGCTAAATTTCTGAAATACGCGCCAACCATACCAAAAAAACTTCAGATTTCGTCAGCATCAAAAGCGCTAAAAAATTACTGCTTCACTCACTCAAGTGCTCGGTAAAAAGCTCATTCGCTTTTGGAACTTGGGACGTGGGTTACAGATGAGCATAGTATTGTTTAGTGTTGACACTGACCCTATTGTTTATGTTTCCATCTATTGGTGTTGGCCAAAAGTTTAAAGTTATTTGTGAGTAATAAAATGTTAATTGTACGTATTTTATACCGCAACCAGATCGCCAACAAGACTAACCAGTAACAGTGCTGATTTGTAATTCATACTTAACACGGATTTATTTAATCTTATTATAAAATTGATGATGATAAGCAAATAAAAAAAATACTATCATGAAGATAATACATACTGTTAACTCTATTTTATAGGTGTTATTATTTACAAATAACACTGCTTGCAGATTCGTAATGTGACAGAAAGATAATTTGTATGAGTCCGGTCCGTAAATTAAACCATGTAAATAAATATCATTAAACCTATAAACGTGTCTGCTGAACTAGACCTGTGATCTGATTTGCACAATAGCGCATAACGCGCTCATCACACTAATATTATAAATGGGAAAGTTTGTGTGTACGTGTGTATATTTGTTGCTGCTTCACACTGCAACGGATGGATGAATTTGGATGAAATTCGGCATACAGATAGTTTATTATAACTTGAATTAACATATTACTTTTTATCCCGATATTCCCACGGGAACGGGAACCACGCGGGTGAAACTGCGGGCGGCCCCTAGTTAGCGTAAAGCGAATTAGAAATTAGTAAATATCGCCTAAAAATAGCGATCTAATCAAAATTATCAGTCACAAGCGAGTATCAATCATGCACATATATGTTGACAAAAAATAGAGGAACAACGATTGTATGAAAACAGAAAATAGTATGAAATAAATTTATTTGACAAAAGCTTTCTTTCAAAAACCAGCATTGCAAGCAGCGTCAGTAGCTGTTTACAACCTCGACTGGATCCAGGGAGCAAAGCTGGTGACACGGGCGAAGGCAGCAGGCATGCCACGGGAGCAGCCGGCGGAAGAGCCGAAGGACACTACACCGATCTGGAATAATGAAAAACTATTGATGAGACTGTAAAATCACACTCACACATAACAACCTCTTCGGGTCTCTGGATTAGAGTCAATGTATCGGTGGTTGTTTGAAGTAGCCACTAATTTATAACTAAAATATGCTACATGAACCATATGAACTCTTGTGAACAAATGATTTAACCAAAAACTGACCAGGGTACGGCTAGTGCCGCTGCCAATGGCAAGAGGGCCGCCAGAGTCTCCTGGGCAAGGGCTGTTACCACCGGTGGTGGCAACGCAGATGGTTGAGGCGACGATGCTGTTTCCGAAGGTGTTGCTGCACACAGCGTTGGTGATGACCTGGACGCTCACTTCCTTCTTGCTTTGGTTTTGGGTAATACCAACATCTGAAAGGAACGATATGTTTTCATTTGCAATAAACGGATTGGTGTGATTTTTTTGGTTTTGTTGAGAGTACCCAAGTACTTACTGTCACCATGACGACCGAAACCGGCAGCGACGGCCCATGTACCAGCGTAGTTGTTGCTGCCAGTGGCGAGGCCGATGCGGTTGATGTTATCTGTTACAAGAGAGATTTTGTTAATAATTTGCACGCTTGTCGTTAAAGCTGATATGAAGTGACGGTCGGGAAGATGCTTGGGTTAAATCAGAATCGTTTAATGCTTATAGCCTTATTAGTCTTATTCTTGATACAAGCTTATTTGTCTTCCTGGATGTAGGTAATATTTAGAAATGCCCATGCTGAGTTTTCTGCCGGTTCTTCTCAGTACAAAGTCACCCGTCCTAGGTAGATTTACGAGCCGATGGCAAAATGACACTCATAAGAGCTAATTTTGTAGCCCAAAATGAATAAATGCTTTGAAATTTTGGACGAAAAAATATTTGAAGACAGGAATACTGACTGTTGAAGCCGACAGAGTTGTGGTTAATGACGGCAACGTCGTTGTTAAGGTTGTTGGGGTTCCAGCTTCCGTGCATGGTGACCTGGCTGGTATCCATACGGGTGCCGCCGCTGAAAAGCAGATGGGAGCCCCAGACGATGGTCAACAAGCGAGCTTGGTTGCGGCCGTCCCACCAGCAATGGGCGGCGGTGACGGACCGGGTGTTGGTGAGCAGGGACGATCCGCAGACGGACTGCTGGTTGGAGGTCAGTGTGATCACCAAACCGCCCTACAACAAAGCACAATGAGAAACATATTAAATTGTTTTACAGATATTATTATTAACGCCTTGTAGGCCGAGTGGCAAAGCGCTCCAAATACCATTAAATTGTAGCAATTAATTAATTTCAATAATGGAGGTCTTTGTCTAGTGGTATTTGGCATAGGCTATTTACTACTACTATAATATTATCATATATTTTATTCAAATGTGGGTTATGTAGCACAGGGAGTTAAAGATAAGCTGAGGTCTAAGAAAAGATGGTTTCTTCAAAACAATAGTGAAAAAAATATTTGAAAATATGGATTTTAGGCCGAATCCTCCGTGCGGTACAGTTGTAATCTTAGCTCAATGGTAACTTACCAAATGAGGATGAGCGCCGGCGTTGGCAAGGGAACCACCAGAGATCCTGCTGCCATCGAAGTCCAGACCCTGTTCGAACTGCTTGATGCGTGCAGCTTCAGCGATACCGAACGAGGAATGGTAGTACCTCATTGGCTCTTCAGCCGCCACCATCGCCACCAAAGCCAACGCGAATAACAGGGTCTTCATCGTGAGAGTAGTGAACTAAAAGATGCCGTCAGACCAGTAGTCCCGGCTTATATACCAATCGTTTATCAATTAATTTACTAAAGCCAATATGTAAATTATCAAACATATATCTTATCTTATCCGAGGGATAATAATTTCAATTTTAACTTATTTTGTGATTGATGCGTCTAATTTTATTGTATTTTTAAATTATCGTATAAGTCTGCTATATTCAGTCAAAATGGTTGCCATCAAAAACATACTTGTAAAAAAACCAAGTCTCGCAACTCAGTTCATCTACCGTAAAAAGTTGTGAGATACATGTAATACCAAGTCGGTTAATTTATTCAGTCCCTACTTAAGAAACCTTCTGTCTTAAGTTATTACGTAATTAGCTAACCTAACAACATCTTATAGTGACCATATCAATATTAAAAATCTTTTATGTTTTAAATAAACAGATTGACATGGCCATCGCATGAAAACACAATTATCTTACAAGTAATACATTATTATATTAAATTAGATTGTTTAGTGCGATTACGTAATAACTAACTGACTGGCTAACAGTAAACAGTAACCGACACCATGTTTCTTATGCAAATAAAGATTATTATTATTATTATTATTATTAACAACTTAAGACAGAAGGTTCCTTAAGTAGGGACTAAATAAATTAACCGACTTGATATTACATGTATCTCACAACTTTTTACGGTAGATGAACTGAGTTGCGAGACTTGGTTTTTTTACAAGTATGTTTTTGATGGCATATCATTTCTTTTTGTAGATAGTCCTACTTTTTTCTTTTCCGGTACCTTCTACATCTTGAATACCAACAACGGATTTTCTACATAGAGAATGAAGAAGATTAGCAAAGAATGAAATAAACACGAACCATCGCCAGGTATAGGGACAACCCAGTGTGGGCAAGGATGGTCATTCACCTACAGTATTTCCGAATCCATTACGACTACTAGTACTGGTACGCAAGAGTTTTTTTGTGCAGGAATACGATTAATAGATAAAGGTGGCTTTAAAGTATTAAAATTATCCAAACAACATCCAAATCGTTGGCAAATATAAATAATCCAATGAGTAAGTCTTCCAATCGTCAAAGTAATAATATCATATGAGATTATGAACGAGAATCGCAAACTTATAGGTATGATTTCTAGGCCCATCCGAACACTTAAAATTATAATATGTCTTGTTCTTATTATCAACTAGTGGACCCGGCGGACTTCGTACCGCTTTGACAGTTTCCATTCATTCCCGTGGGAAAATCGGGATAAAAACAATCCTATGTGATAATACAGGTTATAAACTATCTGTATGCCGAATTTAATCCAAATTCATCCATCCGTTGCAGCGTGAAGAAGCAACAAATATACACACACACATACACACAAACTTTCGCATTTATAATATTAGTGTGATTTTAAATTTACAACATGGCGCGCACTTTTTTTTTCTTTTTGTTGATGGCTTTGTGCGATTAGCACATTTAGCCTGTGTCAAAGTATTTTTTCTAATAAGTAATACATAAATAAACAATATTTCTTTTCTGTATGATGATGATGAATGATAAAAGAAATGAGAAGTGAGAAATGATATACCCCCCAACCCCTCGAGTATCTCAGTAAAGATGTGGAGCTTTACTAAGTCCTCGGGCGGACTTCTTGAGAGAATTTGAAAAGTGACTTTGCACTGTTTTGTTTCATTTGCTAACACTCATGCACACACACGAACACTTAACGGTTAATAATCCACTATTATTTCACGTTAATATTCGACATAACACAAATTTTAGAAAATAAAACAAAACCGCAGACATGACTCTTCACTTTCCCGCCAAGCCGCTCTCAGACCTTGTTCTGCGCCCTATTTCTCGAAAACAAAATTACATTGATTTTTTTATGTTAATAGCTGCCCCGACAGATTTTGTTCTGTCAAAAGTTATTGGCCTGTCGCAGTCTATAAATATTACGCGCCTTTGTTTTGTTTGATTGACGTCAAATGTTTGACTGCTGGGGACAGAGGGGTTTGTATGGGAAAAGAAAATTGTTGTTTTTACTATTTTTCTCGTATTTTTTTTACGTTTTTTCTCTCCATAAGAACCTACCTCAGACTTTATCAAACACAACAAAAAAAAAATCAGCCAAATCGGTTCAGCACTTCTCGAGTTTTGCGATTAACAACACATTTAGCGAATCATTTTTATTTATATATGTTACGGCTAATAGCCGAAGTGCGGCTGCACCTACTATTAGCCGGCTACAACTAGGTGCAGCCGGCCACATGCGGTTAAACTGAGATGTATCCTACTCATCTTCGGTTAGAACTAGGTTTTCAGTTTAGTTAAGCATTTTGGTTTTGTTTTGAGATTTTTATCTTGCGTTTCTCGATTGATTCGATTATATTGAAAAAACAAAAGACAGGGATGTTGAAGTGACATTTATAATTGGGTATTTGAATTTTTTTTTTAAAGTATCGGAAAATATTGTACATATTTTCTTTTATCTCTTGCAAATATCATATACAGGGTGGAAAGATATAATGCCACATGGATGGCAACTACCTTAAATATTGGAAATAGTATATTCTGTGTAAAGGAGACTTTCCTTTATTTTTAAAAACAACAAATTCTGCATTTATGGATTTTTGAAAAATCGCTTGTCTTAGGCCCGCCACTGGTTCGAGTCCCGACTCGAATCAGTCAAATGCGACAAAAAATAACATGCCGTATTTTATGCAGATCGGTAACCCGATAAAGTTCATTTTTCTCTAAACAACAAACAGAATCAAAATAACGGAAAGCCATGAAAACTAACAATTACCTTTTAATTTTGTTTTCACCCGTCACGTGAAATGCACCGCAACTACTTTAAATTATTGGAAATAGCAAATTATACGCTATCGAGACTTACTCTTATTTTAGAGAATAATAAATACTGTAATTATGGATTTTTGTAAAATCGTCTGTCTTAACGGGAATCAAACTGATCAAATTTGGTAAAAATAACATATGCAAGATAAAAAATTTAAACAAAAAATAAAGTTTTACTTCTTAACTTACAAAAATCAACCAAAACTTTGTTCTCTTCTCTTATAGATCTAAGTTTAACCACCGGTGTGCGGCTACACCTAGTTCTAGCCGCTATGATTAAGGCTAAACCTAGTTCTAACCGAAGATAAGTAGGATACA
The DNA here is from genome assembly GCA_963082485.1 of Eudonia mercurella. Classification (NCBI taxonomy): domain Eukaryota; kingdom Metazoa; phylum Arthropoda; class Insecta; order Lepidoptera; family Crambidae; genus Eudonia; species Eudonia mercurella. The sequence goes on along the minus strand of OY720030.1, from coordinate 7,941,173 downwards.
TCTAAATTTAACCGCATGCGGCCAGCTGCACCTAGTTGTAGCCAGCTAAAACTAGGTGTAGCCGCCCTTCGGCTATTAGCCGTAACATATAGATTACAACTTGGGGCCTTTTTAAGAATAGAGTTGTAATAGTAGTCTAATAGGCTCTTCTTTAGGAGTCAAAGGGTAAGCATGTTTCACTCGTAGTCTCTATATCAGGGCGTCGATCACAGAATAAGTAATAGTTATTATTCGCAATCCAGAGGGGCATTGTTGCTAGCGTTTTAGCGACCGTTCCCACAGTTGGAGGACATCTTTTATTTTTTATTTTTTTAACTTTTATATTGCTTTTTCTTTTTCTGTTTTTTTAAATTGTTTGTTAATTTTTTTTTGTTGTGTATAATATTAGAGTATAAAAATAATATAAATAATAATGATGTGGCTATGTGTGTGTGGCTATAAAACTATTTTGTTTGTTATTTTATACCGTCTACCTACAGTCGTGTAAAAAACGTATGCTTAGCGTCATATTTAAATATTATTGTTACATCAATGTTGGTAGTATTGTTGTGTTACGGCAGCTAGTCACATATGATAGCAAGTTCCTCAGTAATGTAACTGGTATAATTTCATTTGATACTATCATCACACCAGGCCAAGCAGTTTTCCGTAGTAAAATAAACCTACGGTGACGCATGTTTATCAAGCATACAAGAAATACCCGATTTACAATTTGTTTTAAGATATAACATGAACATGTTGTAGTATAACTACTAGTACGTCCGACACAAATGACCTCCGAAGTTGTTTGCCTTGTAACCTCGTGTAAATAACAATTTGGAAGTATGTCAGTTTCCTTATAAGTGAGTCTTCGGTAATTAAAAGATTTATTAGTAGGAAGCTGCAGGCTGCAGTTGTACTAAAAATCAGTTTATGTGTCTGTCTGTTTTGTGCAGCAAACGCGATGTATATTAAGAGAGCGCTGTTGCCTGTGGAAAATGCGCTGCAAAAACGTAAATGAAGATCATCATCATCATCATCATCTCAGCCAAAAGACGTCCACTGCTGGACAAAGGCCTCCCCCAAGGATATGGGGGATATTTGCCGTAATCGCCACGCTTGGCAGGCGGGTTGGCGATCGCAGTAGGTTGAGGGTAACCTCAGAAAGATACTGCTGCCCATCCACTGGAATGGTCTCTTAGTCGGCTTTTACGACACCTACGGCAAGAGATGGGGTGGTGCAATTCTTTATCCCCGGCACCACACAGGGGACTAAATGAAGATAGTCAAAGATATTGTAATATTAGGTACCTTTTTTCCATTAAAGTCGATATTGTACAAGATTTGTCGAATTCAGTTGCCTTTGTTAGCCAAGAAGCTTTGATGAAAGAATCTCGTTCGCTTCGTTACGTGAATTTGCTCGTTAAAGCATTACGCATCGCGTACCTATGCCGTCGCTTGGTATTATACTTATTCAAATACTATTTATTATAGGTATCAGTTCACTAGAAATAAAGTAGCCTATGAGCAACGCTTGGTGGAGCGTTCTTCCACGATCGTTAAATAATAATGTCATCATCATCATTATCATCTCAGTAATATAATTTTTATTCAAGTATCAAAAACTCATGATGGTTAGTAACAATGGAACTTAAGAGTTTACCAACAATGTACCTAACATAATACAACTTAAGGTAAAGCTTAAAGTTCAGTTATGTTAAAGTAAAACAACATTCGCAATACCAGGCCACCCTACTGAACGTATGGCCACAGATTATTTTATTTATTTCAGGAAAGCCTGGACCTCACGATGGGAACGTTAAGGCTGATGATAATCCTCTGAAAAGCTAATGAATAAGCTAGTTCCCAAAAAATTTACACGACCTTTTTTTTTTTGGGTTTTTGTTTTGTTTACTTATATAATTGTCACGCAAATTTTGTTGCGAAACAAATTACAAAAACACATGTTGAAAAAATTTCCCCGAGCAGGATTTGAACCTGCACTCTTCTGACATACCGGGTCAGGTGCTCTCCCAAATGAGCTATCGTGGTTCTAACTACTACTATTCTACTATTCAACACTATTTACTTTTTTTACTTTGAAAGCCAAAGGCGCCCGTTCAATGTCAACAGCTACCGTCGTTAACATCCGATCATAATGTTTTTATAAATACTAAAGATCAGTTAAGAAGTAGGCAAGCTATTTAAAAAATGTTTTACTTTTGTTTATATAATTTTAACGCAAATTTTGTTGCGAAACAATTTACAAAAACACAAATGTTGTTGTGTTTGTTTCACTAGCTAAATATAGCAGAACCTAAAAAGAAAAAAAAACAAGTACCTTCAAAGCTACAATGAAACAAAAGGTCAATTCCGCTAACAAAAAAGAAGTCTTTTGTTTTGTTTATATAATTTTTGACGCAAATTTTGTTGCGAAACAAATTACAAAAACACAGGTTGAAAAATTTCAGGAGCAGGAATGGGCGCCTTTGGCTTTCAAATAAAAAAAAGAAAATAGTGTTGAATAATTTCGGCGGGCTGCGCTGGTTAGAACCACGATAGCTCAATTGGGAGAGCACCTGTCCCGGTATGTCAGAAAGGTGCAGGTTCAAATCCTGCTTGTGGATTTTTTTTAACATTTGTGTTTTTGTAATCCTTAAAACCTTTAATTAAGGTGCAAACATACCAATCGCTTCTCAGCTATAGATTAATATAAAAAATGTAACAGCATTTCGTAATGATACAGCGTGTTCATTTATTTTTTTATATCTCGAAGTTGATTTAAGTGACAAGACAATAACTTATCTAGAACACAATCGGTCAAGTGTCAGAGCAAGTTCATTGGCCTTATTACGAAAGTCGGTAAAACGAAAATCGTTGGCTATCTGTGTCTTACATTGTTTTAATTCATTTATTTATCACGGAAGGGCGCCCCAATTAGGGGCGGAAGAAGGGCTCGCCCGCCTGCAGGGCGAGCAGTCACCGACGGGGTTGTGGAAGTGTCCGAAAGGGTTCCCATGACCTCGTCAGGCTCCACCATGCCGGCGTTCGATGCGTCCTCCTCAGATGAGGACGACGCGATGATCGCCGGTTTGCTGGTCCCAAGGTGACGAGTAGACATCGCTGAGTTTTTATTGAGTAAGAGACACACACCGACCCTTCCACCGGGGGGTGGATAGCTCATGACGAGTTTCCCTAGCGTCAAAAAAAAAAGGTCAATCATGCTCAATATATTCCTAAATTTTGAACTCAAAATTTTGAACTGAAAATCAATAGGACAAATTAAAATATATTGTCTTATACATTATTTAGTATATTTGCTACTATTGTAGTACAGAGAAAGAATGGTTTTAATAAGGTACACACACGCATGCACATCAATCTATCCAAAACTGTAAAATTTCTTCAATAAATGTTCAACTATATGCCATAGACATAAAGTTTAAAGTCTATTGTGGACATTTGACAATTTGTGGTAGTCTAACGTGTATGCGTGTGTATCTTATAACTATCCTTTTTTTGCGATGGCCTACGAGAGGCCGACTACGACGGACGGTGTCAAATACGTGTAGTATTCGATAGTATTTGTAAGCTATTTTGTGATAAGGTGTCCTATGATAATCAGAAACTACTACCCGTGTTTTCGGTGGCGTGGTGACTTTCATTAGAACTCAAATGTAGCCCTAAAATGAAAAGTATATTATATCTCGAACCTCGAAATTTCTTATTTCGCAATAGGTGAATTTGCCAGCTAACTTATATCGCTTTTGGATGTTTGTGAAATTCGTCAACCATTGATGTAGTCAAACTGATTAGAAGCGGTCTTATTATAACTAAAGTCAGCGTTTGCGCCGTTAGCGGTATGGTACAATTTCTATTATCACAAAATAAGGAGACTGCAGAAGGTAAGCTTCATACAAAAGCGCTCGACCAACGCACAAATAGACAACCTATCATCACGGACACGGAATCTCGCAACAAGTGCGCTCAGACTTTTCCGAGCTGTTCCGAGATCAGTGTCCGTGAGAGGGGTCTATGTGTGCTTTGCTCGAGCGCGTTAAACGACACCTCGATTTGTGAACATTCAAAAAGGCTGAGCCTTACTGGTGCTGTCATAAGGTTGAAAATAAGTAGCGCCTGCGACAATTGAGACCGCAAACTAACAGAATCTAAAAAAAAATTAAAAACAATGATTATTGGTTTAGTTATCAAAATATGCAGCTACTAAATTACGGATATTGATGTTATCAATGTATTTGAGTGGTTTCCAAGCATTTAAATTAAGTAATTTTGTTGTAATTTCAACAATAGAGATTTTTAGTGGTGTTTTCGAAAATAATTATGATCGTGTCCAAATTATACAATTGTGTATTTGAGCTAGCAAATTCAAGATAAAGACATGAATTTACCTAAATCAACATTTCAGATTCGTGAGTCATATTATAGTCTTAAACTATTCGACGAAAATTGGTGCATTTTTTCAGTGTGTCGCCTTATAAGCTTACCTTCTGGGAACTCCTTATTTTGTGCTATTATGAACAAGCTTTTTTGTTCACGCTTCGGGCGTTCCGATAATTCTTTGAGCGAGCTTTTGTTTTTGTAAACCTGTTCATTCTATAAAGTATTCTATAATGTGATACTTTGTGACTTTGTTAAGTTTTAATAAAAGATATCCATTCTGATTCTTATATCTAATATTATTATTACTGCGAACTTGTTTTAGTTTGTCTTTTCTCTCTTTACGGTAAAACCGAGTAATTGATCGACGTGATTCTTTTGACAGTGCTCTGTGACAGTGTCAAAAACATGGATGGTCTTGATTTGTTCCACACAGACTAGTCCGTAGGCAGTCTAAGCTCCAAGCAATAGAGGAGCATGTGGGAGGGCTCTAAATTAATCTAATATTAAACCATTGAGCCCTCGAAAGTTCGAGGGCTCAATGGTTTAATATCGATATAGAACCGAATATCATGCAGGCTAGGCCGTGGGCGAAAGTTAGTAATTTATAAATCCCCACGATCTTACGTTCTGAGCTAATTTGGACATGGACCCAAAAATTTGTACTTGAATTTTCTCCGTGCCTCGCTTACCATGTTAATTGTTAGTCATCAAAACAAGTCAGTGCAAGGAGACTTGAGAGAGCTCTGACTCCAAGTAATCTTGGGGTTGATCATTCTATAGAAGGTCAAACCTTCACGCTACTGGCATGTAGATTAGAACAACGGGCGTATCATGCAATGTTCCGATCGAAATCAGTCGGTTTCCATGGTAACACAATGTTAAATCAACTTTCGATTAGTAATCTTATTCCGAAATTTGTTAAATACTTCGCGTGAACAAAAGACGAACGAAATATTCAAAGTTTCAATGCGATTCGATACTGTTTTATTCGTTTTAAGAAGACAATCACAAAATATAGACAATTTTTGTTCCCAAAATAAAGGTTTAACCCATACTGTACCAAAAAACCTAGACACAATAGCAATGCTAATGGACTCTATATCGAGTCATCGGGACGTGAGTTGTTAATAATCGTTATTGTTATCTACAGTATTCCCCCCCCCCCCCCCAATTATTAGGTTTATAAGTATAATGTTGTATTTGTTAAAACTTAAATGACACTGTTTGGTATATTCAAATTTAGAACAGTAATTAGTATAAGTTTGTATCATAGACGGAATGAGGAAATTACATTGTACAAACATATTGACAAACACATTACATTCTCATATTATGTCGATATTATGTTTAGGCAAATCGATTACGCTTATTCGCTGAAGGTAAGATTAAATGTTTGTTACTATCAATCAATCATAGCATTAGATATGTGTAAAGTGCATTATCGTAAAGGACACTTATATTGATTGTGTTCGGAGGTACCTAATCAAATATTTTATCGTTATTTTACTTTATCGTATATAATTAGTTGCTTACCTATTATGCCACATAATAATATGAATACCTAATTAGTTGTCTAGAAAGTAGTTTTATAGACTTTACAATATCACTGAATATTTTACATAATTTATGGATTCTAATTTGGGATGAGTATTGATTTAATTAGAAAAACGCGGTTCTAATTTGTTTCTTTTCGGTGTAGTTGTTTGTCCATCGATCTAAAACCTAGAGATCCCTGATTTGACTCCCAGCTGGCACCACCGGTAGGTAGTATAGGTACAACTAACTCTGTGTTTGTTTAGAGTTGAGGCTTAACTTTAGGGTCTAATACATTACTGGTTAGAAGCTCGATGGCGCAGTGGTTAACGCGCCCGGTCTGCGAGTGCTGAGGTTAGCAACTTTCGCAAAGGCCGGTCATCGGATGGGTGACCAAAAATGTATCATCTCGAGCTCCTCCGTGCTTCGGAAGGCACGTTAAACCGTTGGTCGGCTGCATTACCAGTCGTTAACAACCACCAATCCGCACTGGGACCGCGTGGTCGTTTATGGCCCGTTCTCCCTATCCATCTATAGAGAAGGCTCGTGCCCCAGCAGTGGGGACATAAAATGAGCTGATGATGATGATGATGACATTACTGGTACACCTGGCTAGATACCACCATCCTCCCTTAGTCTGCCGCCTTCACAACAACCCATAACTGTTGTCGGAACACAAAAATGCTGCTATTTTTGTGTTCCGACAACAGTTATGGGAAAAGATAGCACTGGAGGAATTCCTCATTAGGTAGGGAATATGGGTAAAATGAGTTTCTATCTTTGGCCTGATCGTCACATACAATCAGCTGACAGATGAGGCAAAACGCTCTTGGTTGTAGAAATAAAAAAACAAAAATATGTCAAGACCGTCCCGTTCCCGAAAAGTTCGTTTAAAAACTTATCTGTTGCCTACCAACCGCTTAGGTAATAATGTAGGCCAGTGATGGAAGCGCACTTCACCCTAGATCCTACTAGTGAGGCACTGGCTATCTTATCACTAGCTGCCGGAACACAACAATGCTACAAACATTTTGATGTTATGGCGACATATTTATATAAAATGGTGGTAGCTAGCCAAGCGGACAAACAAGCCCTACCACCAACCAAACCGAGTACACAAACATGTACCTCCCGCTGGGAATCGAACCTGGGATCTCTGGGTCTAAACCGGTTATTGCCACTAGACCACAGAGGCGGTTGAATTACCTAATTACCTAATTACCCAAGCGGTTGGTAGAAGGTGCGAGGTATAAACCTACCTACCACACTAGGCCCTTTATGGGTTTTAACGACTGACATTATTAGATAACATTCTGTACCTAACGGCTTACTGTGCTACCAAAAGTACAGGAGATATTTAGAGTTGGCCAAACATTCGGTGAACTGCATTGTGAAACAAAGATCCCAACCCAACCCGATATAGAAGCATTGATCGATATTGTAAATGCGGGTAGATTATGATGATGATGATGATGGCTAAGTATCAATCTAATTTGAATAATTAGTTTATTAGTATTCTTAAAGTTAACTTTGTTGGATAAGCACTGAATTACGAAGCCACACGTTTACATAATACTAAGAGAGGCTTTAACAAATCTTTATCGACTGAATGGCGTCCTTAGCTGTACTGGCATGAATCCAAATAGTCAACCAATATACCTACCATACATACATACCATACACATTGAAAAATACGACCGTGAAATCTATAGTCCATGACATAACCAAATTAGTGTAGTTGGACCAGTTCAATTTTATCAGGTTCCTGGATATGGTACAGACGCCTGCATAACGGCCTATCTAAAACTGTCAAATTTCTTCAATAAAATCATAGCCCCTTACAAATAAACAAAGAATAAGGTCCGAATAGTTATTCCGTGTTTTGTTCTTGTCATGTAAACGTCATTTCAAATTGGAGTAAAAGAGACAAAACACGGAATAACTATTCGGACCTTATTCTTTGTTTATTTGTAAAGGTACCAGTTGACAGCCGACTCCACGCAGCAGCAGCAGACGACGTGTCGTCGCGTCATGTCGCCACGACACCAAACTATTACCTAATCTGTGACGACACGTCTCGTTGCGTCATGTCGCTGCAGTCATGATTTCGAACCCCACTGCAGACAGCAACAGCAGATAGCATCCAGTTGGTTCCGAGTGCAATGTCAGAAGAAGAAGTATATATAATAAAATAAAAGCAAATGTTAAAAGGAAAAAGTTTGTCAAAATTACAATAAAAAAGTATAAAAACTACCAAAAAGGTTATAGAACCTTTGGGAGTAGTCCCAACAGTGTCGTTGCACTCATTACTGATCTGCTGTAGGCTTAGAGCATTAAACTAAGGCTGTAGGCCGACAGTGTCGTCTGCCGCTTGACGACGCGTCGCTAGCTTCGTGTCGCTAGAGCTACGGAGGGAATTTCATAGAAATACATAGAAACCAGTAGTGTCGCGACGACACGTCGTCTGCCGCTCGACGACGCGTCGGCGTCGCTAGCTTCGTGTCGCTAGCTACGGAGGGAATTTCATAGAAATACATAGAAACCAGTAGTGTCGCGACGACACGTCGTCTGCCGCTCGACGACGCGTCGCTAGCTTCGTGTCGCTAGCTACGGAGGGAATTTCATAGAAATACATAAAAACCAGTAGTGTCGCGACGACACGTCGTCTGCTGCTGCTGCGTAGAGTCTGCTACCAACTGGTACCTTAAGGCACATAAAGTAAATTTATAAAATACCGTGAAAAAATTAAAGTCAGTTGAAGATATTTGATATTTTGTGTGAGGCGTGTGCATGTAGGTATATATGCCATTTTTTCCTTACTCTTTTCTCCCAAAATATTAACAGGTCGTAAATTAAATTTAATGTGTTGTTACTTCGTTAACTCGCAATCACATTTATTTATTTATGTATTCATTATTGCCTTTTTAACTTAAATGTTTTCTTCTTTGACGTTGACATTAATCGAATATCGTTAAAAAGTAGTTAGTTCATTATTCACATTAATCATCATAAAACTGGTATTAAATAAAATAGCTGAGTGACAAATTTGTAACACTTTTCACAGCATCGAGATTTTGTTAGAAATTAAAGATATGGAGTGCAATTTTTTAAACACCACGTTATTATCCATGACCAATGTTAAAAAAAATTTTTCATTGTTAAGATGTCCCCAGTTACTAAAATGCCAGTGATAAGGAGAACTATTCATTTAAATTATTGTAAATGATAGTATTATTTCCGGTACGTACAATCGCTATCCAAAATTCAGACAAATTGATAAATGAAATCTCCTGGTTAAAAAACTTTTTAAAACTCTCTCAACTGACTTGTTCGTCAACTCGCACGTGCGAAATAATTTATTTCGTGCGAGTTGACACCTCCCTATTCTACCTACTTTTTCGTTCGTCAACTCGCACACCCTTATAAAGTACAGTCAATAAGAAAAAGAATCAAGATTGAAATTAAAATAAGTGGCTATTGCATACGGCTTTGCCCGTCTTGCTGATTTGATTTACTATTTCAAGCTACTGTTAAGTACAAATATTATCTAGATGTGCGGCATGAGGTGGGGGGACAAAATCGATGACGCAGGCATGACACGTGCTATCTCTTGTGACGTCGCACGCGCCGTATCTTATAATCTATCTCTTTCTAGTTCATGTCGTAAAACTAGACAATGGCCTTTTAGTGAGTGACCTTCGTTAGTGTTAGGTACGTCATTTACGCTGGAATGCAGTTTACAGTGCGTTAATAAGTGAAAATATTAAAATGTGGAAATATTTAATGATTTTGCTGTATTGTGGGGGTGAGTTTTTAAAGATTTTGCTGATTTGAAAATAGTATATTTCTATTATATTTCCTTTTAGAGTAATTTCATAATAAAACAAATACCATTCACATTTTTAATGTTTCCTATTACTAATACGTAAGAATAACTTTTGTAAATTAGAATTTCTTAGAGTGTTTGAGTATTCTCTGGATTTACTGGTTGGAATTGAAAATGATGTTTTTTTGTGTTGGAATAGTTCATTTATTTCTTTAAGGTTATATGACAATGTTGTGAAAACGTGATTTTTTTAATATTTTTTAGAGCTTTCTGAATGAATAAGTTATATATTTTATCACGATCACTTATTTTTCAACAAAATTTCCTTTGACATTGTTGATTTCAACCATATGTCAGGAGTTATTACAGTTTAAAAATAATACCACGTGTACATTTATGTGCGGGGTGTATGAAGCATAGTGGAGCGTAGTGTAGTAATAAAATAGGATTTTTTAAATGTTACCTCATGGGTTTAAAACAGGGGTCTTGCTACCCCTATTTTAACACTTAGGGGTAACATTATGATGAAACTCAATGGCAAAACTAAGGACCACGCAGACGAAGTCGCGGGCAGCTGCTAATAAAAATGTTGATTGCTAGTTTATCTATATGTACAGATTATGTTTAAAAAGTTGGTGAAAAAAATCTAACTGAATCAAATATTTTCAGAAAGTGATTCACAATCAGGTCCATCTAATAATAATCAAACTGGACTTGAAATAATTACATCTCAGCGAGGCAAGCCAGTGTTGCTTCGTGCGGGACATAAATATTAAGCACCGAGAAAATAAAGATGATTCCTGTGTTTGGAGGTGTTCAAAGAGAAACGTATGCAAGGCGCAACTAATTATTGATACCAACAACCATATCAAGCGAGAGGACATGCACAATTGTGTGCCTGATTTTGTGTCAAATGAATTGGAGTTTAACTTTGACAAGTGCATTGAGAAAGTGAAAAGTGACTATACTATTCCTATACCAAACGCATTTCGACATACTGTTTCAACACTAAAAGATAAAGGACTCGACCTTATTAAAAAAATACCTACTTTTAAAAGTCTAAAAAACAAGTTATACCGAAAACGAAATAAGTCATTGGGTGTAAAAAGGGTGAGTTTTAATTCAACAAGGGAAGTCATTGTGCCTAAAAGGTATGCAAACTTTTTAATAGCCGATTATAATACAAGCAATAGAATTTTAGTATTCGCTAGTGAACATTCTAAAACTATCTTAGCAAAACCAGATCTGACAATTTTATGCGATGGTACATTTAAATTTTGTTTAAAGCCATTCCAACAGTTGTATACACTACATGTAGATTTAGGAAGTAGTAAAAGTCATACTAATATTATACCCGTGATTTATGCGTTGTTAGGCAATAAAAAAAGAGTAACTTACAACATTTTGTTTCAACTTATCAAGAGTCAAATTCCTCATTTTAATCCCAAAACAATTTTACTTGATTTCGAAAAGGCAGCAATGCTGGCAATCAAAGATATATTTCCTTTATCAACCATCAAGGGGTGTTTCTTCCATTTCTCACGAAGTTTATGGCGAAAAGCTGACGAAATAGGAATAACAAAATCTGCGTTGTTTAGAAAACATATAAAGAGGTGTATTGTTTTAGCACATTTGCCTAAAGAAGCCATAGAGAGTGGTTGGTTATATATTATGTCGCAATGCCCGAATGATGAAAATGTTCTAAAATTTAATGATTACTTTGTAAAGACTTGGCTAAAGGAGACTGCTTTTTTTGTTGATAAATGGTCTTGCCATAACATGCAGCATCGAACTACAAACATGGTTGAGAGCTGGCATTCTATTGTCAACAAAAAAATCAATAGTAAGCCCCAAAGCATAGCACATTTTTTGAAAATCTTACAAGAAGAAGATAATTATTACCAAACTTTATACTTGAAGGGGTCTAATATAACTGTCAAGTTAAAGGAAACTTGCGCAATTGACGAACACATTGCCTACACCGTCAACGAATTTATTCACGGAGTAATAAGCGTTGATTTGTGTATCGAAAGCTTAATTTTGTGATTTTATCTTTGTATATTAAATTATGTAGTTACCAGTTATTGGTTTTATATCATTTTAATAGCGTTACACATTAGCAACAAAACTTCTGTGATTTTAAAAAATTGTAACTTGACTGATGTTTTAAGTAGGTTAATAATTAGTAGCCAAAAGTTTTATATTTTACTGTTGATTTTTATCTTTGTATATTAAATTATGTAGTTACCAGTTATTGATTTTATATCATTTTAATAGCGTTACATATTAGCAACAAAACTTCTGTGATTTTAAAAGATTGTAACTTGACTGATGTTTTAAGTAGGTTAATAATTAGTAGCCAAAAGTTTTATATTTTACTGTTGATTTTTATCTTTGTATATTAAATTATGTAGTTACCAGTTATTGATTTTATATCATTTTAATAGCGTTACATATTAGCAACAAAACTTCTGTGATTTTAAAAGATTGTAACTTGACTGATGTTTTAAGTAGGTTAATAATTAGTAGCCAAATGTTTTATATTTTACTGTTGATTGTAAATGTTAGCTTTTGTTTTTACATTAATATTACATTTAGCATAGTTTTAGCGTTTGTTACAAAAATCGTTAGTAACAAAGAAATTGTAAGACTGGTTGATTTTCTTAGTAGATAAATTTTAATTTGCCAAAGGCTATATAATATTGTTGTTAATCGAAATTTTTACGATTTGTTTTATTTAAATAGTTTTTTTTATTTTTATATAAGTACATTTAGCATACTTTTATTTATGTAGTAACGTTTGTTACAAAAATCATTTGTAACGAACATTTTTTGAAAATCTTACAAGAAGAAGATAATTATTACCAAACTTTATACTTGAAGGGGTCTAATATAACTGTCAAGTTAAAGGAAACTTGCGCAATTGACGAACACATTGCCTACACCGTCAACGAATTTATTCACGGAGTAATAAGCGTTGATTTGTGTATCGAAAGCTTAATTTTGTGATTTTATCTTTGTATATTAAATTATGTAGTTACCAGTTATTGGTTTTATATCATTTTAATAGCGTTACACATTAGCAACAAAACTTCTGTGATTTTAAAAAATTGTAACTTGACTGATGTTTTAAGTAGGTTAATAATTAGTAGCCAAAAGTTTTATATTTTACTGTTGATTTTTATCTTTGTATATTAAATTATGTAGTTACCAGTTATTGATTTTATATCATTTTAATAGCGTTACATATTAGCAACAAAACTTCTGTGATTTTAAAAGATTGTAACTTGACTGATGTTTTAAGTAGGTTAATAATTAGTAGCCAAAAGTTTTATATTTTACTGTTGATTTTTATCTTTGTATATTAAATTATGTAGTTACCAGTTATTGATTTTATATCATTTTAATAGCGTTACATATTAGCAACAAAACTTCTGTGATTTTAAAAGATTGTAACTTGACTGATGTTTTAAGTAGGTTAATAATAGTAGATTTAGTTCTCGAGGACCTACAAAGTTTAATAAACCAATTTGGCACTATAGGATTGGAACTAAATTTTTCAAAGTGTGAATTATACATTTCAAATTCTGTGGCCCCGAACCGTAGAGCAGATATAGTTACTGACTTCAGTCGCCTGGCCCCCAACATCAAAATTCTCCAAGATGACTCGTTATTTTTATTAGGCGCACCGCTTCTCGATGCTGCCATCCCGGCTTTCATAAACGGAGCGATTGCAAAATTCAATTTAACTTCAGACCGTTTATTCCAAATTAATCCACACATGGCCTTATTTATAATACGTTTTTGTCTTTTCGTTCCAAAATTTACTTATGTTCTTCGATGCTCCCAACTCTGGCTTTTTCCTGCTCTATTGTCCAATCTAGATAATTTAATTAAAAATACTCTTGTTCAAATTCTAAATTGTCAAATGAACGACCGCATTTGGCTACAGGCTTCACTTCCTGTACGTTTCGGAGGCCTCGGCATTAGAAATTTGTCCAGCGTGGCCCTGCCAGCGTTTTTGTCATCTGCTCATAGCACGAACAATCTCTACAGGAAGATTATCAACCCATCTTTGGGTTCCGTAGAGTTGTCGTGCAAGGCAGTTGCTAGTAACGCTTGGTTATCCGCCTCTCAAAATTCAAATCTACCTTTAATTCCACAATTACAGAAGCAATGGGACGAGCCGTTATGCAAGCAAGTTCTGGAGGGGCTTAAATCCACATCGGCTGACACGGCCGAGCTCGCTCGTCTCATTGCCGTCTCTGAGAGAGAGTCAGGCCACTGGCTCCAGGCATTACCATCAGCCAATGTCGGTACCTTGTTGGACGGGCCGTCCCTCACTATAGCGGTCTGCCTCCGTTTAGGCGCCAGGTTAGTCCACCCTCACCGCTGTGTATGTGGGGAAGCTGTTAGCGACCTAGGCCACCATGGCCTCTCATGCGTTCGTAGTGCTGGTCGTATGTTACGCCACTCTTCATTAAACAGCATCATCCGCAGTGCTTTTGCCACCGTTGGTTTACCGGCTGTCTTAGAGCCAGCTGGTATCTCTCGTAGCGATGGCAAGAGACCTGACGGAATGACCATTGGGCCCTGGAAGCTTGGCAGGCCGTTGGTGTGGGATGCAACCTGTGCTGACACCGTGGCTCCCTCGCATGTTCGCGCCACTTCTCTTCATGTGGGGGCTGCTGCGGTAAGCGCTGAAAATCGCAAACGGCACAAATACGCGAACCTGGGTCGTAATTATTTATTTGTTCCGTTTGCCGTGGAAACAATGGGTCCATGGGGGCCGGAGGCAAGGCAACTTGTTAAAGAGCTAAGTGCTCGCCTTATTGAGGCCTCCGGTGACAAGAAGGCTGGCAGCTACCTCTGCCAGCGTATTAGCTTGGCAATCCAGAGGGGCAATGTTGCCAGCATTCTTGGGACCGTTCCCATGAGCCCACAGTTGGAAGACATCTTTTATTTATAGGCATTTAGTTTTTAATTTGCTATTTTTATTTCTTTGGTTTTTTTAAGTTCAGTTAAGTTATGTTTCTTTTTTTTTGTTTTAAGTTTTGTTCTGGTTAATAATTAGTAGCCAAATGTTTTATATTTTACTGTTGATTGTAAATGTTAGCTTTTGTTTTTACATTAATATTACATTTAGCATAGTTTTAGCGTTTGTTACAAAAATCGTTAGTAACAAAGAAATTGTAAGACTGGTTGATTTTCTTAGTAGATAAATTTTAATTTGCCAAAGGCTATATAATATTGTTGTTAATCGAAATTTTTACGATTTGTTTTATTTAAATAGTTTTTTTTATTTTTATATAAGTACATTTAGCATACTTTTATTTATGTAGTAACGTTTGTTACAAAAATCATTTGTAACGAACATTCAGCTGTGATTTTTATAGTTCCTAAGGCTGATTGATTTTATTAATAATTAACCCAATGCTACATATTTTACATACCTAAACCTGATAGTGGTTTTTTCGTGATATTGTTTAGGTATAATTCTTAGAGAAAATTATAATATATCTATCTCAAAATCAATATTTTGTTTTATTTAAAACTTCTACATTAAAAGTAGGCACTTATAGGTAATACTAAAACGAGTTTGTAACTGACTGTACATAATTACGTCATATTTTTACGATCGTGCGAGTTGACGAACGAAAAAATAAATAAATTAGGAAGGTGCCAACTCGCACGACATCAAAATTTTCGCACGTGCGAGTTGACGAACAAGTCTCTCAACTTTGTCGCTAAAACAAACAAAACATTGTTAGCTAAGCCATTAACTGTTCTACTCCCATTTCTTCGTTTCTGAAAAGGATTGAGTGACGTCAAATTACTGGAGTTGTAAAGCTTCCGTACAAATAACAAAGAGATTACTGTAAAGGAATTTTGGATGTCATTCAAATGCGGTGTTGCGTAATACTGGAAGCTTGTAAATGCGACCAAACTCTTAATTCACGCTTCAAATGGGTTCCGGATGCAACACTAATTGCCGATGAAGCATTCTCAAACAGCACCTGTTTTAAACCATATTGATAAACACTAATGTGGAAGTCACTATCCCAACGACCACATTTAATTCTTGAAAATAAATTTGCTTTTTACCTCTAATAAGTACACTAAAGTGGTCACCGACTTCCTTACAGGACCAACTGTTTCAAGCTCTTTTACGATGCGCACTGCCAAACAACCTGCCTATCATCTTTTATAGTAACATTGCACAAGCACAGGATCTTGATTCTGCTATTTGTCTGATTTAAACATTCGGACTATAAGAAAAATGTCATAGTCCGGCTCACTAAGACGTTTAAAAATACCGGAATAGTGTCTCGCTGTTTCGGACTTCTCCTGGGCACGCTCGCTGAAGCAAGCTGTCGCTGACTACTTTAGTGCAGTTAATAGCTTCACTAGAAGTTGAAGAGCCTTTAAGAGTATTTTAGTTGGTTTGACTAAAGTATCTTTTGCTGCTTACTGTACTTATTTGGAACGTCAACTAAGTTTGGATAGTAATTTGCTGTGCGCCTTGTGTTGCGTGGCTTCCTTGTAATAGGAGCGATAGTAACTGACATATTGTTGAGTTACCTATTGTACACACGGCTGCATATCAATACTGTCACAAGGCGTCAAACTTCCTCAATATACTTCGAACTTTATATGTATGGCATACGGTTGAACATTTATTTGACATTATTTACATATAAATTTACGCAAATAATGTTGCGAACAAATTACAATTTGAAAAAAGACAAAGTGTTGAAAAAATTCCACGAGCGGGATTCGAACCCGCACTCCATGACATGCCGGGTCAGGTGCAAAAACGTTTAGAAACGTATGCTTATCCGTAAAAGATACATTACATAAAGTGATTGTATACTTATTTATGATAATGTTCGAATTCGAGTCGATGATCAAAACCAGATCGAGGTTATTCAATTTTGAATAAACATACGACGTTGTTAAGTGCATATCCAAGTTTGTCAACGATGCAAAAGGTAATATATGGTTTTACTGGTTTGGCAATTGTACGAGAAACATATATTAAATTATTAAGAAAAAACGCAATGAGGGTTCCCGTGTAGTAGCGGAATAGGCTAATTAATTGTGTGGAGATATATTATAGTGATCTATGACGTCACTTTTATGCTCAAATCAGTCTTTTATAAACTAAGAGCACATTTGCAACGCAACTACCGGCAAAGGCTTGATACGAGCTTTGAACCTTTGATGTTCAGCGTTCTATAAAAAGACCATTCAAAATTTACTCAATGTTAACTACAAAATTAAATGTGCTTTGCCCAGTGCGAGCTCAATCCATCCATCATTCGAAATAAAAATTTGTATGGCATTGAAGCAACGCCTCCTGGCAAACCAGGTGAAACTGCTTTACCATCCAAATTCTGTTCTCGATAACGTGATCGAAAACGTGAATAACACAAACAACACCCTGATGCATGTTAGTCATAAGACTCATAAGTTATTCATCGCTATTAGTTAGTTCATAATCATAAAACTTTAGTTTTGTTTTGATTACCTGTAATTGTGTGCGTAAACACCTTATCGCTATAATGATATTGAAACAAAAGAGCGTATGTGAAAACTCGAATGAAAAAGATTTAGATTACACCGAGATCTTTACGAATAATCATCGGTAAGTGATGTTTGGGGTCCTTAGGTTTGTTGGAAAAATAATAAGGGAAGACTCCTGCGGTAATCAAGGTGTGGCTCTCGAGACTGTTTTATTATCCTCGAACACTTCGAGCGATAAAGATAGGTAAGAATGTTTGAACAGGCCGATACGAGATTTCGTTTCTCGGAAGATTTATTTCGATGTTATGCTTCGAACGCTTTTTACAACGTGCGCAATCGAGTTGTCTGTGCGGGGGCGTAATTTTATTTGGACAACCTGATTGACGCTTTATAAATTCTGCTTTTCTATACGGATTCTGTAATATTAGAGAGTACCGTTGTTATGCTTTATACGGTTTTTATTGTAGCAATAAACCCAATTTGCGTTTCTTGTGTACAAAATGGTGTTAACATATGAAAGGTGCAAGGACTCTGTAAGGGCATTGCAGATAATATGGACGCACATATTTTACATTTTAAAATTAAATCAAATTAACAACATAACACTTACAAATTCGGACAAATAAAATCATTAGCATTAACTACTTCTATGTTCTATGTTAACGGTGACGGTTTCCGCACTTAGTCCTTAGAGTGGACCATTGTACGTGAGCCATGGCGGCTGGGTATTCCAGCCAGCCCACCTCCCTCCAGAAGCAGATCAGTCTTCCTAGTCTTCTCAGGACGTCTGCGAGTGATCCCGGTGTACCGAGAGTTTCTCTGCGGATCTGAGCGACGCCGGTGCACTCAAGGAGCACATGCGCCACCGTCTCCTCCGCCTCCATGCACGCTCTGCACAGAGGACTATCAGTAATACCCAGTGTGTGAAAGTGTTTATTCAGCGAGCAGTGTCCAGTAATGGTCCCCGCCACCAGTTTTAGGCTATTCCTGTCCATGCGCAGAAGGCGCTTGGTGAGCTTTGTGTCCAGGGATGGCATAGCCTCTTTGGATTGCCTGCATCCTGGTGTCGAGGTCCACCATTTTGTTGCTTGTATCTGTGTGTGTTCCCTTAACCAGCTCCTTAACTGGTTGAAGGGGATGGGTACTATCGGTCATTAACTACTTATTATTATATTTATATTTTTATAGTGTTAGTTTATGATAACACAGTTATAAGCTGGATATCTAAAATATGAATTATTTTGTGTCGCTAAACAACTAGCAGTAAATAGTAAAGTTATGAGGTATAATTATCGAGTATTTCTATGATTTGCTCTTTGTTAGGTGTATCGATGGAACGCTTATAATTATGCCACATTAAATGCATAGTAGAATACTATGTTGAATGTGATCATAAGATAGGTATTTAATTACTTAATATCTGATAATGACTAAAGTACATGGTCTAAGCAAAAGTACACCAACACTTTCAAATCTGTAATCGATAAAAATGAATGTTTCCTTGTTTGTCTTTTTTCTTTTCTTTTTTTTCTAAGTTGGTAAAACCATTACTGGAAACGGGTCTTCATGCCGTTGAAGTATAATTAAAGAATAACCTTAGATTGTCAAGTTATATTAATCATCATCATCATCATTATCATCAGCTCATTTTTATGTTCCCACTGCTGGAGCACGAGCCTTCCCTATGAATGGATAGGGAGAACGGGCCATAAACCACCACGCGGGCCCAGTGCGGATTCGTGGTTGTTAACGACTGCTAATGCAGCCGACCAACGGCTTGACGTGCCTTCTGAAGCACGGAGGAGCTCGAGATGATACATTTTTGGTCACTCATCCGATGACCGGCCTTTGCGAAAGTTGCTTAACCTCAGCACTCGCAGACCGGGCGCGTTAACCACTGCGCCATCGAGCTCCTAATCAGTAATGTATTAGATCCTAAACTTAAGCCTCAACACTAAACAAACACAGAGTTAGTTGTATACTGCTATGTTCCCACTGCTGGGGCACGAGCCTTCCCTATGAATGGATAGGGAGAACGGGCCATAAACCACCACGCGGGCCCAGTGCGGATTGGTGGTTGTTAACGACTGCTAATGCAGCCGGGACCAACGGCTTTACGTGCCTTCCGAAGCACGTTATATTAATTGGCAGTGCTAAAAATATTCAATTTTATTTATTGATAAGCGCGTGACTTGATTAGAGTGATTAATTTGGATAATCATTGGGATAGTACATAATTGGTAAATACCAATGGATTATATGCTTAGTATGTTTATCTGTTATAAAAAAGTCATAGTCCCTCGCTTGTCATAGGCTTAATTTGGGACTTTATCAATTGGTGTGTGTAAGTAGTGCACAGTGGATATAATAAGCAGTGGATCTGAATTTCACGCGAGTTCTCTTTTTCCAAGTGCTATTTTCAGATTGATAACATTTAATTACTTAATTATATTAAGGATTGTCGCATCAAGATTATCTAATCTTGTCTTGATGCTACTGTCGTCAAACATAATTGACGTTATGGATGATGGCATAAATTAAAAATGTATTCCTATTTACTTTTAAAATGTAATACTTTTTTTATCCGTTATAAAAAAGTCATAGTCCCTCGCTTGTCATAAGCTTAATTTGGGACTTTATCAATTGGTGTGATTATAAAGAATAGAATATTAGGTAGATTGTTTTAGTGCACAGTGGATTATAATAAGCAGTGGGTCTGAATTTCACGCGAGTTCTCTTTTTATAAGTGCTATTTTCAGATTGATAACATTTATATTAAGGATTGTCGCATCAAGATTTTCTAATGTTGTCTTCAAACATAATTGACGTTATGGATGATGGCATAAATTAAAATGTATTCCTATTTACTTTTGAAATCTAATTCATTGTTAAAAAAGTATTCAAGGATGTATTCAAAACTGATTTTTTTTTCTCAATTACGTAATCTCGGGCGATTATATGATTATCAAAACATGAATGTACTTGTTGTGCCCTTGCAGGGTCATGTTTGTTTCCTTTTTTTATCTTTTTTAACACCTGTATATGTACAACATGAATGCAGTAAAGAACTTTGATCTTTGAACTTTGAAGGAGAATGAACATGGATTGATGATATTGTACTATTATTAATTCTTTGCTTTTCTATCACGCCGCAATGTTAAGATTTGCATTGATATGACTCCAAATAATAAAAAAGTAATTATTGCAAAGAAAGAGTTTATACAGATCTTCTCGTTAACGAAAACGAGAATTTGTATAGCAAAATTTTAACTATTTTCGTGTGAGGAGGCGCTGCTTTAATGCCATACTAATTTTCGTTTTCGTTTTCGTAATCGAATTAATACGGATAGTAAACAGAACTCACACTAGGCACCCTGTCTAATGCGCAGCCATTAATTTGAAAAATAATAATTATAAAAACCGCTCGATAAATCGAAAATGAGATACGGACGATTTGTAGTTTAAACCATTGGTGATCGTTTAGACAAAATCAGAGGTACAATAATTTAGATAAACTATAAGGTATCAACTAAACGCCGCCACTCGTTTTCATGATTTTTGCCCAACTTTAAATGATATTGTAGAAAAAACTACAGTGTGTTATGAATTTATGGGTCGGACAAATTGTAAACACGTTCCCTTTGATACTAAATATATATTTTGTTTATTTAATACTATTGTACTTTCAATTATATCAAGTTAACCGTAACTGCATTTTTAGCATTTTTTGGTCGGCGCACCCTTATGTGAGCCTATGTTGTGCAGTAACACTAGTGATGTCTCGAGCAGTTATGATTATGTCCAGCGAGAATCAGTGTCTGGGAATAGCCGCCCTTGGGTGCGGTCGGCGACGTTTCCGACACCGGTTGACTTGAAGCCAAGCACAACAGAGCCCGTAGCCAAAGTAACATTACAAAAACGATAGCGAAACGATAGCGAAGTTCGAAAAGAATAAATGTATGGAATTGACATGACGTTACCACGTGATTTAGCGCGGCTTATGTCAATCCCATACATTTTGTTCTTTTCGAACTTCGCTATCGTTTTTGTAATGTTACTTTGCCAAAGCTAAGGGCCCAGTGCCCGTCGTTGGTAGGTCGCAACCTGCGCTAGCGCTGTCACACTGACATGATGAGAACATGATTACAACTAGAACTTAGTAATTTTCTTTTATTGTTTTTATTAATTTAACATATCAATTCACAAGTTATGCCAACTAGCACTTAGAAACCACTAACTTCATCTCTATAAAGAGATGAAGTTAGTTAATGATATCTTCATCATTTAAATACCAATGTGTTTAGTCAGACCAATGTCTGAATGAACGCATCGTTACGATTTGTTGTACTTTATATTTAGACAGGTTTTTGAAAAAGTCACAAGGGTGGGTTTTTTTAACGGTAATCTTGAAAATAATAAAAACCGGCCAAGTGCGTGTCGGGTCACGCGTAGTGTAGGGTTCCGTAGCCCATCCCAATAATGCGGACTCTGAGAAGAGGGCTTTTATGAACATTTATTTAACGATGGCTCATATACTTAAGTTTCACACACCTGACAATGTTATTTTAGTAGTTCCCAATGAGGAATTTGTCCTGCGCCAAGTACATTTTATAAGTTGGTCGACTGTTACTCGTAAACTTGTAAAGCCTAAGTACTTAGTTGTAATAGTTTTCCTTTTAACTTCGTCATGTATACAACTACCGTGAGTTTTTTCACGTATCCAAAAATTCTAACAAAATTTTGCACTTTAAAAAGCTTAATAGTTCACAGACGGACAGACAGACATGGCGGGACTATAAGGGTTCAACGGTTCTCAGTCGAATTGTTTATTCAATATTAGCCTTCACAGGCACTTCCTGTGACATTGATGATGAGGCACAACTGAATTTACTACCCGTTAGTTATCTTTCAATCGAGAAGAGCTAGCAAGAAACTTTTCCTTAACTTACTCATTGTATTATAATTTACTGTTTTATTGTCGTTGAATTATAAAATTTAAAAAAATGAAAATGAGTTCTAGAAGCGATGAACCTTTGATACTTTACCTCCTTTGTGACACGAAAACTAGAACACTTTTGGCCCTCTTTTCAGGCGTAGTAAAATGCGTAATAAGAACTTCCTAACCAATATTTAACGAACTGTTTTGAAGAAGAAGAAGGAAATTCCCGTTTGTTATTTGATTTCCGCACCCTAAACTTGAAACAAATGTTTATTCTGGCCGGGATTATGATAATAGGTGCCTCGGTTCAATTTGATTTACATAATAAAACAAATGTTCACGTAACCCCTTGATCTAAATAAAATAAATATTTCTATTACACTGTCTATCAATTTATCTAGCCGAAATTATACTATGGATTGATAACAGGTAGACATGTAAATAAATATACATTCAAGACGCAGAACATGCCTGCCGAAATACAATACTTACCTCGAATATACATTCACATATATTGATATCTTCGGGGGGGGGGGGGGTCTCTAAAGTCTTTAGCAACAATCGAATACAGACCATTTGCTGCCTAGCTGTCACCCCGTAAAATTTCTATTAAAATCTATGTTCTTTATTGACGTTGAAAACTGTGTCGAACACTGGGCGTAAAGTGTCGAACACTGGTGCCATTACCCTAGTTACTACTGTCTTTCTCCGATTTAGCGATAAGAATCCACGATAATGAAAAAAAAAATATTACAGTCATGGATTTATATCCACGATTTTCCGGATCATTTGATCTGAAAAATCACATGTGTACAACATTAGTGGAAGGAAACCCACTTCCGGCCTCATCGGGAATAGTTTGCCCTTGGCCGAGGCCGCCATTGTCCTACCATGAGATCTTGACTTACAGCCAAAGACAAACGCTCTCGTGGTTTACTAGGTCACCACTCCTCAAACTGTTTACTCTACCTCACATTCACAATCTCGGCCAAAATATGACACTATTTATTTGACATAGAGCATGTTTAAATAGTCATTTGTCTTTTGCCGTAACATCCTGTCTAAGAATTTTTCAGCTTTGTTTAATTCATTGGTGTTATCATTTCAACCGCCTACGTTATGAGAGGGGTGTTTGGTGTATGAGTTTGACTGCCATGCAATCAATCAATCAATCAAAATAAATTTATGTCATGCCTGTCTTGTCTATGTCATGCATAGCTACTCTATCGCGCGGGGCCGGCGGCCGGCGTGCTGTTCACGTAAATTCATAGAGCAGCGACGAAGACAGACGACGTCGCGGTCGACGGGACCATGAAGCTGTTGGACACACTCGTCCGCTCGCGGGACGGATCACTGATATGCACTGTGACAGATGGCAGCTTCAAAACCGCCATATTTGTCCGCGACGACGGAGCACGGCGCGTATATAAGATTGTGCCCATCATCATCAATGCATATCATCGTTACAGCTGTTGAATCAAATCAATTTAACTTGCGTCGTCATCGGGATATTTTTGTATGATTAATTAGTTGTGAGGACATCGAGCTACGTTGCGCTACTTTTGTTAATAGCGGGCTATTTATTTTACGAATATCTGCGCGTGGTGGCGTGCTAGTCTATTTTTGCAGTCACCGGCGGAAGACCCAATGACAGATCCACTTGTGAAGTACTATTTTTAACCCCTGTCTCGAAATATGCGGGTGATATAGGTTTGATGATTGTTTGTGTCTGTTTGTGGCATCGTAACTGGCAAAGGGATACAAAGATCTTAATGCAGTTTACCTATGGATATGATTTTTAAATTAATGGAAACATAACAAAAAACCTTACACAATCGTGGTCTACTAGATGTTTTTCGTTTATGCCTATCTGTACCTGTTTAACATCAGGTAGAGCGGAGGCATTTGCCTACTCACATATAAAAAAAACAGATGAATCTCGGGGCTAGGTTAAAACTACAAAATCTTCAATTTGAGTCACATTTATTTTCCTCGTTGCTTTGGAATTGACCTCTCGGTGCCCGAGAGTGCTGAGAGCGTTGGTCCGGCTTGTCGAACACAGAGGCAGTTCAAACACAACACAATACCAGCCGTCCATTCCCGATCAAAATAAACAAGCATTATTCCCGCAGTTTCAAATTCAACTTACATTTTGGCTTCCCCTTGTTGTTTGCTGTTTTGTGTTCGACGATATATGAACGGTATTGCATGTTCTAACAAGTGGGCCGGTTGTACGTCATTTGTGGTTTTGTTTTGACAAAAGAGTATTTGATTTAGGCGACCGACGTTTGTCGTGTCCTTTTTGTGTCGTTACTCTCGCAATCAATTGTTACAGAACACTAAGCTTTCATTTTGACACGTAACAACATTATAAAACTATGCAAAATTATTTGTAATAGTAATCAGCTAGTAAAGCTACATTCGTTGGGCAAAGAAATCAAGTCATCGCTACAATTGATGCCTATTGCCTTAATCATGTCATTTGTCAAATACAGGTCCATAAAGCCAGGACCATAAAGCTAGGTTATGCTTCGACAAATCTCAAGCACACTAGGCCCAATTCAGAATTGAAGGCAGAGCGCTCTTGCCACTTGGCTCCCGAGGCACAGAATACGAGTATATAATAGTACCGAATACCGAGTCTAAATGAGTAATATTACTTTAATGAAGTGTTAAATTTTTGTAGCCGGACTATGGACCAGATTAAGTGTCACGGCATCTCCGGGGAACGGAGCAGGCTGCCTATTACATTACCTTGTCACTTCAATTGATCTAACAAAGAGGAGATTATGCCTTTAGCCGCAATTGTGTCTTGTGTGTGACACTGACAGTTTGTACTAACAGGATTAATTGGTTTGTTGAAACAACCTGTCAATTGAACAGCTAATTAAGTTTATCTCATCTAGAGTTACTTAACTCAATCTTATGTGTTGCGGTTGGGTAAGGTTTTGCTTTTGTATTACGCGAGACCGTAGGAAGGGGTTTTATCATGCTCATAGTCCAAGCAGTTTATACCAAAAAATCTCTTACGAAAGAAGAAAAGAACATTTACTTTTTTCATACTTCATAAAGCATCGAGCAGCTTGTATTTGCATTCCGATATCAGAAGTTTTTTAGTAAAAGTTGCATAATTGTGCTGAAGAGTGTTATTATCAGTCATTCCTTGACATAAACCACCCTTTTTGTACAAAGGGAATGTAACTGTTGTCATTATTTTGCTTTGTTACTCTTATTTAATGCTGCCGCCTCGTCGGCTCAGTGCCATATGAATGATTTCCACTGAGGGCGGGTACACGCATCATGATGGATTCCACATTTATTGTGATTGCGGATCTCGGCGATACGTGTTTGTTTTGTTTTCGCCCAAGGAAATGGCACTCACCGGCGTTCATCTGTTGCATATTTATCACGTCTTTCTTTCGACCCGAATCAAGTTCATCTTTGTTCTGATAAATCGCAGCTGACATGTATCAGCGGATTGATATGTATCATTGATGTTTCAGATGATTTGGTTTAGCCACAAATATATCTTGTTTTCTAAGGTTTATGCGAGTGCACATGTGAACACTCGTATTGTATTTTGTTTTACATATTTTAACAGTAAACAGTTAAAGTTTGAACAGTTTACAAATGAACTCGGGGCTTTATCGTCACAGCTAGAAGTTTGGCAATAGGTACTGCCGCTTAGGTTACCGCTACCCTTTAGTTTTCAATTTTACCGCTTTATATTGTAGGGTGTTCTCATACATTTTACAATTTCTATTTTTAATAAGAATAATCTATTTTGTAAGCACCTACAATTATTTTCAAAAATTAACAATTTTTGTAATAAAAATGTTGTAAGTTGTCTCATTCAATATTTTATATAGATATTTTGAAGTGCCTATTAAAGCCTCTTATCATATTAAACATTTTACCTTCATGCATTTTTTTCTAATATTCAAATTGGACTTAAATACCGAACCAATTTTAATTGCGCGAAAGCGTGTGTTGTTTGTTTGGCCTTCGTTCAAGTTAAAGTAAAGCAACTTATAGACTAAACACCCTAATATATGTACTAAATTCTAAGCCAAATCTACGCAGTGACTAGAAGCAGTCTGGAACTCTATAATCAGGCAGACCCTAGCTGTATTTCATGGCTGATGTCCAATGGTACGGCGGAGCACCGAACTGGGCGACACCGTGGCGCACCCTGCTTCGACTCTGTACGTACAAACACATCGTCGTCTGCCGCGCCGCTCGCAGGTTTATTGACCCGGCGACCGTGACACGACCCCCCCCCCCCCTCCCCCCTTCACCCCCCTTTCGCGGTTCTCAAGTCTGCCGATGCCGCGCCGTAACTTATTTGTTCCTAATTCCGGTGATTCTGTCTCTCTCGTAGCAGATCATCCAACGCGAACTGTTTTGTTCTTATATAATATTTTTCGTAATCCGATCAAAATCTCGATCGTCGGTCCCACTGGGAAATGAGGTTCGGATATCAATGGAGCTTTATCTAGTTGTGATGTTTGTTTTATTGTATCGCTCGTTAGTTATTCAGCGGATACCTATGTGAACACGTGTATTTCAATAACTTTGCTTTGTTTGTAATAAACGTATATTTACTACTTTTTGTTGTTTTCCGAAAGTACTAAGTTCAGCGTATTTTGTTAATGACTGTATCTTGGTGCACAATGCAGTTTAAATGACATAAAGCACATTAACCTTTTCCGGTGCAAGATCATAGACTAAAGTCAAAATGCCTGCCAAATTAATTTTAGAAATTTCTACGTCCATTATATATAGTAATTTCACAAATAAGATAAATAAAATTTTAACTCCCCGAATTCTGCTTCTAGAACTCATATTTATGTATTAAGATTAAAATAATAATGAAAGTGTCTCATACAAAAGGTGAAATACCTGCCATCGAGAATAAAACATCGAACATTTCTCACGAACAAACGTTTTCGATTTCAATAAAGATGGGAGATAGCCACGAGATAAGCGCAGCCTCACGGCTACGGCTGTCTGTTTCATCTCTAATTTGGTAGTTGTTGCAACATCGTGTGGATTTATATTGAAAAACATTTTTGTATTTATGAGGCTTACGAAAATGTTCCATATACGTTGTTTGTTGTAAGAAAACTGCTAGCTGACCAAAAACGATTTTATCAATCGATCGCGATAGCCCTTAAGTATTAGGTAACCATCTAACACCTCTAAGCCTTCGATCAATAAAATGATGGAAAGAAAATGGAGCACAAATACTACTGTGGTCTTATTTCAAATTAGTATGATCGATGACATTAAGGCGAAGGGTAAGGCACACTAGTGCCACCAATTGATAATTTGACAATTACTAACGGACCGGATCTTTTTTTAAACATTGGGTACCGTCCGATAACAGGAAAGCATCCATAGTATTTATTTAATAATTGTGCACTACTTTTTGTTGCGTGGTTTATTCACAAAACGGGCTATCGCATTTGTTCACAAACAATGGCCACTTTTGGTGTTAGCGAATGAATACAAAAACAAACTTAAAAGTAGTGCACAATTATTAAATAATAGATGTTGCCTAGTGTCGGAAGGTCCGCAATGTTAGAAAAAAAAATGCAGTTTAGCAGTTATCAAATTAAATCCATTAGCGGCGCTAGTGTGCCTTACTTTGTTAATGTTACTTTGCTATAAACACTTTTAAATCCTGAGAAATTACAAGCCATAGATAGAATAAGAACTAACGATTCAGGGTTGGCAACGGGCGCGTGATACCCTTGGTATGGACTAATAATATTATAAGTCCATGGCCTTTGGAGTTGAATGCGTCCATGGGTTGCGGAGAGGTGGTAATTTACATGATCATGCAGGACCGTTTTATATTATATTGCATGCATATTTTTGTATGCATTGCATATTGCATGTCAGCTAAGTTACATAAACAAGGTAAAGCTCGATATTATTATTGAATCGTAAATTGGTCTGCTCAAATATTCCATTTGAGTGTTGATCTGTCTTAAACATTCCTTTGAGTTTTTCATTCTATCCAGAACACGTCCTTTTATTTGTCTAGTCGCTGGAAAGGCTCGAAGTGCTTAAATCGCTCGGGAGCGGCATAGCAGACACTATGAAGCCTGCAGGCTCGTTTGCGTCTGTAATACAGACCTATTCGTTGATACACCACGACCGGCGTTCAAGTTTGCTCATTCATCGCAAGGGATTTGAGACGGGAAATGTTTTTACTTTTAAAAAAATGTGACAGCGGTATTAACTAACTGAATGTTTTATAGTGTCGGTTGCTGCCTTTGCTACCGTAGATTTATTTGAAAAGATCAAATATGGCAAAATTTCGTTGTATTTCAATAATTATACTCATTCTTACTTCGAATTTATTTATCAGTCGTGTACGCTTTGTCTATTATTAAAACTATGATATCATTCGTTAGTATATAGCATGTCGTATATTTACATTAGTAATCAATTTAAAAAAAAAAATTAAACTAAGTAATTGTTAAAATTTGCAATTTTTTAAATATTTACGTGATCATAAGGTTTCATTTCTTGCGGTTACCATTTCGCCACTGCCTGTCAAAGCTTGCTTAGCCTTACCAAATTAACCCCTCGAATTGTGAACATTGTAAATGTCCAATCAAACGCTCTGGAAACGCTTTGACAATTTCCATAACAGCTAGTTGCGCATTCCACCGGCCATTTCGGTTCCTTGGATATGTAATGCTGTAACAATAAATGTAAATGAAGCAAATTATTACGGGCCATAGGGTTAACCCCATCATAAATTCAAAAGGAATATCTAAGAATCGATATTTTATGTTTTGTAATTCATTTAAGCGTTGCGTTCGATCCACTAAAGCATTAAAGAGTTAATAGATTGATTTGAGATGGTTTATTTGCAACATTAAAAATCAGTTTACATTGAGAATAGCCATTAAACAACACAAGAAATAGTACTTACACACCAATTATATTTAATATCGTAAATTACAACTAATCTATTTACATATATTACTAAAAGAAATATAAATGGATCATTGAATAAATATTGCGCAGTAAAATAACTAAATGGGCAGTAACGTGTGGGTAGTTAAGATTTGAGTAGATAATTTATTACATAAAAATTAAGATTTTTTAAGGTTTCAACTGCCACAAAAACTTTCTACATAATTCATATAATTATAAGTACACACTGGCCCTTAATTAATCGCGACTACATGATCGAGAAGTCATACAGATGCCACCCACACACATAATGTATCCCACGGGCCACGACCCGCTGCAGCAGCTAGCTTCAATTAATTAAAATCAACGTTCATAATCTTTGGATGTTAAGACGAACATTTAACGCGGGTTTCACTTGAGCTATTATGAAACAGTCAGCTGTTAAAGCCATTAATGTTATTTGAACTGCGCCCAGCAGTTCAAAAAATATTATGGCGCTGCGAAACGTGAATTACTTTTCTAAAAATCCACTTCAGTGGGCTGCGTCGCGTAAAGTTCACGTTGCACGTTGCAGGTGCATTGGTTAAAGTTCCCTTTGCCAAGTCTGTCTGTCTTATATGCCTAGACTTAGGTATAGAGGTGTTCTTTGAATTCGTTTCTTCGGTTTGGATTGAAGTATATTCTGTTTCGTGGAACCTATTGAATATTTTAAAGTAACTAGCCTTTCCGGACGTGGTTCTATTTTTAAACAGTGAATATTTTCACCAACGGGCCGAGCTTTTTCTATGTTAGTTGACGTTTCTTCAAATTGCTAAAAGGATTTGACGTTCCGAGATTTATCAGAGAGAACTGAGATATACATCTGAATTCGAATCTTATTAGCTCTGGGTACTTTTGACCATGTCATTAACGCCTACGGGTTGAGAAAGATGTTGTGTGGGAATGTTAATTTATTGTACCGCTTTGTCTTTGCGTTTTGATTAATTTCAGCTAGGATTGCCGTGTTAGCGCGATATTAATGGGACGTACGTCAGCATTTTGTTGATTATGTACTCTTCGGGTGTTACTCCGTGCCGATACAACGACCCCTAACTGACGTCTGAATATTGTAATTTATTATCAGTAACAAAAACCAAATATTTTTTTATTTTTTATAAGTAACCATTTTTTGCACAAATGAACACGATGGGTCGAAGTGTTACTGGGAGAGGTAAACCTCAGCAAGCCCCACTATGATAAGATAATCATATTATTAGAAAATTATAAAATATTTTTTAAAGTACAAACTAAAACAATTAAAACACACAATTTAAGTGAAAATGAGCATGACGATTTCCTTTGCATTTTTTATTGCTCCATGGGTAAGCACTTGGCTTTTCATTTCAGGTAGGTGGGTTTTACCTTACACTTTGGGTGTTAGGTACTCCGTGCCGATACAACGACCCCTTACTGACGTCTGTATATTGGAATGTATCAACAGAAACACGTAAATAACAAAGAGATGTTTAGTCTCGTGCTCATCTTTTTCCATTATTTATTAATTTTCATTCAGTGTTGACCTCTTTGTGACTTTCACGACGAGCAACGACTTGGTTTATAGTACACATTGAAAATCCAGTAAGACTTTTGATATTTTCACTTCACTTCACGCCGCGCCGCGACGCACGGAGAGAACTGAAAATCGATTTTAATTTATCATACAGACAAATAGTTCGCAGTCGCAGGCCAAGACTTCATAAACAGGCTACGCTACTTTAGACATAGCCTTTGAATTCTTCTGTATGTAGACGGGATGAAATCGTTAATCTACGCGAATCAAATCGTGGGCAAAAGCCGTTTGTTAGTATTATTTATTCATATTTCATTTATCTAGGACATCCAACTAATCAATCACATATTTGTATAATAATATTATTGGATTTACAAGACACATTTCGTAGTGACGTTTGCGAGTCGAGATGCATGCGATGAATGCAAAGATAAAATCATAAAACTTAAGTGTTCATAACAAAATAAAAACGTACAATAAGTGTAATGAATGGCACCAACGGTCGTCACCAGCCATGATTTATGTTTAGTGCCTAAGGATCGAGTATCGCGCACTAATATGCTAATGACACCGCGCATGATGAAACAGTTGACGGCCAACATTTACAATATATTGATAATTGGTATTTTGTTAACAGATGAAGCGGCGCGTGGTGTGCCGCGCGGCGGCGAGGTGAGGCGATGGACCACGCGGTGAAGGCGATGTCGGCGCGAGGGCCGCTCGCCCGGCTCGTGGCGCGCCGCCGCTTCGAGTCCGCCGAGCTGGAGGAGCTGTACGCACGCTATGCTTGCAAGTTGCAGCGCACCTCCGTGGGGTACGCGCTCGCGCTGTGGGCGGCGCTCGCGGCTGCGCTGGCGGCCGTCGAGGCGACGCGCGGCTGGCGGAGAGCACCGCAGGTGAGCTGTAGTAACGCCGCGCCTCCGCTTCGAGTCCGCCGAGCTGGTGGAGGAGCTTTACGTTGTAAGGAACGCTCGCGGTCGTCGAAACAAAACACGACGGGCGGGCGGAGTTGCGCGGGCAGTGACTAATAGGTTATAAAACGCGCGATTGACACGCCACTCTTTCATCAGAATATATCCTTTGGCTGAAAATACCTTACATAGATAGGACAAGGCAATCATAGGGCGGTAAAAATGTTACACTACACAATTACCATCTCCTCTGCTCAAGACAAACTTGCAAAGTTAACGGATGAGTTGACTTTGCAAGTTTGTCTTTTGTAATTGCAGTTAGTCTTTCGCCCGCAGATTATAGCATCGGTGTCTAAGTAAAATTATGCATTAGTGTTTGATAGTTAACTCAGTAAAAACACAAGCACCAAGTTACCTAATTACATTTTAGCAAATGCATTTTTTTTTTGGTTAAACATTAATTTTGTTTGCGAGTAACAGAACTTATTGAACGACTAGCACCGTTGTCCATACATACATTCAGACTATGCGTAGTGGTGTAGAAAAAGATTCTCTACAGATTTTAAAGGCAACAAAAATTTTATGACAACATTCCATTGAATTAGTCTGACTGAACAGTGTTGCCAAAACTGCGAATTTAAATTAATTTTTGCACAGAGCAAACAAATGTAGATCATACCAGTACCATTATCAGCCTTTGTTCACAATTCACGTGCATTTTGGCTTTGATTTTGGTTTGTAAGGGTACTATCTTGCAAATTCGGAGATACAAAAAAATTTACACGCTACTCTACTTATGTGGTTTGTGTAAATGTTGCAATTGTCTACAACTCGACTATTGTTCTATACTGTATTTAGTTGTATCTTGTATAATTCGTCTTCCAAGGTCCATGTTTTAGTCATTTATTAAGCAAGTTGTTGTGTACGAGCTTGATGGTGTAGTGGTTAACGCGCTCGGTCTGAAGTTAGGCAACTTTATGAGTGACCAAAACTGTATTATCTCGAGCTCCTTCGTGCTTCGGGATGCACGTAAAAGCCGTTGGTCCCGGCTACACTAGCAGTCGTCAACAACCACCAATCTGCACTAGGCCCGCGCGTGTTGTTTCCATCCATAGTGAAGGCCCGTGCCGCAGCATTGGAGACAAAAAAAGAGTTGTCGATGATGATGTATAGGTTTTTAATATACTTGAATTTCGCAGGTGGGCGTGCTTAGTGCGCACGCGGTGCTCTGCGGCGGGCTAGCGTGGTGGTGCGGGCGCGCCGGCATAGCCCCCGAGCGGCGTCTCCCCCGCGCCTGCTGGCTAGCGCTAGCCGGTGGGGGAGTCGCGCTAGCTGCAACCCTGCCTGCCTGGGGCCCCGGCGCCGCGGCCGAGGGGGCTGCGCACGTTGTCTGGGCTGTGTTCGCAGCCTACGCCCTACTGCCAGTCGGGGCCCCAGTCGCTGCAGCTTTCGGCGTCCTCCTGCCGACCTGTCATACTATTGCCGCAGCGCTGGTCGCCAGCCGATTTCCTTACCACGTATGGCAACAGGTTAGTAATGTGTTTTATACTGGATACTAGTGCTAATAATGCTAAACAGCAACTAGGATTTTTTTTAGTCGAAGCAAAGGTTTTTGAAGAACTTTAGTTCCTACTGTTTCTAGAGGTTGGCACGAAACTTAATGTGTGATGTGATCAATTCAAAACACGACCTGTGCCTCTACTATGAGCTCTTATAGCAGTATTATTGCAGTTGTGGAAAAGAGACGCGAGTATATTCGCCGCTACACGCGTCTCGCTTTCACAACTGCAATAATACTGCTATGTGAGCTTTTGGTAAGCCTCCTGACGTTGCGAACTTGTATGAGTTCTTGCTAAACCCATGCACCTTGTGAATGCTTGATGATAGGAATCTGTTATTGTTTGTATGAATGATAAAATTATGAATGAATTATAAACTTATGACTGAGCTAAATTAAATACCTATCGTGCGGTTGAATGACCGTTTAGAGCCCTTTACATGACAGGGTTCGTGATCACACGGACCTTTACCAGTGTATTTTTCTTCTAAAAAGATGTTATCGTCAATACTTGTAAAAAAAATTAAACATACTACGTACGAGTAACTTCAAAAAAAGTAGCGTTGTACACGCGTAGGTGCTGTTGCTTGGCTACGGTTTTGTTTAAACGGTCAACCAAAGGTCAATAACATCTATTAATTACTGTTGAGTACTATGCAATCGTACAGACTAAGAAATGTTGATTCACACATAGTAAAATATGAACTGATAATAGGGTTGGTAGCTGACGTTTCGGACACATTATATTCGGACACAGTGTCCGAATTGACACTTTTTAATTTTATTATTTTTTTCACTGACGATTCGGACACTATTGTAGGTTTTTAGTACTATAATAAGCCTACACAATAACCTAATAACTATAACTACTTACTAAGAAATAAAACTTTTTTCAGCTAGTGGAGTAGGTACTAACTAGTTTCTCTATTTTATGTGTATACCTATGTTCTGGAATTGGTGACATATACCCCTACGTTATATAAAGTTTTAGTATACTTTAAAGTTGTACATAAAGCAAAGAGCAGCTGTTATCATTATTGACAACGGCGTTGTAGCGATAAAAAAAAAGATAAAAATATTAAGTTATTAATAAACTAAAGTATGTTTGGCCTTGGCCCAAGAGTGACATAGACTACTTTTTATCCCGGTCATATACAATGCTCCCGGGGCAAGCGATTAAGACTTGTATGTATGACAGACCAAAACCTCGCGTGGGCGAATAGCACCTAATTATCTTGTCCGTAGCTTCGTAGCTGATTAAGTAATTAGCATTATGTAATTCCTACCGGCCGTAAGCCCGCGTTTAATGTTACGTCACAAAGTAAGGAGACCCACAGAAGGTAAGCTTCTTACAAACGGGCTCGAGCAGCGTACACATAGACAACCTCTCGTAGACACGGAATCTCGCAGCGCTCGGATTGTTCCGAGCTGTTCCGAGATTCGTGTCCGTGATAACCATAGGTCGGAATTAGATAGAGTTATTTATTGTACTTACACTGATTTCATACAGCGAAAGAATAAAGTGGATATGCCTCAAATCCCGAGATTAATTGTTAACCTAAATTTTAACCTCACGAGTCTAGGAGAGAAACAAAAGTAAAAAATAATAACTAAATAGAAAATCCACTGAAAAGACAAGATAAAAATTCAATAATTACATAAAGCCATCGAAATAAATCAAAACAATATCAAACAGAAGTACTGTATAAGTACAATTTAAATTATCAATACGGTAGTCCTTCGAAATTTTATGCAACATCATAATACATAACCTGCAGTCGGAGGCATAAAATGTAATGATAAGTCAAATCATTTTCACTTTGTGCGTGCCTCCGACTGTCCGACTTTTT
Source organism: Eudonia mercurella (assembly GCA_963082485.1). NCBI lineage: Eukaryota > Metazoa > Arthropoda > Insecta > Lepidoptera > Crambidae > Eudonia > Eudonia mercurella. The sequence goes on along the minus strand of OY720030.1, from coordinate 7,906,164 downwards.
AGTTGATTTTCTATTTAGTTATTATTTTTTACGCAGGCGGGTTTTTTTTAATTTTTTAATTTTATTTGTCCTTTTAGTTCTGACGCCCAATCTCTAATGAGGGTAGGTCTAAGCCCCTGCAGTGGGGCATAATTATTATAATCATAGACTAATGATGTATTTTTTTTTAGTATTACGGTAATGATAATCATGATATACCTTTTTAAAATCCTTGTGTCGAGCCCTCTAATTTGATAACCATAATGTAGTATTCGAAAAAAAAAAATCCCGGGAAGATCCATATTAATATCAACATTTCGATGCAAGTACATAAATAACTCTACCTAATTCCGAGCTCTGGTGATAACAATGTGTGCATTGCTCGAGCGCGGTATGTTAATACGGCCTACTGCCACCTCATCTTGCTAATCCATTTTTTGTGTACGGTTCTCCAATCTTCATTATGAAGAAATAATGATATAAAGTTAATTGGCTTTGAAGTTTGTCTGGGTTACCGAAATGTGAAATGGCAATTAAAACTGTTTAATTAAGCTTACTTTCTGTGAGTCTTCTTATTTTGTGGTTACGTCGCCGGACGACGAGCCAATTTGGCAATTTCAGAAGCTTGACATTGACCTTTAGTCGCTCGATGCGGCTAATGTAGCGTAATAAAGCTGTTTACGTGCGCCGACGGACGGACGCTTTGCAGTTTTAAGGGCGGAGGTATTTTTTTAGTTTAGTTGGACTTTTTAATGAAATTTTGGCTTGTAAAAAATGAAATCTCTTTTTTACGTGTACTTAGTACTTGAACTGTGCCTGTGGGGTGAAACTTGAATGCATGACATCTTGTAATCCGGGTGACCACTATTTCGATTAAGTTATCACCACATGGAATCGAATATCTCCGTGTTTGTTTTCTTATTTGATTCATACACTTGAAGCCAGTTATTTTTCAAACGTCAGTAGTTAAGACGTTACAGCTAAAAACGGCCACTTTAAACTATAATGCCGTATTTGACTAAACCATAACATGTCAGATGTTCATTAGGTGACGTTAAAATGCTAAATTACTTCATTCAAATAGTTTCTTGAGTATAACTTTTCTATCTCTAATTACTAGATGTTTTTTTTTCATTGGTGGCGCTAGTGTGTAGCGTAAACGCTCTTAATACCATACAAATTTATATTGTCAGTGATGGCTATGTAAAGGTGAATACAACCCCCCACGACGGTCAACCCTAGTCGAGGTCCTAGTTAGGACCTAGATAGTTGCTTAGAGGTGCCCTCGGGTTGTTCCGCTCCCGAATCTATCCGAACCTTCGGAAAATCTAGTAGGGAAAGGGGATGCTATTCCCTCTAGAAACCCTCCGACGGTGTTTCGAACACACGGCTTGAGTTTCTCGCTGCCCGCAAAAAGGTACGGTTACGCTAAAGCCGTATGAGGCCATCAGCTCTCCACGAAAAAAGCATTCTCAATTATTTTGTGAGATAGCCCCACTTATTGGCTTTAAGAAAAACAGAATAGAACTACATAGAGCATTGTGCGTGCTTCGCCATAATGATCTTTTAACATTATGTTCAGCGCTACGTGCTCAGACGGTTAATCTATTTTATATAGGTATACAGTTACAATACTTTGTACTGTCTGATATCTTTTCTGATATCATAAACCAACCAGTATAAAAATAATGAAATTTCCAAAACTGACATACAAATCTAGCCTTATTATTATTATTATCTAGTTCTTAGTATATATACAGTTTAATACAGTGGGCTTGCTTTCCTCTGAACTTAATCTCGCGCATGACAGATTACAATGTCGTTGTATTCGTAAGAAAAATATGTCTTTCAATTATTCGTCTACCACCTTACTGTTTTAATCTTCGGTGATATATAACTAACGATAGAGTCTGACTAATGATACGAAAAGTGTTGAATTTTTTTCACTGTTGTGGCTAGAAACCGCACCGACGACATACCGCGTAAATGTTCGAAGGTGCGGTTTTTGAATTCCACTTTTTTTATATATTTTTTCGAACTATAATTTGTTCGTAGTAATATTTGCATATAAATATTTATAAATAGATAACGATTTCCTGAAATGACGATCCTTAGTACACTTTGTAACCTTGGTGGTTTTTTAATAACATATGTTTTTTCTAAGCAGCGCCTCCTAGTAACAGAAGAGGAGAGTTACAATTCTGCCATACTATAAAATATACTCGTTTTCGTTAACCTGATCGAATGGTGATATAACTCTTACTCAGCACCCTGAAAACCTTCACTAGGACCGCCGCGCCGCGCCGCCGACGAACTGTCACAAACTGGCCTTCAAATTTCGCCAATAACGTCTACAGTGCATGTTGTAGGCTGAATTCAATTGTGTTGGCAACAAGGTCGCTTTCGCCTTGGCACTACAGGGTCGGTTCACCCTTGGCGAACATGCTACAACACCCTCCGCGTGATGCCACGGTCGCGTGTTGACTTACGTCATGCCTAAACAAACGTAACCTTGCCTATGGACTTGGAGGCTTGTACTTATTGTTGGGTATTTTCCGTGTAGTGTTTAGGTGAGTTTATGAGCTACTTGACATGTCATCAGCAATAGCTTATTAACGTCCTGCTGCGTTCAGGCCTTTTATATACTGCGGTGGTTGTTTAGTGCGGTCTCGGATCACACTGGTCACAAGAGGAGGGAAGTGCTGAAGTTTAAAAATAAATATAGGTACAACATGTTACATAATAAAGGTATAATGTTAAAGTAGTTTTTTAAGAAACTGCAATTGAATCGATTTTAGACATAATTCTTTTGTAATAATATAAAAAATTAGTAACAAATTATGGATCGATTAGAGATCGGGGCATACTTAACACATCACGCTGGCTGTTAGTCGATTCTATAATCTCAAAATCTAAATTATATTTTTCAACTTATTGTCTCCGATTTTTGCAAAACGAAATGAGCTCACGGTGCCGGGCGGCGTGTGTTTATATACACAAGTTTATAATGTTTCCTAACTACTTACATTGTAACCTATGTTTGCAGACATAATAATAACATTGGCTCCCTCGATGTTACCTTTTATTATAATGGCCCACTGACAACATGAGAACTGAGTAAATCAGTAAACACATTAAACACATCGACGTAGTAAACATTAAAAGCTAAGTACATAAAAAGTTTTATATTACCTACCTACAGCTTCACTTCAAGCCGGCCTCGACTCGAACTTCCCAATTCATATTATGTGTGTAACTGTTTATATGTGTGGTGGTATATTACGCCTCGTTGGATATATTTTTTTGTATATTCAACCGAAGAAGATTTTTCTTAGTAAGTATGTAAGTAAATTCATCAACGAATATTTCATATCCTAATGTTGTCGTAAATACTTTATCGGACCATTATAAGCCCCAGCCAGTTTGTCAGTAGTTTTACTTTTAATTTATTATTAAAAAAATGAGTAGTCAAAGTAGTTTTGATTCCAAAATGATTAACCTCAGTGGTTTATATAATACAATTATGTTGATTCGAAATAATATAGTTGTACCTTACTCATTCGATTATTGAAAAAAGCACTTTAACGTTAACGTTAATAAACAAATCAAAATGCTTAAGAGAAAAAACACACTTTTTACATTTTACTAGGTACACGGTAAAAGCCAATAAAATAAAGCACGTCAACACTTTTGAAGTTCAAGTTTCGGTGTTTACGTAAATATTTGCCGTAATTCCACTCCAAACCTAAATGATGTATTTATAAAAAAAATGGGATTACAATATTTCGTTGAACAATTTGTTCAAAGCGCTAAAAGAATGTGTGTACATATTTAACATTGTAATTATTTTGATAATTAACGCTTAATAGGGTTAATTAACTATATTTAACTTTACTTACTTACGTTACAATAGTCAATAGAAAAACTGTTTTAAGACAATTGAAATTATTATAATAAATGATATTTTTTCATAGATTTCGTACGAGAGTAGGGAACTATGACGTCACTGTCATATTCCATCAATTGAACGTTGTGTAACCAGTAAGTAAAGTAAGTAAACAGCCTATAACTGTCCCACTGCTGGGCAAAGGCCTCCATTATTTAAATCAAGTCATCGCTTCAATGGCTTAATCACCATGCTTGCCAAATGCGGGTTGGTCATTACAATCCGGGCTATGCATCGAAAAATCCGAAATCCATTTCGCCCGACCTGGGAATTGATCGCGGGATCTTTGGGTATTAGACCGCGAGTTCTGCCACTCGGTCACCGAGGCGTTGTAACCAGTCTAAGGGCGCTTTCAAATTAGGCGTTTTGTGTCGGACCGCTGACGTGCGTTTGTACTGTGTTCCATATTAAAACAAGCGTGCGGCTGTCGTGCGGCTGTCGTGCGGCTGTCGTGCGGCTGTCGTGCGGCTGGCGTAAATACGCACGGCAGCGGTCAGACACGAAACGTCTAAATTGAAAGAGCCCATAAGGTAAAATCAAAAATGTTCGATCGCATGGAGCGAACATGGAGTTACCTCCACGGCCTGATTTTTAGGGTTCCGTAGCCAAATAGCAAAAAACGGAACCCTTATGGATTCGTCATGTCTTTTTTAATACGTCATAAAGTACGGAACCCTTCGTGCGCGAGTCCGACTCGCACTTGGCCGGTTTTTTCTTTTTTAAAAGAGATTCCTCTGCCACCTATGACCTACAGCTTAATTGGATGTTGTAGTAGGCAGCGAGAAATCTACGCCCTTACAAATAAACAAAGAAAAAGTTCCGAATAGCTATTCCGTGTTTTGTTCCTGTCATGTAAACGTAATTTAGAGTAAAAGAGACAAAACACGGAACAATTATTCGGACCTTATTCTTTGTTTATTTGTAAGGCACTTAGAGTTCCTCAAGCCGAGTGAGTGTGATCAATACATCCTCAGAGTGCCTAGTGTGAGTTTTGTTTACTATCCGTATTCATTCGATTATTACGAAAACGAAAATTAATTTGGCATTGAAGCAGCGCCTCCTGGCGATAGCGTTGCCATCTCTAAAAATCAAATAGCCGGACTTACCGTCAAAAAGCCGAACTTTTGGGTCCCATAGCCGGACATTAAGAAAAATAATGGATTTCTGACAAAAACATCAAATAAAACACATATTTAAAAGCCGGACTTTTAAATTCCTAAGCCGAACGCTAAAAAGGGATTTTTGACAAAAAAGAATTAATAAAACACAAGACATATTTTATAAGAAAATTTTAATTAACGTCTTCAATTATATACTTTTCTATTGAAGAAACACGGTTTAGGAGATCAGTGTCTTTAAAATTTTGTTTACATGTTAAATGCATCGATTTAATTTTTAAATCGATGGTTAAATGTCTCAAATTCTCGTCTCGCTCGCTCGTCGCTACTGGCTGAAGTGATTGAATGATTGAATTGAACGATAGTATAAAAAGCCTAACAAAAGCCGGACGGGCCGGACGCAGTCAAATTTGGCCGGACAAGAGGTCAAAAAGCATAACACTGACTTTATCCGGACGGATGGCAACGCTACCTGGCGATATACGAGAAGAGTTAAAATTTTGCCATACAAATTCTCGTTTTCGTTAACGTGATCGAATGGCGAATGATACTCGCACTAGACACCCGGAAGATTTCAAGAGGGTATGGCATCACTCAAGAGGTACTATATATATTCTTCGAGGCGTTCGGATCGGATTGAGAGGCCTGATGCCTACCATGTGTTACCATTTGACCCCAGCTGTGACAAAATTATAGGCTGAAAGCGAAGATTATTTTTTAGTGCAAAAAAAAAATAGTAGTAATGTTTTTAATGCATGTATTTTCTCTTTATTGTTTCAGTAAATGTTTCGTATCATTTGCGTAGCTCATTCATTAGGCAAACATCTGGTTAGTATAACCCGTATCGTATGGCTGACACTGCGCAGCTGTTAGTCTTAACTTCTATTTGCATACGCATGCAACTGTTACTTAACCTAGGAGTAGTGTACGGTCAGTAGCAAAAGTAGCTGGACACTCTGCACTTTGTTTAGCAAACTAAATAATCGTGCCTCTCAACTTCTAATAAACTGAGACATGGTACTGAAATGGTAATAGTCAATTTCCATTTGAGTACCGATGCCGACTGTACTTTGCTGCGCATGCTATCCAACGTCTAGAATAACGATTGCGCATTGGAATAATGATTCATCGAATTGGTATGCCAGAAATTAGTCTTATTCTAATCGATCACAAGGTTCGGATCTTAGTGTCTAGAGCTTTTCAAGTCCAAGTGGGCCTAGAGCCTTGTTGTTTTCTTTATTTGTGTATCCGTGTATTATTCCTATTTCCTACGACACGGTCATACTCGAGGCTCTTATCCCTGCAGAATCTAGTAACGTGACTTCATGCTATATAACTTCTAGAAAATCTCCAGGGTTACTTCGAAATACTTCGAAAACTACGGCTTGAGGAACAAACAAGTTTGTCGCCGCGTCGCGTCGTCCATAAAAGCTGCAAAATACGTAGCCAGCTATGCTATGCAAAATATATAGCTATTGCTCACGCCCTGTATCCATAATCCCCTTCTCGACCCCATCAGATTAAACCGCTAACAATTCTATCCTGTTGCTCGTCACTCTGAGTACTCTCGACGTTTCTGACTACACGATAAGCAGATTCGGATTGGCCGTGCGTGATTTACCGCGGCACGCGCCTGCCGTCCGTGACTCGTGATGACCGTTAACCTGACAGACGGTCGGCTCTGACTCTGACCTTTGTTTCGGCTGCACTTAAATTGGCACCGTCATTTATTTTTGGATCGCATTCGTTTGTTTTTTAAGTTTGAATTAAAAGGTTTTCCAAAGAACGTTCGGTGTTGTTTTGTTAACATGAATATTATAAGGTCACATTTTAACAACTGCAAATATTTTGAGGATAAATTCAACAACATATAATAAACTATTTTTATGAAAAAACCTTAAATTTTTATACGCTAGTTATCAAGAAAAACGTCAAAAGACATTTCGATTAAAAAGAAAAATAAAGCACTTTCGGTAGTTTAAATTCAAGGGAGCCGAAACAGAGAGGCCGCAATGCCTTCACCGCTTACACGTGCCCCTAGTTTCATTAAAAAAACCGGCAGAGAGGCCGCTCTTAAAAATATTACAATTTTTGTGGCAGGAAAATTAAAAAAAAACAACTAGCCTGAATTTTTTTTTTAAATGCTAGGGCCTTATTTCTCTGATATAAAAGTGACCTTATATTTTATCCTTTGTAATAGTGTAAACTAATGTGGTACATAAATAAGCTCTTTTAAATTACGCTTTTTGTGATTCATTAACTACGTATTTTGAGGGTCCGGAACATGGACGCAAAGCTGGAAGCTTCGTTGTATCTGATATGTTGTTTCTTACTATTTTCTTTCCTTAAAATTAATCTGTAAGTATATTTAACAAACTAACAATTTTGCTCTAATTTATGAAAGTTGAGTGTAGTGCTTCGTCATGTTCATAAAGATTTGTAGCTACAATCAAGTGAGCGTAGTAAATACGCGTAATGTCGATTTGGTTCCACGTAGATATAGTATTTTTTTTTGCCGTTTCATAACCGGCTGCTGACGCACCATAACAGACACATCTGCGTTTGTTACATAAAGTTTTCTTTGTTTTCCACCGCCTCCCTCCTCCCAGTGATATTACGGAACATGTGTGTGTTGTTATGTCAACATTGTGTTTGAATCTAGCCCTTTATGCACCCCGGCTGTTCTAGTCATCATAAAGTGCGTGTGATGAACAAAACATTCGCCTTCAAGAGTATGTAAGAGTATTAACAGTATCGGTTATTTAGGCTACTTAGTGCGAGTTTCAATCACCATTCGTTCATCATATTAGACAAAAGACGTCCTCTGCTGGTCAAAGGCTTCTCATAAGGATCTCCACAACGACTGGTTTTATGCTACTCTCGACCTTCACCAGATCGTCGGTCCACCTTGTTGGAGGCCTGCCTGCCATGAGAACTGCGTTAACGAAATTTAAAATGTGTTAACTTATAGAAAAATTGCATCTCTCCATGTTTGTTACCCGGGAGCATTTTATTTGCTATTCGATTTTAGAGAATTTTATGGAATTTAAACTGCGCCCTCGTAGGTAGAATATATAGTTAAAACAAAAATTAAAATTATAATTATTACTTGGATTTTTAATAGTTTTGACGTCAATATATGCCTGTGAAGGTTTATATTGAATGAATGATTTGCTCTTGACTTGGCCTACTGGTAAAAAACGAGGAGAGTTAATATTTTGCCATCCAAATACATGACGTATTCATTAACGTGATCAAATGGTGGAACAATCTGTTACCGATCCCATCAACTCCGTTAATTTATATTATTATATTCTGACGTTGTAGTAAACGTTGTAGTAGAGGAGCTCGATGGCGCAGTGGTTAACGCGCCCGGTCTGCGAGTGCTGAGGTTAAGCAACTTTCGCAAAAGCCGGTCATCGGATGGGTGACCAAAAATTTATCATCTCGAGCTCCTCCGTGCTTCGGAAGGCACGGTAAGCCGTTGGTCCCGGCTGCATTAGCAGTCGTTAACAACCACCAATCCGCACTGGGCCCGCGTGGTGGTTCATGGCCCGTTCTCCCTATCCATCCATAGGGAAGGCTCGTGCCCCAGCAGTGGGGACATAAGTGAGCTGATGATGATGTTGTAGTAAACATTATGAGAAATAAACTATTATGAGAATAAACGCTCAAACTTTATAAAACAATTATGGTTTTTATTAACGCTTCCCTGTACTGAAATGTGTCGTACGAGTAGTGACGCTATCCACAGAATAATGTATTCAAATAATATAATGTATGGTGATGGAGGGAAAACGAACGAGACTACGTAAATAAACGTATTATAACATAATATTAGGCCATTATTACCTATGAAATTGGTGTTTTGTACGAAGATTTTTTATAAAATTCTATTTTTCATACTAACGTTTTTTTAATTTTCTTACTATCTACTTAGGTTAATACTATAAATATTGTAGGGCAGTGTGTTTGTTTCACTAGCTAAATATAGCAGACCCTTAAAAGAAAAAAAACAAGTACCTTCAAAGCTACAATAAAACAAAAGGTCAATTCCGCTAACAAAAAAAGAAGTATTTTGTTTTGTTTATATATAATTTTTAACGGAAATTTTGTTGCGAAACAAATAACAAAAACACGAATGTTGAAAAATTTCCACGAGCAGGAATGGGTGCTTTGGCTTTCAAAGTAAAAAAAAGTAAATAGTTTTGAATAATTTCGGCGGGCTGCTGATTAGAACCTGATGATAGTGAGAAATGATATACCCCCCAACCCCTCGAGTATCTCAGTAAAGATGTGGGGCTTTACTAAGTCCTCGGGCGGACTTCTTGCGCATAACAATTATAACTCCTAAAATGTTAGACACTAATACACATTTTTAACTTTGAAAATCAGCGTTGCAGTTTCTTGAAGCTGCAACTTATGTTGAAAGGAGTCCAGATCGTCGTAGCATTTTAATTTGAACTTTATGTATTAGTTTTATTGTTAGAACCTAAGACTGCTACGCAAAATAAATATTTTGAATTTAAATTAGAGAAAAGGTAAATTTTGTATATTGTTAATGCATGTTAAACATATTGGCCCAAGGGCCACCCCCGCCGCACCTTAACCTATTATTCAAAATAAATACGTAAAAGTAACTTAAATGTTTCAGTTTTTCCTATTGGTTTTTATGCCTAAATACTATTATGCTAATAGTCATTATGCCTAGAAACATTATACGAATTAAAATTATGCCAAAACAAATAAACCTAAAAGACAATTAGGTCAACATAAACTGTATGCCGAAAACAATTAAGTATGGCAAAGTATTATTAAACCAAAAAAAAATAGGCCAAATAGGTATGCTAAAGTATATTAGGGAAAAAGACATTATGCGTAAAGAAGTGATCCCGGTTACGATACCAAGCTTATTAACCTACCTAGATACCTTTTAACGTAATCTTCTTATGATGGAGGTAACGTTACCTAATCTTTACCGGTATTCAAAGCCTTGCCCTGCACATTTAAAACTGTCTCAATAAATGCTCAACTATATGCTATTGATATAAAGTTCATAGTCTGTTGAGTGAGGAATACAGTTTGTAGTATTCTGTTAGGCAGGTGTATGTACTTCGAAGCGAAACGCGTATCTGACTGAATGGATGCAGCTGTGAGCCACAAAATAAGGAGACCCAGAAGGTAAGCTTTATACAAATTCGTTCGAGCCACGTGCACATATTAAACCTCTAACGGACTCGGAATCTCGCACGCAACAACTGCACTTGGACTTAGAGGTGGGCGTTTAAAGCATAAGCACTTAAAAAAAAGCATGCTTTTATACAAAAGTACATAAGCGTGTTTTTTAGGATTAAACGTATGATGCTTTTCACTTAGAAAAGTGATCGCACTTATTTTGATATTTTGGTCGGTTATGTAACACTATGTACATTAAACAAAGAATTTAAACGGGTATTAACGCAAACTAATTAGTAAAAAGGTTCATATCTTCTTTATACCCGACGTCAACCCGTGACCACGGCCGTTGTAACTCGGTCGAAACGTCGGGTATAAAGAAGGTATGATACCTCCTTACTAATTAGTTTGCGTTAATACCCGTTTAAATTCTTTGTTTAATTATGGAACGCGAAAGTTTAAAAGTGTATACTATGTATCTTTATACAGAAACTTCGTACAACTTAATACTTAAATATTCGTTTAAATGACAATGAAACATGTTGACAACGAAAAATGTATTAAGCAGGTAAGCAGACAGACAGCTTCACGTTTTTTGTTTCAACACAAGCCAGCTGTTTGTAAGTAAGAAGTACATGAAAAAGCAAAAAAGCAAATAAGCTTTTTTTTAAGCATGCTTTTTTAAAATCGTACAATGCTTAAGGGGTGCCGCGCGGAATTCCGAAAATTAACGTGTTTTTAAGTCACTAGTGCTAGGCGCTGAATAGGTCATATACATTAAAAGAACTAGTGTAGATTAGCTTGATCCTTTCACAAGGCCATGGTTGTCTTGGAATTTGAAACAAATACCCAGAAACTGCATAAACAATATGTAAAAGTAATGATATCTAAAACCTTATTTCTTTAGAAACTTTGTAAATATGGCTCAAATGAAACAATGATCCAACATCAAAATGTTTGTATTGATATTCCGCAGGCCACTGTTGTCTTATTTTTCAATTAAAAAATATGAATATGAAAATATTAAGACTTATTATTTTTTACCCAAACGCCTATGATTTTACGAAAGTAAACATTGCTCTAATTAAATAACCAGCCTACTCTGTACATATATTAGTGTGCGTGCGTATTCGTAGTCGTGCGCCGTTGTAATATCACTGCCACGCGCCGCGCCGCACTATGGTAAAGCTCCATACAAAGCCATGCCGAAACTGTCTGTTACGTAAGTCGATGTAATGGGATAAAAATATTAAATTTAGTTACTACGATAAATGCAGTTTTCGATTGTGTAATTTCTTTATTTTTTTTCATAAGCATATCTCTTAAAATGGGCACCAAACCTAGCTCACGCTCGATTTGACGATTTTTTCACAATACGATACTATAGTTCAATGCCACGTTACTCGAAATTTTTCAATGTAAGTATATGAGTATTATATATTTTTGGAAAGCTTACGGTCTCGTTTTATTGTTTTAAAAACAATATTTTATGATGTAGTAGTAAAAAAAGTATAATAATTAATTCTGTCCAAGATAATAATATTTATGGTCTTTTGTTTTTTAACAGGAGGTTTACCGGTTACCGATGCTTGCCGATGTCGAGATATTCATTGTAATGGGATCTCTATACATCACTCACTAATAAAAGAAAAAAAAATTCTGCGCCTACGTGCGCCTTTTCTTACAAAGATCAAAATAATATAGCTAGGTAAAAATGTAATTTTTACAATATTTTTTTTCTCAAAAATTTACTATTTTGGCAGCGTACTGTTGCCGTTTTCTTTAATTTAATGAATATAAGACTGAGTTTACTTATAAATATTTAAATAAAGTTTAGGTAGGTACCACAGATAAGAAACAAATAATTGCTCTTTTTAAAATTTTATCAACCACAATATAAACGCTCAACGCTCAGTGGTCAATTCAAATAGTATTTTATCACATAAAAGCAATAATAATGTATAGTTTCTTTACTCATCTAATAGTGGTTAGATAGGTAAAGGGAAAAGTGCAATTGATATGGTGAATTTTGCACATCGCACTATTTATTAGTCTTATATAAAGAGAAACATTTACGGTTGTTAGCATACAATTCAGTTGCTCTCATACAGCTAAAAGTATATACCTACCTACTTACCTATTTTCAAAATTTCGGGAAATCTACCGATTTTCAAAATGAGTGAATTTGTTTGTAGCAAGCAAGAGTTGTGCAATTTGTTGGTAAATGGACAAAACATAGAAGATTACATAAAAGAAAATTTCAACATGTCAGCAGAAGATGTAGCTACCGTTGTTTCTTATATTCAAAGGAATTCGATAACGCAATGTAACGATCGGTGGAGAAACAAGATCGCTTTGAAAGTCAGAATGCCAAATGGTTAGATGCTGAATTTTGGGTCCCGTTAGAGTGTCGAATCTCGGTTACTGGAACACCTGAACAATAACAAAAAAGTTGTAGGATGAAGCTAAGGCTCTCCTTGCTATTAACAAAAATCTATAGGAAAGTTATATAAGTTACATAAAATGTATTTTGTGTATAAATTTCTTTATAAAACATTTAATTAAACTTAGTCGTACTTACGTAATATTATATAAAGACATTAAACTAAAATTTACTCTGTATAATTTTCTATGTTGTTGAAAATTATAACAAAATCATAGAATAAAGTTTTAAAGTGACCAGACATCCCAAACTGTTGAAAGTAGGTAGGAAGGTGGATAATCTTTTAGCTTTACGAAACTATTTTGTCGAAAACTAATAAGAAATATTGTTTTTCTATTAAAATGTGTGAATTTTTAATGTTTTGTTTTTTTTATAAAAAAATAGTACACCTAAATAATAAAAAAATATATCAATTAAGCCTTATCTATATAGTAAGGTGTGTGCAAAATTATAGCTCTTTACAGTTGAAAACAACCGAGATATGAAGTTTTGACACGAAACATACGCGATTTTCCCATAGTGCGCCGCTCGCTCGCTATCATAAAGAAACTTGAAACTCGCAGTTTTGCGTCCGCGCTGCACCCCCTTAAACAAAAAAATTAAGCAGTTTTTTTCCATCTCTACTCGGACTGTTCTGAGCTGATCCGTGTCTGTAAGAGGGTCTCTGTGTGCATTGCTCGAGCTCGGTAGATACGTAAGCTTACCTTCTGGGTCTCCTTATTTTGTGTGAGCTGTGGACTTGTGCTGCAGCTTGTCTAAATAAATAGTAACAATTCGCTTCCGTTTCGCTCACAGTTTCATTTTACCATTTTCCACAAACACTTGTTGGAAAACATGGCACGCGCGGCGGTATCATTGCAGACTTTACTACATTGTGTGGTTTAGACATCTTTATTAAAAATTTTCTAACGTTAGAGTAGGTTTTTACATTGTCGAATAAATAATTGGTACTGCTTTAAGGCGAAGGGTAAGGCACACTAGCGCCGCTAATGGATTTAATTTGATAACTGCTAAACGGGTTTTTTTCCAAACATTGCGGACCTTCCGACACTAGGCAAACATCTATTATTTAATAATTGTGCACTACTTTTAGGTTTGCTTTTGTATTCATTTGCTAACACCAAATTGGCCATTGTTTGTGAATAAATGCGATAGCCCGTTTTGTGAATAAACCTCGCAACAAAAAGTAGTGCACAATTATTAAATAAATACTATGGATGTTTTCCTGTTATCGGACGGTACGCAATGTTTAAAAAATAAACCGGTCCCTTAGTAATTGTCAAATTATCAATTGGTGACGCTAGTGTGCCTTACCCTTCGCCCTGAACTAAATGCATTAAACAATTACAGCTGATGCTGAATACCACTACTATCCACTATATTACAAATAGGTACTATGTAACAAAACACCTTACCCAACTTAGTAGGTACCTAATAAAGGTTATGGTTAGTAATTGGTTCTTCAATGACGACGAAATCGCAAAAATTAAAATAATATTTAGGCACACTGCTAGATATCTTGGATCGAAGAGGAACCACTTTTGTACAGGGAAAACATCGTATTTGATATGGAGATTGAAGCAGTCTATAAATGTCTAGTTGAAAAAATATACAACTTTGAAAAAAAAAAAAAATATTTAGCCAATATTACTCCTTCGCTATAAACGTTTTGTCGTTGATATTAATTTTATTGCTTATGTATTTATTTTTGTTTTTTTTTGTTGTATGGGAGCCCCCCTTAAATATTTGTTTTATTTTAATTTAATTATGTATTTATTTTTAAAGTGAATCTATAACTAAATATTCTGTGAATATTTCAACCATCTACCTGTTGCCGTTATCAATATCAAGCAAAAACGAGCAAAAAATCACGTTTGTTGTATGGGAGCACCCTTAAATATTTATTTTATTCTGTTTTTAGTAAGTATTTGTTGTTATAGATACATCATCTGTGAAAATTTCAACTGTATAACTATCACGGTTCATGAGATACAGCTTGGTGACAAACGGACAGACAGACAGACAGACGGACGGCGGAGTCTTAGTAATAGGGTCCCGTTTTACCCTTTGGGTACGGACCCTAAAAATAGAGTAGTTTTCTTAATTGCCCCAGAAACTACTTTTCCGTGTTAATTCCTAATTAGCAAGCTATCTCCAACATTTAGAGCAGGCAATCGTATCAAGATCGCAGAAACGTTATTAAGTGTTTTAATGCAACTTCAGATGCGCGGTCGTTTGCATATTTACGAGAATTAAATTTCCATGAGCTCCTAGCTTGCACCTTTATGAAATAAAACATCGCTGTATCCCACTCGACATTCAGCTGGTGTACTGGGATATTTCGTAGGAATGATGTAAAAAATTAAATATTGTCTCATTTCCTTTAATTCTGTTATTACTTGTGAACGTAGAAATCCATGTCTTCCCACTGAAATGAAACTCTTTGCGAATGTACTCGCGTTTCTTTTGTTGCCTAAAATTTGGCATTTAGTCAAAAAATTATTCATGTTCAATCAATCTAATGACACGTACAGACAAGTTACATATAGTTTTAGTAATAAAATCCAACGGTTTAATTTCCTTAGTACAATCACAGTATTAATGCTTTTAAAACTGTGGTACAATTCCAATATATTTGTATTTTTTTCCTACTTTAAAAGTGTTCACGTACGTGATAAATTTTTTGAGGACCTTCCCGCCTGTCTCTAGAGGCCTGACCGAAAAAGTCACTTTCCATACCAATATTTATGATGTAAGACCACTTGCCTAGATCAGGCAAATTAGTGGTCAACGCTAGACCACCAATAACAGTATTATATAAAAAATATGACCTATTTATGTGTAACTGAAACCTGATGCAGAATAAACAAACCGTTCGAGTTGATAAATGATTATTTTAAAATAACGTCTCTCATTATTAGTAAATAAATTGTATTTAGTTAGAATAAATAAATTACTCTGAAACCCCAATTAGCATAGCAGTAGAGAAAACATTCCGACAACGCATGAGTATCATGCACTACACATGACCAACTTTATATCAATTAACGAATTGAACCAACCATCTGTATAAATACGAATGACATGGTCGTTATGTGGATCGTCGTGATCAATCCTCATCTGTGTGGAATTCCGTCTCGTTATCTAATGACTTCCATACCAACTGTATAAATAATGTTGCTTTGCATGAAAGATCTAGTAAACGAGTGGCCAGTTTAACGAATCTAAGATTGATTAATGCCAAAACATTGATTTGTATGGTAAACATTAACAAGCAACATTTACATCTTATATGTTGCGTAAGATGTACCAAGTAAACGTTTTATTTCACAACGGGTGCTTTGGATTCCTCACACCAGAATTCACCAGATGGTAAGTGAGTGACAAGACCAAAGGTGAAAGCCGATTCACCTGGAACCTTCAATCACAATTTAACCCCTTTAGGATCTAGTTAGGATACTTATTGATCCTGTGAGTGCCATAGGGTTCCTATTCTGGAAGGCCCGCTACGAGTTACTAATGAGTAGTCGTCACACGGTCACACACTTGAGGGGACTTGCATATGCGAGAAATATATTCGGTTCGAATCCGATAATATTATATCCACGCTTCTAGGACAGAGGAGAATCCATAAGGAATTTCTACAACTAAATAAATAAAGGAGCTAGAGTAACATTAGTTTGGTGACCCATCCGGTTACCGGGCATTGCGAACGTTGCGTATGTTGCATATTGCAACCCAAATGCGATGCGCCAAAGAGTAGCGCCATTTGTATGTGCTGCTAAATAGATACTGCTACACGGTTAAACGCAATTGATCATAACACCCACACGTCTCATCTCTAAATTAGTTTTTAGTTATTATTAATGGTTTTATTTTATATCATTAATCATATAATATGTAGGTATTTATTACTAAATCCGCAACGACTTTATACGGTTTTTTTTATTTGTGTGAGAGACGTGTCGCACAAAATAGGTACCGTTTTATATGTGATTCGAAAAATACATTTTGTATTAGAGTTTGTTTATCGATAATCCAGAGCTAAGTGTGAAGAGATCGTTATGCTTTCCGGGAGTACTGATATAATTTCAAAATAAAAGAGTGGTCACATAAAATATGAAATAAGAATCTAGTGGTATTAATTATTACTCAATCATTAGCCTATAAACGTATCACTGCTGAGCCAGAGCCCATGTGCGAAGACTAAAGCCCCACATTATCCCACATTACTTCTCCTGCAGTGTTATTTAAATTTTCTATTCTCATTTACATAATGTATTATTATAACGATTTGATATCTATCGGCCCATATCATGGTGTACATCAGAAAGTTGCTACAATGCGTGGTAATAAACACGTCTTGTTACATATCTCAAAACGTTATACGTCACCCATAAAATGAACTGAGAGTCAATGCAATAAGGTACACGTTGCCTCAACACTTGGGTTCCATTTGCAGCCGGCCAGATCATGTTCATCAAATACATGTTTATTTAATAGTAAAGTTTGACAAGTGTGACTTCTTGTCAGGTATCGGAAATTGTTGCATTAGTTATAAATGTCAAACGCGAGCTAATTAACAGCATAACAAATATTCACGGGTACCTACCTACTCTTTAATTTATATGTTGTGACGAGTGATTTATGGTGGTCTATTAACTCTGCCAGGGCGTTTCATAAAGTGGTTTACAGTAAGTCTGGTAGGTATTGGTCACATCACAAACTGTTCTTTAAAGGAAAAATATTGACATCAGTAGCTTTATAAAGGTAATTTTAATCATTTGGATGTGAGTATACAATTCTTGTCTTGCAGTAACTGCAGGATTATATTAAAAATATACTCAATGTTTTTGCAAAAGAAAGGAAAGTTTTTAGTAGAATCCTTCCAAAAACTGTTTTAATTCAGAAAATAGCTGTTATATGTCATCTTTATTTTCTTTCTTTAACTCGAAACGAGAGAGCCTACTCACCGTAGTGGCATTACGATAGAAAGAAAGTTGTCACAATAGTTATGGAGGCTATTATAATTTGTCGATGAGTCAAAAGGCGAAGGCGCCGCTCCGGGCGGGCAGGTTTTATTTGCATAAAGCTCTGTAATGCACGCCTCGCTGCCTACCGCATAATCTCTATTAATATAAATAAATTAAACCTGTCCACGGCCCACTGACTCAGGAGATGAGTGGTGAGTACAAGGCCACACAGATCACTGGTTCGGGACGCGTGTCACCACAGTTTTTGCTCAGCTTTCTTTTGATCCGCTATAGATGATTCGCTCGATTAAGCTGGTAAGCTTTTGAAAAGGTTTTAATCTAAAGCGAAGGCAAGTACACAAATCTGTATTGACGAAAGCTTCATGAGTTATTCAAACGAATTAGGCGGTCTCAGCTGTATTTAGGGTTAATCACGACATTGAAGAGTTTATGAACCTAGTCACGTTGGTACTTCCAGACTGTCCAAAGCCGAGCAAATCGATGCGTCTGGGCAAATATATTCCGGGAAAGGAAAAAATGGCCTTTGAAAATCTGTTTTGATGATGACGTCACTCCCAAACTTTTACTCAAAAACAAGGTGAAATTCCCAGAGAATATTAGAATTTACTATGATCAAACTCTAGCGCAAAAAAACCATCTTCAAACCATCAAAAGCGAGTTGAAAAAACGCCTTGAAAACGGTGAAACAGATTTGATTATTAAATATATAAAAGGAACACCCCGAATCGTTAAGGACAAAATCAATAAAAAAAACTGAATCTTGCGGCCGCACAAGGCCACTTAAATACACCTAAGTTATGTCATAATTTAGTTAAAAAATATGAGGATCTACCGCTCGTATCTTCGTCACTCCGAATTTTTTATACAAATCTACTTAGTATTCGAAATAAGGACAAAATCGATGAAATAAAGTGCATATTGAAGGCGATACCAAAGACTATTCATCTCTTAGTATTTACAGAAACGTGGATCGTATCTGAAGAAGATGCTAAGCTGTACCAAATTTCGAACTATACACATATATATAACTACAGGAAGAATATTAAAGGAGGTGGCGTTTCTATTTATATTCATAACACGATACAATTCAATATAACAGAAGATCTCATCGATAGCGGGAATCACTATTTATGGATAAATATAAGAAAATTGTCACTTAACATTGGAGTTATATACAAGCCTGATGGAGATTCTGAAATCGACAAATTCCTAGATATCTACTCAGCCCAATTAGAACAGCGGAAGAGAGCTATAGTCTGTGGCGATTTCAATATTGATCTGCTGAGAAATGATAGATACGTTCTTGAATACCTAAATAGAGTAAAGGAAAGTGGATACGAAATTCTGAATAAAATTGACCCCATGTACTGCACGCGTGAAACTAGCACAACTAAGACAATAATAGACCATGTGAGTACAAACATAGACAACCATTCTTTCAGTCTGTCGACCATAGAGTCTTCCATATCAGATCACAAACAACTGTTCGTTGAAATTGGCAAGTTGACCCCAGTATTAAATAAAAGAGTTCAATATGCAGCTCTGGATTATGAAAAGCTGTACGAAAATTCATTAAAATCACTAGATAGTGTTAAAGATAGCTATAGTAGTTTAGAAAAACATATATTAGAAAACATCGAACTTTCCAAAGTAATGAAGACTAAAGTACTGAATCCACCACAAAAAGACTGGATCAACAAGGATATTCTTAATAAAATTAACATAAGGAATCACCTATGGGAGGAAACTAAAAGAAATCCTACGGACGAAAATACTAAAAAGTTATTTGAAAATGAGCGAGACAGAGTACAAAATATGATCAAGAATACAAAGAAAACTTACTACCACGGATTATTCCACGAAACATATAACAAACCCAAAAAAATGTGGGAACTTATTAATAGCCTTGCACTAAATAAAGTTAAAAATAGCTGTGCTCCCCCAAATTTAATATGGAATTCTAATTTGGTAACTGATGGAAATGAAATTTGCAAGTTATTTAACTCTTTTTTCTCGTCAATCGGCGCGGACCTAGCTAATAAAATACCGCGTGAGTATCACACAAACACAGAAAATATTTTAATGTATGGTCATAACTACTCTCATGACGTAACCTTAAATGAACTTAAACCTTGCAGTGCAGACGAAGTAAAAATTATTATTGATAACTTAGACACCAATGCGAGTACTGGAATAGATGGAATATCCACTAAAGCAATTAAATGCGTAAAAGAACTTATTGTTGGAAAATTGGTTAGTTCAATTAATAAATGTTTTGAAGCCGGTGTTTTCCCAGACTCACTTATGGTGGCTAAAGTCAGTCCTATTTATAAAGCTGGTTCTAGAAGTGATCCGAGTAATTATAGACCGATATCGGTGTTGCCCGTTATATCTAAAATATTTGAAAGACTTTTGTATAATCGACTAAGCGATCATCTTACTCAAAAGCAATTTCTAATTGACGAACAATACGGCTTTCGTCCTAAGTCTAGTACTCTTACATCTGCCATAGATCTTGTTACCAAAATTAAAACTCAAATAGACAAAAAGGACATTGCTTTAGGTATATTCATTGACTTGAAAAAAGCCTTTGATACCGTCAGTCACCAAAAGTTGCTTCTAAAGCTGAATGACACAGGAATCAATGGCTCAGCTCTGAACGTATTTAAGTCATATCTACACAACAGACATCAAATTGTTAAAATTGAAAACTTTATAAGTAACTCTCAAGATATTACATTTGGTATACCTCAAGGATCCATACTGGGCCCCCTGCTTTTTTTAGTGTATGTGAATAACATAAAAACAATTGGATTGACTGGACGTCTCACATTATACGCTGACGATACGTGCTTATTCTACTTCGGCCAGTCAATTCACAAAATTATCACTGACGCTCAAAAGGACTTGGACCTGCTCAATGAATGGTTGTTAATGAACTTGCTAACTATCAACACGTCAAAGACATCATACATGATCCTAACGGCTAAAAATAAAGTAATTCCAGAATTTGAACCCTTAAGAATAAATAATGAATTAATAAATGGATCTTATCAGGAAAAGTACCTAGGATTACATATTGACGATAAATTAACGTGGAGACCGCACATTGAGCGTATCCAATCCAAATTAACATCCTTACTAGGAGCACTACGGAAGGTAGCCCATTGTATCCCAAAAACGGTTAAACCAATCATTTACAACACCCTAGTCAAATCACACTTAGAGTACCTAATTGAAGTTTGGGGATCTGCTGCACCATCCAACTTAAACTCTTTACAGAGAACTCAAAATAAAATAATAAAAGTATTATTCCATTATCCGTTCCGTACCGCTACAAAACAATTATATAATAGAACTAAATTATTTAATCTTAATCAAATTTACACCTATAACACATGCATTTTAATAAAAAAGATCTTATCTAAAACTATTAAATCAAATTTAGATTTCAATGTAAAATCCAATAAACATAATTTGCGAAAACAAAATAAATTAAAACTAATTACACCGAGAACGAATTACGGTAAAAAGACCATATTGTTTGAAGGAGTACAGCTATACAACAACTTACCAGAAAGCATTAAAGAATGTAAAAGCGTAGAAAGCTTTAAGAGCAAATTAAAGATGTATATAGTGTCGAGCTCCGACGACTAACGAATAAGTATTGTATAAACTACTACACTGTATCTCATTTTAAGTGAGATGTAAATTTCTTATGAGAATAAATTCTTTAAACCTAATTCGAGTCGACGCATAGACAATATTTGGTAGTGAAGCCTACCTACTTATTTCGTAACAATTGTAAGATAAATTATCCACTACCACGGACCGGTTAACTCGAGCAGAGGTTCGAGTATTTAGAGGCGCCTTCGGGTTGTTCCGCTCCCCGATCCAATCCGAACCCCTCGGAGAATCTAGTAGGCACTAGTGTGTGATGCCGTTCCCTCTAGAAAACCTCCGAAGGTATTTCGTTTCACACGCTTGAGGAACCCTTTAAGTTTCTCGCCGCCCCCAAAAAAGCCCGGTGAAGCTGAAAATGCCGTCTGAGGCAATCAACAAACTCACCAAAAAAAAAAAGATATGATAAATGTATACGTAAGCCGTTTCCACTTCGAAGGATTCGTTCGACAACCCAAATGCTTTGAGCAATCTTCCCTTAACGCTATCATTAGTCTTAATTTACTTTCAAATGACTCCTTTAATAAGTTCATTACACTGAAATGTGTAGTATCGCTTAATTGACGTCGGGGCTGGGACTGTGAAAGGCTGTGTTAATTCGGAGGCTTTTTGTTTCACCCCGAGCCGTGTGTATTACAAACGTTTTGAGGAGTGGTCGCTCTCAGTCGCTCTCAAAGGGCTGGTAGGTCCCGAGTATATTTTATTGAATTCCGGTTCAGGTGTGGGTAGACATTTTTAAGCTTTCATTAATTAAAAAAATAAAGGCCTTAGAGAAGGGCTTTGCCCAGCGGTGGGTCGAAAAAAGTAATAAAATAATTAAATAGGTAATACCTACATTGCTACGCGTATGCTCACGACTGTTTCCTAGCATAATATATCGCATTTATTATCGTAGATGTGTCATTATTACAAAATCACAATTTCTATCGCTAACTACTTTTAACAGAACTGAAAGCATCTACAATAATAATCCATAGATAAAGACATCAAAAGGCAACTACGCGATAGAACTAAAAGCAGAAAACATGAATCTAAACTAAGCTTTTGTAGGTACATATATCTACATCAATTGGGTAGTACCTAGTAGAACCATACGTACATACCTATTGCCTTGTGAAAGGTAGGCTGATGGTGAATAAAGGGTTACTTTTTAATGTTTATCTAGTGTTAAAGTCTTAAAGTTATCTCTAACAAGAAAATAGAATAAAAACAAAAACATCAAAAATGAAAACACTACTAAAATCATAGCCTGTCAGCTTAGCATAATCAACACTGTCAGTGAGACAAAAGAATAATTAAACTTTTTTTCTGACAGTACTAATGCAATATTAATTGGAAATTAATTAATAACCACTTACTCGACGTCAGCGCTAAAGCCAGCCGGCGAGTCAAGTGACACCGGACTACATAGTTCTAATTAGATCACGTTAAAATATTTACTCATTAGACGCCATTGCATTCGCTAATCTCGTTATTATTTTTAAATAATACGAGGTCACACATCAGTAAACACTTACACTACACAAAGTTTGTTTCAATATTTGTGTTTGAACAGTGTCTTTATGTGGATAATGGCGTGCAATGTAAAAAATGACAGCATTGTCATTTTAGAGGCTTTCGGTCGACGCTCCAGTGGTTAAGGGGGTGCAGCGCGGACGCAAAACTGCGAGTTTCAAGTTCCTTTATGATAGCGAGCGAGCGGCGCGTGGCAGTGGTGTGACAATGGCGCACGACTACGAATACGCACGCACACTAATATCTGTACAGAGTAGGCTGGTGATTTAATTAGAGCAATGTTTACTTTCGTAAAATCATAGGCGTTTGGGTAAAAAATAAGAAAAGTCTCAATATTTTCATATTCATGTTTTTTAATGGAAAAATAAAACAACAGTGACCTGCGGAATATCAATACAAACATTTTGATGTCGGATCATTGTTTCATTTGGGCTATATTTACAAAGTTTCTGAAGAAATAAGTTTTTAGATATCATTATTTTACGTAATGTTTATGCAGTTTCTGGGTATTTGTTTCAAATTCCAAGACAACCATGACCTTGTGAAAGGATCAAACTAACCTACACTAGTCCTTTTAATGTATAAGACCTATTCAACGCCTAGCACCAGTGACTTAAATACACATAAATTTTCAAATTCCGCATTGCACCCCCTTAAGGATTTCTTGAAAATTATCTCTCTATTTGTTTTTAGTAGTATTAGCCAGAGCCACTAATATACTCGTACAATTATTAATGTTAATAATAATATTATTAGTGCAACTTTTTTAGTTTGCCTGTTTTCCATATTATCACCGTTTGATTAGACAAGATATTTGAAAAAAGACAATTGAACGATATTTGAACAATATTTGCGTAAAATTATAATAACCGTAATCATAGACAAGATTACTAAGTTTCCGCAAACAAATATTATTATTTGTGTTAATTCAAAGGAAAACAATTTTTTCTTTGAATATAGAAATAGTGGTAAGGTTCTGCATAAATTCCGACTGATTCCGACCGACGACCACACTTATACTTATTTTTGTTGTAAAGCATCATTGATTTGCATTATTTAATACTTTGCCGTAAGAACTTAAAGCTTTGTAACACGCGCAAGATCAAGCGTCCAAGGGTTGCGCTGCGCCGCTCTCCAACAGGCAGGGCGTTTAGCTTCGGCTAATAGGTAATAGAAAATAAGTCTCAAAGACAAAAAAAGTTTGAAAATCTTTCTACACGAGTATACTTCGATACCCTTTCCACCAACTTTTCAGTTTCATTTAAAATGTGTCTGTTGTCAACAGATGGTCGGCAACGTGGTGGTGTTCGTGTGTGTGAACATTGTGGGCGCGCTCATGCACTCGCTCATGGAGACAGCTCAGCGGCGGGCCTTCCTCGACACGCGGAACTGCATCGCCGCCCGGCTCGACATGGAGGACGAGAACGAGAAGCTGGTCAGTATTACGTAGACTACGTGACGTCACGCGTTGTGGGCGCGCTCATGGAAACGCTCAGCGGACATGTGGAACTTCATAGCTGCCATACTCGACAGCCAGGACGAGAACAATTAGCTGGTCAGTATAATGTAGGCTACGTGGCGTCACGCGTAGTGGGCGCGCTCATACACTCGCTCATGGAAACGGCTCAGCTGACTTATGGAACTGCATCGCCGTCGGGCTCGGCATAGAGGACGAGAACGAGAAGCTGGTCAGTATATAGCATAGGCCAAGTGACGTCACGCGTAGTGGACGCGCTCATAAACTCGTTCATGGAAGCAGCTGAGCTGACATGCGGAAACAGAATTTTCAGCATCATGTTAGTCACCGGTAGGATCAAGTGTACCGGTAGGAGTGGAAGGGAGCACTCGTAATTGATGGCGTAATACAACAAGATAATCATACCAGCAATTCAAGCTAATTAATTTTTTTGTTTCATTCTATTAATACTTATGACGCCAAATTTCGGACCTCTTTGCCTGCTACGCAATAAAGCTCAGTCAGAGATGCCATCGTATAAATTTATGTGTTTTTTCATGAAGCTGTAGATTTTTTGCTTTACTTTAATTGGCACACTAACAGCCAGTAACACAACTGACTCAAGTCAATAACAATTTTTAAATTACTTACACACTACTACAACTTATAATATTTCTGAATATGTTTAGAAGTTTAACCATAGATTAAATAGTAGTACTATGTGTTTAACGTACAGCAAAGTTGTAACATATACATAAAACATGCCACATGTATTTCACAGTGGGCGCAGCATGCATTGGATACGCCTGACAATTATCATTGCTAAGTTTACTAGAATCGGGTTATAAAAGGCAACGCTGGCCAATTGGACTTATTAAATTAATCACTCTCGTCTCGCTCAACTCGTTTCCCATATTAAATTAGTAGCGAAATTGGCGAATGTAAGAAAAAAACTATGCATAATATCTTGCGAGCTCCACTTAAATGTCACCGCTATTAGTCGTAAATGGTCGTACACTGCGCATTTCAATTACCAGTCTTACAAAGCACGAACACATGTACAAACAAATTGCCTATTAAGCCGCCTCCACTTGCAAACAAAACACCCATTAGTTTCACAACTAACACATTTTGTTAGTGTAATAAGGTAATATAAATATTTTAAAGCAATTCACATTTTATTACGCTAATAACTGTTTCTCTTGTGAAAAAGGGTATAAGTCCGATTTTATTGATATTGAGTTAAATATATACAAATAGAAACATATGATGCCTTGGAAGTTTGGAACGGAGTAAGTTCATATGCGGAGGTACTAGAAAGCCCGATTATGCATCGATGCCAGGCAATGCAAGGCGGTACAAGGCACTAAACAAATGCTCCATAATATGCAACTACCAACAAATAGCTTGTGTAGCGGATGTGTAGAGAAAATGGAGTTAATGCAACACTTAGTGTGTGACAGTGACTCTCACTCTGGCTATTAAAAGAATAGGACTCCTGGATTGGCCTATCCGAAACCCTACTTCTTTTTCAAGAAAGATTTTAGACTTCAAAGATGTTGCCAAACTAATTAATGAGAGCCATGCCATCTCTACTGAAGTGAAGAGTGAAAGAAGTTGCGCCAAAAATCTCGATTGGTCGAAGTGCCACTAAAAGAAGTAAACCTCGGGCGGCCCCACTAAGAAAAGATAAAATAGAACCGATAAAAAAATATTTGTTTAATTCTTGTAGAGTTACCTCATTTTCGACAAAATTTTACTTATACCCTTTTTCATTAGGAGCACAGATATAGCATCGCGGAGTTGATGAGAGACGTAGTTTTGAATTTTATGAACCAAGTAGACGGTGTGGGCTGTGTGTTTGGTAATTATAGGTCAGATTTGTTGCGTGCCGGATAGGGTTATCAACACTAATAAGCAATTATTTACACTTCATACACAATTGAGTGTAAAAGAATGTGCAATGTGAAATAGGGTAAGCATTGCTTACTGAGTGATCTAAAACACAATTGTTTCCTTATTTTAAAATAGAATATAATAAAAAAAATACAGAAATTGAAATATGTAACGTTTATGATTCAAAACAAAACCGCCTCTGTGGTTTAGTGGTTAAGACCAACGGTCTCTGACCCAGATTACGCTTTCTCACTTTTCCACTTCGATGCAGCATAAATATAACTTTGTAAAACCGTTTCTACACATTGAAGCGGCTATTATGAATACACTTACGTTTGTTTCTATAAGAGTACAACATGCTAGCTTATCAGCGGTCGGCGGTGGCGCGGCAGCGCAAGCCATTGAAATAACAAAGAAGTGTAGAACGCTCCTCCAAATGCGAAACAAAAGAATCGACTGTAAATAATGTGTACTGCGCGTGCGCTATCATACACAGAGGGCCTAGACAAGTGGTATAACGCTAATAAAATATAATGAATAACATATGGGCTATCATAAAATATACAGAGTTACTAGACAAGTGACAACGCTAATAAAATATTAGCTATCAATACTTATAGTATAAACGACGTTTGGTCAGCGTTATGTCAATCCTAGACGTTTATCATTATATTCCATTTCTATTCTACTAGAGCGTATGCCACTTGTCTAGGCCCTCAGGAAGGTATGCATCATAAAACTTTGTACATGCAAAACTCTTTTTTTATAGCTGATTTCAATAATTGTAAAATATAGTGAAAAAATTAAATGGCTACCCGACCCAGCCAGGAATCGAACCTGGACCTTCCGCAATCCGGGCGGCTGCACTGAACATTATGCTACCGCGAAGGCTAAATACCTACCGGCTCCAGCCAGGAATCGAACCTGGGTCTTCCGCAATCCGGGCGGCTGCACTGACCATTATGCTACCGGGAAGGCTGACGTAAGCACTGAGTTTTTTCACTACTTTGATTTTGGCTGCTTTTTAGCGGCAGTTGTTACCAACTTGGTAACTTACCAAGCGGTGGTGTTTAGTGAAACAATTTTAGAAAAATAGCCAACAGTAAAGGGTTAAAAAGACTTAATATTTTTCGGTTTTTCAAATCGATTTTAAAGACGTCGGTTTTACATGATGATGACTTTTTCAACGAGTCGTCCGAGAGCCCATACTCCATACCGCTGGCATGCAAATGCATATTCATAAAAAAGTGTTAAACAAGTATTACATCCCCACAGTACCAGATCCATTCATATTGCTGCGTACATTATTAGTTTGTCACATTTTTCACAAAACGATGTCTGCGTGAAATGAATAAAATATTTTTTACTTCACTCTGTTGGCAACCCGGTTTGAAACGGTTCATACAGTAAAACGTGGCAACTCGTAATGAAATTCATTAGTGCTTCGAATATTCGTATTCGAATTGAAATAGTCGTCAGTTGAATTTTTCAAATCGTTTACCGGTAAACGATCGTGAGAGCGATTAACAATCGTTGGCGCTCAAACAACTAAACAAATACAAATACTAAATGAAGACCAGTCCACACTTTGAGGTCGAATATGAAAGCATCGGAATATTAGATTTTAGATACTTATTTTCATATCACGTAGACGTAGAGACAGACTACAATAAAAAAAACGACGGGTTGCACTCTGGGAGTGCCGGCAGAAGTGAAAACTTGAATATTAACGTTGTGCATTTTTGATATTTTGGAATGGTTAGGGAATAATTTTGCACGAATTGCTTTAATTATCAGTATAAAAGTACTCTCATTTATGTGGTAGAATACAATATTTATTTATTGGGCTATCGTACACAAACATGACAATTTATATTACATTAAAAAGTTATATTAAGTTATATTAAAAATTTATATTACGCCGCGCCAGCTGTCTACTCTCCATCCGTCTTACGAATTTTCGATCAGGTCACGTGTCCTGACGCGAGTTTAACATTTTTTACCCATTCCTCTACTCTCCATCCGTCTTACGAATTTTCGATCAGGTCACGTGTCCTGACGGTCACGTGTCCTGACGCGAGTTTAACATTTTTTAGCCATTCCTCTACTCTCCATCCGTCTTACGAATTTTCGATCAGGTCACGTGTCCTGACGGTCACGTGTCCTGACGCGAGTTTAACATTTTTTACCCATTCCAAAAAAAGTGTTCAACGCCGCTAAAGAAGTTTTCACTTCAAAAAACTAAATAAAAAAAGTACAGCATTTCTTTGTTGCCATATAGCTCAGCTCCTTTACACTTTACAGAAACTTTTTTTAATAAAAGTTTTCATGTCTTTGTACAGGAACGATTACTGCTGTCTGTTCTACCCCAACACGTTGCCATGGAGATGAAGAACGACATTATCTCGCCGGTGGAAGGCCAGTTCCACAAGATCTACATCCAGAAACATGAGCAAGTCAGGTAAGTGTCTTTAATAATTTGCCGTCGGCTTGGCTAAAAGGCTGGTTGGCCTAAGTTGTTATTTTATTTCAGAAAGACTTGTTTTCAGTATGTTACAAGTATCCATGCTGAACGTTGTTTAAAAGCTTCGTTAAAATACCCGCGGAATAACTGACGAAACTATTTGAAATAGTAGGATGCAGCAAAAGTACAATTTTTTTTCTTCATTTATATATAGTTTTAAAATAACAAAAATAATAGTTAGTCTATCAGCACTAATAAAACTACGGAGGTTTGACTATGATGTCATAACATACGAGTATATACACAACATTGTAAAGCAGTTACATTATAGGGTTACATAAAGGCGTAGATGCACAGCACTGAATTTGTAACGAGCAACAAAAATTTAAATTATTGACGTCTGTCTTTTCCCGTCGCACTTTATTCAGAGGATAAACTATTAGTTTGACATGTTTAAACTCGCCTAAATAAGTTTGCCGGCTTTCAACCTCTTATCTTATCTTATCTTAGTGGGGCCTGCCGAGGTTTCTCTCTCGCAGCAGCACTTCGACCCATCGGGATCTTTTGTAGAACCCCATCCTTTCACTCTTCTTCCTCTGTAAAGATAGATGCCATAAGCTTGGCAACGTCCTTAAGAGCGAAGAGCCTGAAGTCCTCCGGTTTCGGATAGGCCGACCCCAGAAGTCCCATTCTTTTCCTAGCCAGAGAGTGGCAGTCACACAGTAGGTGATGCATTGACTTCGTTTCCTCCCCACATGCCCTACACACGCTTTCAACCTCAGTCTTATCACTTATTATCATCAGATGAGGTGAATGTCAGGCATTCCCTCCCGTAGTATAAAAACTTGAACATTGCCAATTGTACGAACTTAACTAACAACGATAGTCAATGGACTAATGCGACGGACGTGGTCTTGGAATGTCTCCAAACCTTTGTGATGTAGTGGTTAGACCATCTGCACCTGCATTTAAAAATTCAAAATTCAAAATTCAAAATCATTTATTCAGTTTAGGCTACAAATAGCTCTTATGAACGTCAGTATGCCATCGGTTCGTAAGTCTGGGCGGGAGATCTTGTACTGAGAAAAACCGGCAAGAAACTCAGCAAGTGTCCAGATCTTTTCTCCCTTACAGCGTCAAAAATATTGGAAAATGCCCTATCTTAAAAGGACACTTTCCATCACAAATAAAAACACATAATATCAAGGACAATCACAACATTGAAAAAAAAACAGTAATGTAGCCAGTTCTTTAGTAATTATCGGTTCCGGGTGAAGTGTGCATCATCTTAGGCCTTATCACATTATCATCGGATAACATGAAGGCTAAAGGCTACCCCGTAGTAAATAAAAACTTAAAACCTTGCCAATCGAACGGTCGTCTCTCACTCCGACGTGGTCTTGGATCGTCTCCAACCTGTGTTGTGATTAAATAACCGCTTTACGCAAGTTGCCTCCCAATAGGTCTTCGGCTATTACCTACCGACAATTTAATGTCCTGGACGGTTGGAATATCTTACTTATTCGATGTCGCAACGGATTAGACAGATTGCTTGTTGGTCTGTGATGTATTATGACGTTGAGCGATCTCATACAGTCTTGTCCGATTTAATGATAAGTAATTAAAGTTTATCATCATCAGCCTATTAACGTCAAACTACACTAGAGGCCTTCTCTCATGAAGAATTTAGAGACACAGAATAACTTAAAGTACTATGTGGAGCTCAGGCAATAACTAAACATCGGGTTTTATCAAATGCCATATTACGACAACAACCGCGATAAAAAGGGTTAACGTGTCTTCTAAAAGAAAGACGAGCTCGGGATATTTTAATTTGGTTACCCAGCTCGATGGCGCAGTGGTTAACGCGCCCGGTCTGCGAGTGCTGAGGTTAAGCAACTTTCGCAAAGGCCGGTCATCGGATGGGTGACCAAAAATGTATCATCTCGAGCTCCTCCGTGCTTCGGAAGGCACGTAAAGCCGTTGGCCCCGGCTGCATTAGCAGTCGTTAACAAGCACCAATCTGCACTGGGCCCACGTGATGGTCTATGGCCCGTTCTCCCTATCCATCTATAGAGAAGGCTCGTGCCCCAGCAGTGGGGACATAAAATGAGCTGATGATGATAATGATGATGACCCATCAGTAACCCGGCATTGTGTCTGTTGCTAAACTTGCAATACAGCAAACAACAACAAATTTCTTTTTTAAAGTTTTTTCTATCTATTGATACATACACTGTAATTACATTTCGAACCGTTTATTTACCTGATATGTTTACATATTATTAATTTATGTCAAAACTTTCGTGTAAAATATTGTGTTAAATATAGTACTTGAAATGCTATCACTATTGAAGCAGCAATTAATTAGTGATGGCAGTATGTGTCACGTGAATTAAATCGATCATGATTTGACGATTCAGATAAAATCGTCTGCATTGACGCTGTCAGCAAAGATTATTGATATAAAACGTATTAATTATCTGACTGTCATCGATAGTAAGTTAATTATGTAACCACAACATTTTAAAAACCGCAATGAAATATCTACCTCTATATATTTAAATTCGGTAAGTCTTTGTAAGGTATTTTTGATTGATTATAAGTTTAACGTACAAACATTTCAATGTCTATACTATACACTATCTAGAGTTTAAATATGACGACCTCCTTGGTCGAGTGGCTTGCACACCGGTTTTCACGGTGTCGCTATCTCTGAGGTTCCGGGTTCGATCCCCGGTCGGATCAATTTAGAAATACCTATTTTTCTATATTGTTTCGGGTCTGGGTGTTTCCTATGTATAATAAGTATGTATTTAAGTATATTAAGTATGTTTATCCGTTGTCTAGTTAACCATATAACGAGTTTCTTAGGGAAGCTTTTCTTGGGGCTAGATAATTGGTGTGAGCGTGGGAAACATTTATTTTATTTTATTTTTAAATATACATTACTCCTGACCTATCTACGAAAACGATTTAAATAGTTAATGTGAAAAATATTTTTCGATTACGTATTGTACCAAATATAGTTTTCCTGTCTTATAGTTTTAATTTATGATTATGGAGAAAAATAAACAAATTACAAAATTAACTACATCAGGCCACACGCCGGATATGCAAATAGCGCTATATGTGATTCCCATTTTGTCCTGGAACGTATATACACAAAACAAGTCATTATTTCAACAGGTGGACGGTCGGCACATTAATAAATAATGTCAACAATCACTATTTCTGAACATCAGGTTTGTTAGGCACCTACGTAAACCTAAATTACGGTGGCACTTTGTTTACAGAATGGTTATGGATTGTTCCGAAGTAATAATTTATATTTCCAGACTTACGGAAACTTTTTATTAGTCTGAATATGCCAAAACGGTTAATAATCTTGCTGAGTCTCTTTGTATATTTAAAAAAAAAATTGTGTATTTGTATATAACATTATGTTATTTACATGGTAAATTATATCAAAACTATTGTATGAGAAAAATACTTGCCAAAATTGTTTATCTTATTGGCAAATTCAATTAGAACATACGATATGAGACAATCGAAATAAATAAACAGATGCCAGCTCCTGTTTTATCCTCATTTAAAGAAGATAGTTGGATGAGAAAACCATAGTCTGAGCTGAGATCTTATCGTAACTCGTTATACGATAGACCTTATCGTAACAAGTCCAATCCACAATTTTGCGTAAAACGGAACGCACCCTCAAATAGAAAACATTGAAAGTTGCACTCTAAATAAATAATTTTAAGAAGACAAACATAGCCAATCATTTAATTCTAGTTCTGGCTTAAATATGTGAAACGGACGTTGCTAGTTGATCCATACAAAAAGTTTCGTCTGAATTATTGTTTACATAAACTTGAACGGCTCAGGCGCAGAATGTCCACTTCACAAAATGTCCACTGGGGGTCGACCGCCTAACTCTCTCGCTTTCGATCGCTTTGAAGGCGAGGCGAGGAGGAGGCGTCATCTTGTCATTTCGAAAGCAATATCGAAAGCTCTAGGCTATAGCTTTCGATATTATTCGATATTATATTTCGATATTATATTAGAAAGCGAGGCGAGGGCCTCGCCTTCAAAGCGATCGAAAGCGAGAGTGTTAGGCGGTTGGGGGGCTGGTCGCACACATGTCTCTTTCGCAAAACGTCCCTTTCTCAGAATGTCCATTTCGCAAAATGTCTCTTTCGCAGAATGCCCTTTTCGCATAATGTCCCTTTTTCTTCAAACTTTCTCTTATCACATTTACATGTTTGACTGGTACAATTTGTATGGAAATGGGTAAGAAATTAGAAAAATAGATTCTTATTGTGTTTTTTTATTTATTATTTTAAATTTTCATAAAAGTTACTGATGATCCTGGCCGATTTTTGCTACAGTGATTGTTAATACCATTCTCCCTATCCATCCAAAGGGAAGGCTCGTGCCCCAGCAGTGGGGACGTATAATGAGCTGGTGATGATGATGATGATGACCGAGCAGGCGTATTTATTCTATGGTTTGCAAATCATCAATGCGGGCTTTTACGATTACTGCGCCCGGCGCCCGTTTAGATAAAAAGTTTCATATTTATTGCTATGTCGTTTAAAAAAGATGAAGCCGATGTTAGAGCCCGATTAAAATGATAAATACCGAAACAAATAGATAGTTAAAAGCCATTTTAGATAAACTGCCGGCAAACTCATAAATCAGTTGCTTGCCATTTATAAATGCCAACGCTTGCACATCGATCTTGTTACTTCAGTACAGTAGGATAGAAATTGTAGAACTTGCAACACAACGCAACATGATTGGTTTACTTTGTTGACTGTACTTAGAAAATACAGTCAGCTAATATAGGGACACAGGTTTACCGCCGATTGGTTATTCTCATTGCATACATTAACTCCCACATCCTCCACGACCACTTAATTTTTATTTAAATTTACCATAAGAGGGGGGCCGTTGGAGGGAGTGGGGATTAATTGATCGACCACTGGGAATAACCCGTCGGTTTCGATTACATTTGATACATTTTAATGACTGATATCTTAAGACGACATCAAAATATTATATTTTAGTCAACCATCCGGTTTGCATGATTTCGATCCTCAAATCTAGAGGACAAACAACGAGATATTTCTGGTGGTAACCAATTGACCACACCAGCTCCCGTTTCACGTAGACGTTAAAACCCTACCACTACCAAAAGTTGGTGTCAGTTCCTTGGACACTGAACCATGTTGATTGTAATCTCGACAATTTGGTTGATTGTCTCCGTGGAATGTTCCAGTTTTATCTCGGCCCGGGTATAATGGGTATTTAACACCGACAAATCTTATCTGATTTCTCGTTTAAGTTCGGTAACCATTGTTCGCTAATGTCACACTTTCACTCCCATTCAATTTGAGATGGCGCCAAAGTTTTCCATAATACGAGTATTCGTATTACCAACGTATTTCAAAATATATATTTTTTAAAGATTCTTTTTCTTTACTTTTTGATATACTTTGTAACCTCTACCTACAGCGTGCTGCGTCTAGTGTGCGTTTAATCCACCATTCGATAATGTTAACAAAAATGAGAATTTGTACATTTTGCCTTACAACTTTTTACAGTATAACTAAAAAAGCATGATAGCCCTACGTGACTACAACGACGGACCGGTCTACTGATTAGATAGCCTTAGAACCAAAGGTGCCGGGTACAAAATTCAAAATTCAAAATCATCTATTCAATTAGGTTACAAGTGGCTCATAATTATGATTTTTTTTAAATATTTTATGGGTAAGCACAGTGCCTTGATCTCACCTGATGATAAGTGATGATAAGCCCAATGATGGAAGCGCACTTCACCCGGGAACCTCAACTAGTGAGGCACTGGCTATCTTATCTCTAGCTGCCGAAACACAACAATACTACAAACATTGATGTTATGGCGACATATTTAGATAAGATGATGGTAGCTAGCCAGGCGGACAAACAAGCCACCAACCAAACCGAGTACACAAACATGTATACCCCCCGCTGGGAATCGAACCCGGGACCTCTGGGTCTAAACCGGTGGTCTTAGCCACTAGACCACAGAGGCGGTTAATGTTAATGTCACTATGCCATACGATTCCAGTTGGATAATATCTACTATGTAGGTTTACTTGGTGCTAGGGCTTGTTCTAAGTCCGCCTGGCTAGTTACCATCATCTTATCTAAGTCTGTCTTATCAATTCCTACTTCCTCCTCAAGATCCAACTCCTTTCTCAAGGCCGGCAACGCATCTGCGATTACTTTCGTTTTGCGGGTGGGTGTCCATGATTCGCGGCGATAACTTTCCATCAGGTGACCCGCCTGCTCGTTTGCCTCTTTTTAAAATTTAAAAAATATTTGAAATAATAGAGCCAGTTCTTCAATAGCAGAGAATTGCTGGTGATGTGCACTTCTGCCTGGCTGCGGTCTTATCGTAGCTTACCATCAAATGAGACATGAGCGTTTGCACCATCACCAGTTCACTTTATGTCGCCACTCTTGGGGCACGAGCCTTCCCTATGGATGGTTAGGGAGAACGGGCCATAAACCACCACGCGGGCCCAGTGCGAAATAGTGATTGTTAAGGACTGCTAATGCAACCAGGACCGACAGCTTTACGTGCGTTTCGAAGCACGGAGAAGCTCGAGATGATAAATTTTCGGTCACCCATCCGATGACCAGCCTTTACGAAAGTTACTTAACCTTAGCAATCGCAGACCGGACGCCTCAACGTCTGCGCCATCCACCTCCTCAATCCGCTCTCCGCGTTTAGAATTATAAATAACCGTTATCCCAAAATAACTGAGTGACGTCACGTCAGCTGTGATAAGGTTTCTCCATTGTGTAATTATAAAAAAAATAACCGCATAATTTGGTCACGACTGTTCCGTTATTTGGTAAATATAACTTGTCTATTTTTAACTGATCTTTAAATTTTTAAAAATGACGCAGTTGTTGACATTGAAATAGGCTTCTTTGACTTACAATCTAAGTGTAGATGTGTTGATATATTTGCAAGGGTTGAACAGAACCACAATAGCATAGTTGGAAGTACACCTGACCCGATATGTCAGAGGCTGCGGGTTCAAATCCCGCTTGTGGAAAATTTATTTCAACACTTTTCCAAACAGTTATTTTATGTAAAGCTTAGAAATCTAGGCCGATTTTCCATGTCGCGTCAGATTCAACGAATGTTTACGGCATTATCGGAAGCCGCCATGGTAAGCGGTTTCCTCGTTAAGATTACAGCCGTTATCGCTTCTAATTGCATGGACGTGTGTAGGGTTGCCAATAATAGCAAAATTTAAAAAAAAAATCATAAAATCCGGACATGGAAGGGAACTATTTTTAAACCGGTGCCGGTGCCAATATTCTCGCACTGCAATCAGCGTGTGTGCGAATTTTATTAAAGTTAGCGAAATCTATAATCTGTATGGCAAAATTTTAACTTACCTCGTTTGTCACTATGAGGCACTGGCTGCTTCAACGCTATACAAATTCGATTCGATCGAATGGAATATAAAGATAAGATAAGATAAGATAAGATAAATTTTTATATAAAAAAAAAAAAAAAAATAAAAAAAAAAAAAAAATAATAAAAAAATAATAAAAAAATAAAAATAAAATAAAATAAATATAAACTAGGCATTCAGATATTGCATTCAGACAAGACGAAAATCATGTACAATGCCCATATTGCACCCGTTCCAGTTAATGTTGGGAACGTTACACTCGATGTTGTTGACCATTACGTTTACCTGGGACAGACGGTCCAGTTAGGTAAGTCCAACTTCGAGAAAGAGATCTCTCGACGAATCCAGCTCGAATGGGCTGCATTCGGGACGCTACGTGATGTATTCACATCCAAAATTTCTCAATGTCTCAAGACAAAAGTCTTTGACCAGTGTGTGTTGCCAGTGATTACATACGGAGTGAGACGTGGTCCTTTACTAAGGGTCTCATAAGAAGGCTCAAGGTCATCCAGCGAGCAATGAAGAGAGCGATGCTCGGTATTTCCCTGCGCGATAGAATCAGAAATGATGAAATCCGCAGGAGAACTAAAACTGACATCGCTCGGAGAATTGCTCAGCTGAAGCACAGATTAGGTAATAGTTACTTTGCTGAAGTGGCAGTGGGCGGTACACATAGCGCGGAGAACCGATGGCCGTTGGGGCGGAAAGGTTCTCGATTAGCGACCACGCACCGGACGACGTTCCGTGGGCAGGCCGCCTACAAGGTGGACCGACGATCTGGTCAAGGTCGCGGGAAGCCACTGGATGCGGGCAGCGCAGGACCGATCGGTGTGGCGATCCTTGGGGGAGGCCTATGCTCAGCAGTGGGCGTCATATGGCTGACGATGATAATGATGGTGATTCAGATATTAATTAATTATGGACGAAACGTATTTGAAGTCACCAGTGACTATTCTGTCACTGAAAATTTTCGTTTGAAATAAGTTATATTGTAGTGTGTGTATATTGTGGTATATCTTAGCAGTTCAAATGGAATATTTAATGTATTAACGCTCTTAAAAACTCGCAACTTTTAGAAAATACCATAATTACTTGTTTAAATCTCATAATACCAACCTGTGAGTTTAGAAACAAAGTAATTGGTAACCCTCGTTGTCGTGACAGCGGCCTACTGTCGCTACTGTCCCTACTGTCAATAAATTGCCGAATGATGTTAAAAACTGTTTTAATAAAAAATCATTCAAAAGCAAGTTACGCAAATATATAGCTTTATTGGAGCAACAATAGTGTAAGGCGTTGCGCATTGTAAGTCACACTAGCGCCGGTAATGTATTTAATTTGATAACTACTAAACTGGACTTTTTTTTTCAAACATTGCGGACCTTCCGACACTAGGCAAACATCTATTATTTAATAATTGTGCACTACTTTTAGGTTTGTTTTTGTATTCATTCGCTAACACCAAAACTGGAATTTATTTGTGAATAAATGCGATAGCCCGTTTTGTGAATAAACCACGCAACAAAAAGTAGTGCACCATTATTAAATAAATACTATGGATGCTTTCCTGGTTGTCGGACGGTACGCAATGTTTAAAAAAAGTTCCGGTCTGTTAGTAATTTTCAAATTATCAATTGGTGGCGCTAGTGTGCCTTACCCTTAGCCTTAAGCTTTCTTTTCCAATAATTTATATAGGAATACTTTTTTTTTCTATTTTAAATATAAATATTGTTTTATATAACCACTGTAGTGCTAAGATATTTTTTATATTGTATTTCTTAAGTTCGTATTTCATTTTAAGCGAACTGTAAAGTTTTTATGAGAAATAAATTTCTTTAAACCGAACTGTGGAAGCTAACGTGCTAGGACATTCGGCCGTTGTCAACCGGCTTCACTAGATCCATTAAGTGTACAAACTTTAGCGCATTATTATATTTTGTTCTTCTTATCAAGTTTTACACGCCGTGCCCCTTAGACACTGTTTTTGAATAACCCCGAGAAAAAAAAACCGGCCAAGTGCGAGTCGGACTCGCGCACGAAGGGTTCCGTACTTTATGACGTATTAAAAAAAAACTACTTACTAGATCTCGTTCAAACCAATTTTCGGTGGAAGTTTGCATGGTAATCATATATTTTTTTTAGTTTTATCATACTCTTATTTTAGAAGTTACAGGGGGGGGACACACATTTTACCATTTTGGAAGTCTCTCGCATAAACTATTCAGTTTAAAAAATATGATATTAGAAACCTCAATATCATTTTTAAAGACCTATCCATAGACCCCAAACCAACCAAAATTTGTATTAAAAAGAAAATTGTTATGAAAAGTAAGAATTTCAGTTCTTAGTATGGGGAACCCCCAAAATTTATTGTTTTTTTTCTATTTTTGTGTGAAAATCTTAATGCGGTTCACAGAATACATCTACTAAACAAGTTTCAACAGTATAGTTCTTATAGTTTCGGAAAAAAGTGGCTGTGACATACGGACGGACAGACAGACAGACAGACATGACGAATCCATAAGGGTTCCGTTTTTTTGCCATTTGGCTACGGAACCCTAAAAAGAGGGAGTTATGGAAATGCTGTCGCATACCGTTAGGTCGTGGGGAGCTGCCGGGTTATGAAAAACTCTTTTCTCCCATCAGAGTCAGGAGATTAAGGCTTTTGACATACCTAAGTGATTTCTTTGGCAATAGTTGAAACCAACGGCTTAATGTACCTTTCTGAAACACCGTGGTAATTTGAGGTACGGTCAGCAACGCCAAGCGCTTGCTAGACAAAGTACTAAAGTATCTAGCGACTTTAATTACTGACTCTACTACCTTCTCATCGCACCCAACTACTAGGGCTACTATAACATAACATATAGAAAATAATAGAATAGAAAAACATTTATTCAGTATCACGACATATGGGACAAATAAAACATTATTATAATTACAACATAGGAGCTCGATGGCGCAGTGGTTAACGCGCCCGGTCTGCGAGTGCTGAAGTTAAGCAACTTTCGCAAAGGCCGGTCATCGGATGGGTGACCAAAAATTTATCATCTCGAGCTCCTCCGTGCTTCGGAAGGCACGTTAAGCCGTTGGTCCCGGCTGCATTAGCAGTCGTTAACAACCACCAATCCGCACTGGGCCCGCGTGGTGGTTCATGGCCCGTTCTCCCTATCCATCCATAGGGAAGGCTCGTGCCCCAGCAGTGGGGACATAAATGAGCTGATGATGATGATGATGATGAAAACATTCATAATAAAGTATATGATACTGACAGGGCATCTTCTCAGCATATGTCATAACTGGTCATAGCATTTTAGTTATGCCTAAGCGAATATAAGCCCATATAATCACATTTTTATTGTATTACTAAATTTCGATATAAGTAATTTAACTTTTTTAACTTAAAACCATTCCAGCGATGGGGCGATAATAATAGACTCTGCCTTCTTCAATATCCATTAGAAAGAAACATTATATATACACCGACTGTAATTGAAATCGATTGTTCCCACACTGATTTCGATGTGCCGCGGCAATTACTCGTAGATCGATCGACCCACATAATAAATGTGGGTCGGATTAAATGGCAGTTCAAATATTTCCGTGTGTAGTGCACGACAATGTGTCTTGTCGTCATTAATATTTACTCGGATTCATTACCCGGCTGTCGAGTGGAACTTAATCGTACTGTGACTAATGAATGTCAAATTTTGACCTAAAATAACCTGAAGAAGCCACTGACGAAAGGTAACACATGTGTCATTTATAACCATCGGCGCCATAAAGCTTGAAAATTGTATCTAAACTCCAAAATAACTAAGCATTACTTAAATTAGATATCAGTTCTAAGTTAGTGGTCTAAATCTATACTAATATTATAAAGCTGAAGAGTTTGTTTGTTTGTTTGGTTGAACGCGCTAATCTCAAGGACTACTGGTTCGAATTAAAAAAATATTTTTGTGTTGAATAATCCATTTGTTGAGGAAGGCTATAGGCCAATATGAAAGGCTATATCTCGGGAAAACGCGGGTGAAACCGGTGGGCACAGCTAGTTGTACATAAATAGTCAGACCCTTGACAGTCTGAACTGAAGCGTTGGCAGCCGATCGGAATGCTTGAGTTGAATGCGAGAAATCGTCTAGGTGAGTTAACAGGACTGTTATAATGTGACAATGCGCATTATAATAATTTTTAAATTATATTAAATAATATTATTATTTTTTTTCATTTTCTTTTATTTTTATCTTTTTTTTTTATTTATCTCTAGTTAAAACGTACACAAGTTAAAAGTTTCATTTTCTTTTAAATAAAAGTTTCATATATGAAGAAGACGAAGACATTTATCGCTATGCAACTCAAAAGACAGATTTGTGCCTCGTGCGAGTGCCAAGTGCGAGTTTCACTCGCCATTCGATTACGTTAACGAAAACGAGAATTTGTATCGCAAAATTTTAACACCTATCGTATGTCGCCAGGAGGCGCTGCTTCAATGCCGTACTAATTTTCGTTTTCGTAAACGTAATCGAATGAATACGGATAGTAAACAAAACTCACATTATAATAGGCATCCTGATAGCATTCGGTTGAAAAACTTATGATTGTTAGTTACTTATAAGATACAAATGCATTTATTTGATTAATCTTTGTTTTTATCTTAAACGCTAATCTGGATTAAAGTCTAAGATAATATAGTTTAGTAATATGAAATGTTAAAAAACCCTCCTTATGTTTTAATTCCTATTGTAAAACTTTATCCTGAAACACTGATAACAACCTTAATGTCGGATGATATTTTCGCTTCGCAAGGAGGTGTCAACTATTTGAACCTGATAAGTAGACACTGAATGGCAATATTGATTGTTCTATTTATCGATACACCGTCTATTTTAGTAAGTGCTTACGATCTGGGCAGATCAGTGTTTGTAAATAAATATGAAACATGTTACACAATACATAATATGCTATTATCGTCGTCGCCACGACTAAATAAACACTTATGAGGCGTATTGTATTTATAGTACCGGTTGAACTATTGTTTTGTATGATTCGTTTGAGCAAATAAAGAATTTTGAATGTTATGTCAAGATACTTAGAACACAGTTTACTAATTTGGTTTCACAATACTGAAGCGATTCTTGTTACATTTACGTTTATTTATATTTTTATGTAATGCCTTGCTAATTGTTATTATTTACACATGAATTACGATTTCCAATTTCGATTTTGATAAGACGGCCAATTTGATAACAGTTGTTGTAGATCTGAAAGATTTTAATTCTATATTATTTGTAAAGTTCGGTTTCTAACTACGATAGCAAATTTTTACCATTGACCCAGGATTCGAAACATCAAGATAAAATCAAATAATATATAAAAAAATTATGCAAATTACGTACCTATTGAAACGTACATAAATACGTATATTTTTCTGGTATAGCAATCTATAATTATTCCAATTAACTCAATCGTGTTAATAGTTTCTCCTATTTGAACGATATTATTGAGTATATTATACAGACGATTAAAAACGGTCTGTTGGCTATTGATACCTCTTTAAATATGAAATAGATATCAGGAAAATGTTAAACCTATCATCAAACGAACAATAAAATGTTATATGATTTTTATCTAATGTGGTAACCGATAAAGCAATTAACATCTTATTACATACCAGAAACGAGTATCGCTAGGCCTCTTGGACTATTTTGCTAATTGGCTTTTATCTCAGCTAAAGGTAAATGAATTCCGTGCTTCAAAAGGCACGTAAAGCCGTTGGTCCCGGCTGTATTAGCAGTCGTTAACAACCACCAACCCACACTGGGCCCGCGTGGTGGTTTATGGCCCGTTCTTCCTATCCATCCATAGGGAAGGCTCGTGCCCCAGCAGTGGGGAGATAAATGAGCTGATGATGAACGGTAAATGACGATAAGGCCGAAGATGAAAGCGCACTTCACCCGGAATCCTCAACCCCTGAGGTACTGGCTTACCCCTCAGGGGCACATTTAACCGTCCACCCCGTTATTTTCAAACAAACAGGCTCACTTTGCGACTCTATACATAAAAATGTCAATATATTTCTGCAAAAATCTGTATGCTAATGTTTAGGTTAAGCGTTCGACTGTCCAATTAGCTCTTTGAATAGTTTAAAAAAAAATCCCGTTTCCAAACCTTCGTTTAAGCAAAGCATTACTTTATTGCCATATCACATTGTATGGAATGTGATGAAGTATTCATTGTTCTGCCTCTATGGACAAATGCAATGGTTTAGAATAGAATAGAATAGAATAGAAAAACATTTATTCAGTATCACAAAACAACATTCAGACAAATAAGTGAATACCTATTGTAATTCTAATGAGAAGTAATAAAGTTCTTTAACCATAAGTATTCATAACTTAATATACATGGTATATGATACTGAAAAGGCATCTTCTC
Source organism: Eudonia mercurella (assembly GCA_963082485.1). Taxonomy (NCBI): domain Eukaryota; kingdom Metazoa; phylum Arthropoda; class Insecta; order Lepidoptera; family Crambidae; genus Eudonia; species Eudonia mercurella. The sequence continues at coordinate 7,863,578 of OY720030.1, read as the reverse complement.
AGCATGTGTTATAGCACTTCAATAATGCTACAACGCTGGTCTTCCGAAGATGCCCAGACTAGAGCTAAACTTAAACTAAGAAAAGAATAGAATAAAATAAAACACAAAACACCAAGCGGTGTTTTATGTTTCATTTCACTCACACCACCCAAATGATAGCTCATACACTTTGGTTACAATTGTGTAGTTAATTATTTACTGTTACATGGCTTAAACTAAAACTAAGAATAGTAATAGTAATAAAATAAAACATAAAACACCAAGCGGTGCTTTATGTTTCATTTCACTCACACCACCCAAATGATAGCTCATACACCCTGGTTACAATTGTGTAGTTAATTATTTACCGTTACATGGCTTAAACTAAAACTAAGAATAGTAATAGTAGTAGTAATATGATAAAACATAAAACACCAAGCGGTGCTTTATGTTTTATTTCACTCACACCACCCAAATGAAAGCTCATACACTTTGGTTCATAATTGTGTAGTTAATTATTTACTGTTACAACGGTTTCGGTACTCTTTCGAAGTTAAAATTCGCATACAGATCTTTGCAGAAATGTATTGATATTTTTATGTACAGAGTCGCAAAGTGAGCATGTTTGTATGAAAAATACGGGGTGGGCGGTTAGATGTGCAGGGGCACAGTGAGTGTATGTATGTACAACTAGTTATGGCGTTGTTATGGTGACAGACTTAGATAATTTGGTGTTGACTAACCATTGAACAATACTGAATAAAATGTGATCTGTTACCAGGTAGCAAGTGTCGATAACATCGAAAGTGAAAACACACTTTACCCGGAATCCTCAACTATTGAGGTACTTACTGGCTATTTTATCTCTTATTTTCGAAATACAACAATTGTCGTTATGGCTACAGAGTTAAATAAGATGGTTGTTTAACTAGTCGGGGGGATGAAACCCGGTGACGCTGAGAGGCAATCAGCACTCTCCGAAAAAAAATTTCAAGGTAAATCTATCACAAACCAAGCCGAATACACTAATATGGGAATACAAAGCGGAACCTGTGGGTCTGAGACCGATGATGTAACCATTAGACAGGATAGGCATAACATTTGCAATACCTGCAAAAGGTTACTACTAAGTCCTCAAGCTACAAAAAACTATAGTCCACCCATGTAACACTTAGTTTGGCAAATAAACGATTTGTATTTCTAAGACAATGTAATTATGATTGCGTGTCCTGTCACTTCAGTGCAGATTTATGGCATTAAATAATTATTATCATTAGTATTACTATTATTATTGTGAAGACTACCTACTTTATCTCCGCCTTTCTTGTTAATTCTAAAATTGTCACATATTTTAACATTCATAGATCATCATCATCATCAGCTCATTTTAATGTCCCCACTGCTGGGGCACGAGCCTTCCCTATGGATGGATAGGGAGAACGGGCCATAAACCACCACGCGGGCCCAGTGCGGATTGGCGGTTGTTAACGACTGCTAATGCAGCCGGGACCAACGGCTTTACGTGCCTTCCGAAGCAAGCACGGAGGAGCTCGCGATGATAAATTTTTGGTCACCCATCCGATGACCAGACCGGGCGCGTTAAACACTGCGCCATCGAGCTCCATTCATAGATACTCGCTTCAAACTGTCAAAGGTGATAGGAGTACTAGTAAATTATAAGACTTGAATGACTTCTAACCTTCTCAGTGGTGTGGTGGATAGACCCATCGGTCTCAGATCCGGCGACTTCGATCCTCAATGGGGAGTACCTGCATATATTACTCGGATTGGTTTATGGTAGGTTTTATACTACCTACATATTAAGTCCGCTTGACTAGCTACCGTTGTATCTAAATATGTCGCCATAACAACAACGCAGCGCTTGTTGTGTTCCGACAGTTGTAGATAAGATAGTAAGTCAGCCAGCCAGTAGTAAGAGAAGAGTAAGTGAGATGATGATCAAGCTCTTCCCGTGGTGCAAATAAAATAGATAGAGAAGATTTTAAGGGGTTTGTTCATCTGGTCTTATTTTATATTTAACCACTCAAAAAATATGCTTCGTCAAGTTGCCGAAACTTTTTCTTTGAATACCCAAAAGTATAGTAAGTAATAAGTATAGTATAGTAAGTTTGATATCTTAAAGAACTTGAAAGAGAAAGGGTATGTGACACTTCCCTTTCTTCGCGATTCGTACAAAGTTTTGAGAACTGCTCCATTGTTCCGCTCGCTAACTGTACTGTGCAATTTATCGGGTCGCGTGATCATTTTATGACTCATTGTACTTGCCAAGAATGGACTTACTCGGTATTAGTTCTAGTTTTAGATATTATTATAGGCTTTTTTGTTTATGGACTGAGATTTTAGAACACCACATGTTGCTATGGCGACAGGCCTAAGCTTATCTTATAATGTTGATAATGTGATGTTTCATTCCCACGCTGGACATCGAACCTGGGTTCTTGGTCTGAGTCTAATCAATCACTAAGCTACGACTCCATTATTAATAGTATGGACTAATTCCATATAGCAATTGTGGAGGGCACGAGGGTCAAGTATAGTTGTAGGTAAACAATTAGCCACACTGTATTAAATTTGATTTTAATATATTTTTAAAATTTTATCACTTCTTAATTATTAGTTAATTGAATTTTAATGAGTTATAGATTATTTATATTTCATCAGTGCTTACTTGTGTACAATTATCACCAATTTATTAGCATTTAACCTAAAAGTCCATTATCGTTTAATTTGTTTATGAAAATATACGAGTAGTCCATAAAATACTGAAAGTATCTATCTACCTACAACACTTGTAAATATATGTTATTATTACATTTACGCGCTGCTCTTCGTCGTCTTTTTTTTTTTTGGCACAACAAACAATTGACCAAAAAATAACAGGTAAGTAATCGGACAAAACGGTGTTGCCGTTAATAACAAAGACAAATAATAGAAAAAAAGTACCATTTAACCATAAACAAACATAAGCATACAGTCACGAGCATAATCATGCATACACTTTTGAATAGTTTTATCTCTTATTCCATTGTATTAAGAGTAACATTGTTTACATGTTTCCGTGACTGTACATACATAACACATTAAAGCAAGACTTCTCAAGTCGAGACTTGTCGGTCACTTCGAAAAATTCATTTTCCTTTAATCGGATGCAACCACAGATATTTTTATTAAAGAATGCGACAAAGCATTCCTTACATTCTTTTAGTATCTACGAGTGTAGTGTAGTGTCGTTGTTTGTCGTTTTGTAGTTCGTCCATTTACTTAGCCGCATCACCGCCACGCTGAGATCCTAGGATACGTTTGAATCACACCACTTATTTAGACAGCAAATAGCTAAATGTCTATTTGCTACAGCATACACTACACCAACACTTAGTCATCGTTTATCATCCGGTAATCGTTCTGTGTATTTATGTTAAACATTAGTTTTATAAGGTAGGTGACTTTTGTTTCTTTGCATTGTTATAATAAGGTAAGGTCTATTTTTAAACAGTTGAATGAAAAAGTTGTTTTTTTTGCAATCACAGCGCTGCTATATTTATTATTCAAACTGTAAAGTTGAAAATAGCATTTTAAAATAACGGCTGTTTTTTTTGTGACTGGTTGTCACAAGAGCCAGCCAGCGACCTGAAACAAAGTCGAAACTTCGCTCATCACACTAATATTATAAATGAGAAAGTTTGTGTGTATATTTATTGCTTCTTCACGCTGCAACAGATGAATGGATTTGGATGAAATTCGGCATACAGATAGTTTATAACTAGGATTAACACATAGGATAGTTTTTATTCCGATATTCCCACAGGAATGAAACTCATAATTTACTACTTAGGTCTTGGATTTGATGTTGGGAATAGAACCTATTTGGTAGTTTTTTTATACTTTTTTTTTGAAATTTTGACAGACTTTCGAAACTGTCAAAGCGGTACGAAGTCCGCCGGGTCCACTAGTGTCAAATAAACCAATTTTGATAACATTACTACTATTAGCCTATAACTGTGACACTGCTGGTCCCGGGCCTCCCCTTATCCTCCAATGGATAGTAGACACAAAATAAGTTGAGCCTAGAATGTAACATAATACATTCTGCGCTCATAGACAAGGAATCTCGAAACAGTCCGACGCGTGCGCAGCTGTTGCGAGATTCCGTGTCCGTGGGAGGTTGTCTATGAGTGCGTTGCTCGAGCGTGTTTGTATGAAGCTTACTTTCTGCAGTCTCCTTATTTTGTGGTTGAAAATTCAAAATTCAAAATCATTTATTCAGTTTAGGCTAAAAGTAGCTTTTGTGAATGTCACTATGCCATCGGTTCGTAAGTCTACTCTGGGCGGGAGATCTTGCACTGAGAAGAACCGGCAAGAACGTGAAAAAACACTAGCTGGCACGCTCAATGCAAATTACGAGTAAAAGGAGAATTTCAATAAAACTGTTTGAAATCCAATTTCGTTGTGTTCACAAATTGTTTGTTTCACTCTACTTCGGTAATTACAGTATGTACTTTGGTAACGGTTCGCAGTATTTATTTATACGGATGTGTGGACTCGTGTTTACTTGTGTCTGCGAACAGCCGTAACAATTTTCTGAACGTTTCCATATTAATTTCGGATACGTGTTCGTTTATGCTTCGCAGGAGTGAGAATTCTGTGTTACTTGATTGTTGTTGAGCGAATAATCGAACATTTAAATTGTTGTTGATATTGTCGATATCTCTGTTGCGTTGTGGATTTACAACTTTACAATTTTTTTGTAACATCTATATACTTACGTGTGTAACAAAAACTTTTGAGGGATTGGTTTGCAGAGTTACATATAAAACTCCACAAACCAAATATGATGATGATGTAATTGTGATAAAGATGAAAAACCATTTAAAAAACTGCACAAAGTAATTTAAAATAATGTTGAGATTGAGTTGACATGTTAAGATGATTAACCTACCGACTTTAAGCACGTAAATGTATAATATTCCTCTGAATCTGAGATCTTTGTGCGGTGACCTATCCACTACGCCACTCTACACAACACACAAATATACGAAAACCATTTTCAATTACAACAAATACAAAGATACAATTTGGTGGTTATTTAGCTACAAAGAAAACTGTTTTTTCCTTCCAGAGTTCAAGACTAGTTAGTCTTAGACAAGAACTAGTCAGTTATTTGGTATTTATGAAGTTATTTATAAATGTTGATGATATTTTGGGAAGGTTATTCTTAGTTCCACTTTATGTTTTAGATACAGGAATCTCTGGATGTAGAATAGAGCTGTTCGTTCGTTTTCACCTGTCGTGTGTTTGGCGTTGGCCCAGATGAAAAAACATGGTGCTCTTGAATATGTATTTATTTTTAACTTGACCACGATTTTGTTGTGCTATGTGTTGATTTGATTTAACATTTAGCTGTTATAGATGACATATACATTCATCCTAAATAGAACCGTTAGGTATGTGATTGTTATAAGATTGAAAACCAATAAAAATATATATAATACGCTGCTGTACCCAGTCGTAGGGGATACGAAAGAAATATTTTTTACTCATATTCGTTCCAACGCAGATATTGTAACAATAAAACTTCACAAACAAAGCAGTTCGTTATTATGAATAATATGTTATTGTTTTCACTTTGCCATCCAAACTGAAAACAATAACATAATATGCATAATATGCTTTATGCTGGTTACATCAAAATTCCCAAAGTGTCGCCAAATTAAAACTGTTAGCATTATTGTTCAAGGTGAAAGGGATCTTCCACCTTCGGTCATATCGTCACTTACCATCAGCTGAGATGGGTGCCAAGGCCAAGGATTTCCCTGTTTTGAAATATAAATAATAATAACCACAGTTGGCAGTATAATGGAACATTTTATACGGATGCTCAGCATTTATTCTGTTTATTTATTTATTTATAAACATGACGTTTGTTACTAATAGTTTTTAAGTATAAAACAATAAGTCACCGTGTTAAAAGACTATTAAAGAGTTAATTTCACGTTATCCTTTTACGTTGCTACGTTTTATTTACTTTCTCTACTTACGTTAGGTACTTACGAAAGGTACGTAATTGGTACTCTAAAATGCAAATAAAGTGTCCTTAAAATTATTCTAATTCAAATGTGTTCCGCATTTTCGCATTAGCCTTAATACGGCACCAAATGGACTTAACATCAGGTGGAGCGGAGTTGTTTGCCTATTTTTATCCTAACTAATATTATAAATGCAAAGTGTGTTTGTTTGTTTGTTGTTTTTTACGCTTTCACATGTAAACGATTTAACCGATCGTCATGAAACTTTGTACACATATTCTCAAGAGTATAATCAAAGACATAGGATACTTATTATTAAAAAAAGTGAATTTGTTTGTTTGTTTGTTTGATACGCTTTCACGCGTAAAAAGCGTTACAAAGTCCGCCGGGTCGATAAGCTAGTATAAAATAAAGGCAAATGTACCGCTTCGCAATTAAAAAAAGTGTAAATACACATACATACACCTAGAAATACCTACACCTACAAAAAAATTCATAGTTAGGTAATACATTTCATTCAGTTATCGGTCACTTGTTGATAGGAACAGATGCTTATAAAACAGAATTTACATACAAGGCGCAATCTGTGTACACAACAAGGGCGGGCTTAGGGTGACAGTTTTCATCTATCAGTGCTTATCTATCACAACCCACACTCCGTAGTCTCACACAGGAGGCGGCTTCACATTAGCTATCGCACACTGCCGAATTTCTTCAACCTTATACCTAAAGGGTGCGCCGACAAAAAAAAAGTCAAAAGTGTAGTCACGGTTAAGTTGATATGTGATGAAAAAACTATCGTATTACATAACCAAAATGTATATTTAGTATCAAAGGGAACGTTTTTACAATTAGTTCGACTCATAAATTCATAACACACACACGTTTTTTCTACAATATCTTTTAAAGTTGGGCTACAATCATGAAAACGAGTGGCGGCGTTTAGTTGATATCTCATAGTTTATCAAAATTATTATACCTCTAATTATGTCTCCAGCAATCACCAATGTCTTAACTACAAATCGTCCGTCTCACATTTTCGATTTATCGATCGGTTTTTTATATATATTATTATTTTCAATTAAACACGTTAAACTGCCCATACAAAATTAGTATGACCGCGCGGCATCAAATAAATATGGACGAAAACATTTCAAATAGAATATAAGACACTTATCACTTACAGACGGGTTGCCGAGTGGCAATGGCAAAGCGCTCGGCCCGATACCCAAATATCAATTTCCAGGGGGTCGACCGCCTAACTCTCTCGCTTTCGAAGAGCTTTAAAGGCGAGGCGAGGAGAAGGCGTCATCTTGTCATTTCGAAAGCATTATGAAAGCAATATCGAAAGCTATAGGCTACAGCTTTCGATATTATTCGATATTATATTTCGATATTATATTAGAAAGCGAGGCGAGGGCCTAGCCTTCAAAGCGATCGAAAGCGAGAGTGTTAGGCGGTTAGAGGGCAGGTCGGGCAAAGTGTGTTTCGGATTTTTCGATGCATAGCCCGGGTTTATGATCACCAACCTGCATTAATTGTAGTGATGACTTGATTTCAATGATGAAGGCTTTTGCCCAGGAGTGGGGCAGTTATAGGCTATTTACCTACTTACTTATACCATAGATATGAAGATCAAAGTATACAACGTGTAACAGAAAGGTGTGGTCAAAATGAAAAGATCCAAAGTGTATCCTATCTAGATCTTGTACGCAGAGTCATGATTATTAACTTTAATGTGTAATGCAATTTTTAATTTAATATCATTATAATATAAGTCTAAACCCTAGTGGTTTAGTTACCTCTGTGTATTAACATTTAAATCACAGCTGCTTGCTTATACGCGCCTGACGCGCATCACTTAATCTATATATTAATACGTGAAGCAAAAACTTTGTACCCGTTTTTACGAAAATTGCGCGGACGGAGGTGTATGAAATTTCGCACACTTATAGTTTATATAGAAAAGGTTATCCGAATGCTAATATTTTTTTCATTATGCATAAAAAATGCATTAAATAAACAAAAACAAACACTACCATGTATTTGACACGCCACACGTATTGTTTGTCTTTAATGCGGCCGACATCTGTCAAACTCACATTCTATCTTTTTTAATTTTTCTTGCTTACGGTACAATCCGTGCAGCCTTAATAAAATTATGGTCGAATTTCGACCACTGGGCGACCACTAGTTAATATAAAAATTTATTTTTTCATTTCAAAATAACTACGTTAAACTTGTATCTACTAACTAATTAATCTAGTGCAAAGTTCATTACAGTTTAGTCTAGCGCATGTGTTTGGAATCCCGACTTACATCCATTTAGTTTTCATTGAAGACTAATCGCTGTAAAAGCAAAACCAATCAATGTATAAACGCCTGTACATCAGATTACCACAAACTGTCTAATTTCCCCAATATACTTTGAACTTTATGTGAATGGCATATGGTTGAACATTTATTGAAGAAATTTGACAGGTTTGGATGTTTACAGCTATATGTACTGGATCGGAAAGCGATCGGTGTAAGGAGGGTGACCTCGCATATCAAATGGCAATCCATTTGCCGCGCGCGCGAACACTGTGTTCTCCTACCACCCCACTGGAATTAATATACCTACAGGATGTTTGGTAATAGGTATATAGTACCGAGTCATGGCATGCAACTAAGTAACAAGAACACCCTTATAATACGCAAAATATACTTTTCCATTCAGAAACTCATTTTATTACATAATTTTGGTCAACCGTGTCATGTTTTGACTTTCGGTTTTTTTTTAACCATGAGGTTGACGACCATGAATACCTAATGTATCAGCTGAACCTAGAGTTGTCAGTTTTCAATTTTACTTTGTAACAAACAACCTCAACACCTCGGCCATAAGCTGGTTTTCAGGCATGTTCATGATTTTTCGCCTCGATCCGATCCGAACCCCTCGGAGAATCTAGTAGGATCACGCACTAGTGCCGCTAGTACCGCTTGAGGAACCCTTTAAGTTTATCGCCGCCCCCACAAAAGTCCGGTGGCGCTGAAAATGCCGCCTTAAGAAATCAGCAATTTTCCAAAAAGAAAAGTTTTTTCGGAATTTTTATCGGTACACTGAAAGAAATAATCAGTAAATCCTAATGAAATTTCACTAAACTTAACTGAAAAAAGCAGTTAAAATGGAGCCAACTGTAAAAAGCAGTTACTTTAACTGTAACAAAACAGTAAGGGTAAAACAGTAAATTTTACTGAAAAGTCAGTTAACTGACAATGAACTAAAACAGTAACAAAATAAAACAGTTGAGGAAAACAGTTAACGAAAACAGTTAATGGAAACAGTAACCTAAGACAGTTAATTTTACTGAATAATACAGTTAAGGAAAACAGTTAAAGAAAACAGTTAAGGAAAACAGTTAAAGAAAACAGTTAAGGAAAACAGTTAAAGGAAACAGTTAAAGGAAACATTAATTGCTACTGTTCCACAACAGTAGATCTTACTAATTGTTTACGGTTGCTACTACTGTTTGGGAACAGTAGCAACTACTGTTAGGTATGTAGTTGCTACTGTTCCATAACAATACATCTTACTGATTACCTACAGTTGCTAGAACTGCTTGGGAACAGTAGCAACTACTGTTAGGTATGTAGTTGCTACTGTTCCATAACAATAGATCTTACTGATTACCTACAGTTGCTAGAACTGCTCGGGAACAGTAGCAACTACTGTTAGGTATGTAGTTGCTACTGTTCCATAACAGTAGATCTTACTGATTGGCTATGGTTGCTGCTACTGTTTGGGAACAGTACCAGCCACTGTTAGGTATGTAGTTGCTACTGTTCCACGACAGTAGATCTTACTGATTACCTACAGTTGCTAGAACTGCTTGGGAACAGTAGCAACTACTGTTGGGTATGTAGTTGCTACTGTTCCACAACAGTAGATCTTACTGATTGGCTAACGTTGCTACTACTGTTTGGGAACGTTAGCAACTACTGTTAGGTATGTAGTTGCTACTGTTCCATAACAGTAGATCTCACTGATTACCTACAGTTGCTAGAACTGCTTGGGAACAGTAGCAACTACTGTTAGGTATGTAGTTGCTACTGTTCTACAACAGTAGATCTTACTGATTGGCTACGGTTGCTGCTACTGTTCGGGAACAGTACCAGCTACTGTTAGGTATGTAGTCGCTACTGTTCTACATCAGTAATCTTACTGATTGGCTACGGTTGCTGCTACTGTTCGGGAACAGTACCAGCTACTGTTAGGTATGTAGTTGCTACTGTTCTACAACAGTAGATCTTACTGATTGGCTACGGTTGCTGCTACTGTTTGGGAACAGTACCAGCTACTGTTAGGTATGTAGTCGCTACTGTTCTACAACAGTAGATCTTACTGATTGGCTACGGTTGCTGCTACTGTTCTGGAACAGTACCAGCTACTGTTAGGTATGTAGTTGCTACTGATCGGGAACAGTACCAGCTACTACTAGGTATGTAGTTGCTACTCTTCCACAACAGTAAGATCTACTGTTGTGGAACAGTAGCAACTACATACCTGATAGTAGCTAGTACTGTTGCCCAACAGTAGCGCCACTGCAGCTGAGCTGCAAGGGCCCGTTTCTCAAACGTTTGTAATTTGTAATACAAGTGGAAGTCCCTTTGTAACAAAAGTTGTTTAAAAAGTGACATCCGCTTGTATTACAAGTTACAAACTATTGAGAAACTGGTCTTGCTATTGTTGAGGAACAGTGAAGAAATAAATACAAGTGTATATTACAAAGTAAAAAATATATTTATTGATGGAACTCACATCAAATCGCATACAATAAACACGGATGTTACAAAATAAACATTTTTAAATAATGATGATAAATAGTAAGTTTACCAAAATTATTTATTTATTTATCATATCATAGACATATACTTGTTTACATATTATGATTCATATGACAGTTTACAAAGTAATAATAAATAGCAACTTTTTCGGTCGTTGGTAAATACAGAGCGTCTGGAAAAGCTATGTAACCTGCCGGCAGGGGTCCGATACATCAATATTACAAACATAATTTTCATACTTTAATTTTGTCTTTACACACCTACGTGTATATAGTGTTTTTCTTAAACATGCATCGTAAAAGTAATTGTGTTTGTTTTAACTAACTAACTTATACATATATGTACTCTAATTATTACCAATTTATGCGTAACTATACATATTATTAACATATGGTACAGTTATTCTTAAAAACGAAGTGGACTTAACTGCATTGTCTTTATTAGACGGAAAATGACCAAATCAAACGTTTGATCCCTCCTATTTAAAACCTTTTTTTAATTTGAAATCTCTACTAGCCAGGTATCTAAAAGTTATTATTGCCTGTATTCATCGACTCAACATTAGTTTTATTTTACTACATTTTTTGCATTACAAAGATCTTCACAGAAATAAATATAAGGTTTTTAACAGACTTTAAAACATGGAGGCTATCTATTCGACCCGTATATGTATGTAATATTATTGCCATTGCACAATATTCATATAATATATGTTAGTCTATGTGGGCTTAGTAAACAGATGTGCCAAATTTCTCAAGTATATGTATGTATGTCTGTATGCCTATATACATATATATTTTTGTCGGTTTGTCTCTCTGTGCACCAAACCAAATATTTTTAGAGGTGTGAATTCTGCTCAATGTGATTTATTTAAGTTTTCGAAGTCGGTATCATATCGAGTAGGGTAATTGTGCTAGTTTTCTTCCACTTATCGATTTTGTTCGCAGGTCCAAATTTCAAAAATGTCTCTCTGATTGGAAACTTCCTTAATACAAAATTATCTACTGTTTGAAGATGTGACAACACTGAGATGTTATATAACTGATTAGGAAAACTTAAAGAAATTTTTTTTGACTCGTAAAACCTTTGTTTTCTATGGGGTAGGTCGTCTAAGGAGGCCAACTCTTTATACAAAGGCCACAAAATTTTCGCGTAAAAATGTTTTCTTTGACTTTTTTCTAATCAAAACACGATACAGGATATGCCCTTAAACGGATCCTTACTATTTTTGTAACTTGTATAAGCTGTAGAATGAAATATAATACATTTAAGTAAGGTACTTCAAGACAATCTTTTTGCATTACAAAGCTGGCAAAATCGATAAGTGGACCAAAACTAGCACAATTACCCTACTTGATATGATACCGACTTCGAAAACTTAAATAAATCAGGTAGAGCAGAATTCATACCTCTAAAAACATTTGGTTTGTATTGCACAGAGAGACAAACCGACAGGTGTACCTATGTCGGTGTAGGTGTACCTATGTCGGTTTGTACAGACATACATACACTTAAGAAATTTGACTCATCTGTTTAATAAGCCCACATATTGACTAACATATATTATAATGTTGTGCAATTCAAAAACCTTATATTTCCTTATTATCATTATATAACAGATTTATATCTGTAAAGATTTTTTAATGCAAACAATGTAGTATAATAAAACTAATAAATGTTGAGTCCATGAATAGAGACAATAATAATTACTTACTTTTAGATACCTGGAAATACATGGTTACTTCCATGCATGTAGCCTTTGACAAATTAAGATGGCGAACCAACGAAGGCAAAACAACGAATAATATACAAGGATACATAAGAACTAGAAAATCTCATAGATTTGAAAATACCAATATAGCGCACCACAATTACCCCCTTATTCATAAAAACTATTATTATTATTTTCTTGTGTTATGGCTTCTGTAGTGTCTTTACAACACAAATAATTCCGCCAATGTCGAGTGATTAACAAGACACTATTCAAGCATTATTTAGTTAAATATTGTTTTGCCAACGTCACACAAAGGTCATTTTGAATTTGAGAAAAAGAGACAATACAATGATTAACTAATTAAAGCTTAAATAGTTTTTATGAATATGGGGGGGTTATCACATAAAAATGAATTGCGAACACCTACTTCTAGGGCCGACTTAAAAAGTTTCAGGAGAAACCGCAACTTAAAAATAGACAATGGCTTAGGTAGTTGTCGTGAGAGCATGCTCTGCAATAACAAAATAACAACCTTTTGGTCCCACAACATCTCTCACGGCAACGCCATGCATGTATCATCACATAAAAATGAATTGCGAACACCTACTTCTAGGGCCGACTTAAAAAGCTTCAGGAGAAACCGCAACTTAAAAATAGACAATGGCTTAGGTAGTTGTCGTGAGAGCATGCTCTGCAATAACAAAATAACAACCTTTTGGTCCCACAACATCTCTCACGGCAACGCCATGCATGTATCATCATCTGCCTCGCTGCTCCGACCAGTTTATGCCTATGACTGTTCTTCAGTACATTTTATCGCAAGCAACTTTTAAATGGGACTACGTAGTGTAACCAATAACCTCATAAGAGGCGAAAATACCGTATTTAACGTATGGGGAGTCTGAAAATGAAGGGTTTTGAACCGAATAGCTATTTTCTTCACTTGCACTTCAACTTCATACGCATAATAATGACTATCAAAAAAAATTGTTTGCAACAGAGTCCCTATTAAAATAACCTCATTATCACAAATGTACACCCCACTGACCATTAAAAACGTTACGTCGTTACGATCGCAGATTGGCTTAGAATTACAAACAAGTATAGACCCTTTACTATATCGAACAGAGGACATGGCAAACCAAGGGACACCGAACAATGACTTGGTTTCGTCTAGATGGAGACAGGATTGAATGATTTCTAAATCAGATTGTGTCAGTTTTAGTTTCTTAGGTCCCCATGATAATATTGGATCCAATGAACCCTTAGAAAATATTTCGTTTAATTTGAGCTGGTGTTTAATAGATAAGCTGAGCGAAATGTTCCTTCGATTACATGAAGCCCTAGCAGATGTCTTTGCCAGTTTATGTTTTGCTTCGTACCTCATAGATGAAATTAATGAAAGCGGACCAAAGTTCTTCATGGCATTATGATAATGTGTGAGGTGGTGAAACTTAGGTTTTAGAGATCCATTTGACAAGAACAAATACAATTCATTAAGTTGAGTGACACAGTCCTGCATTACAGCATCAATACCGTCCCAAACACAAGTAGCCATTGCAAGTTCTACAACTTCGCGTAATTTCAAATAAAGTGTCCAATAGATGTCACCTCCAGGAACCTTATCACCCATTAAAACTGAAAAATATCTTATGAAAGTTAGCATTTCTGACGCGCTAAGACGAATATTACATTGATTGATGTGAGACATGCTTAATTCAATAGGCTTGTTGCGGTTATCTGGTCCGTATTCAAAACTACGTAGCCTATCGTTCAGCAAAGATAAAGAGAAATATTTGAAACGACTAATATATTTCATTAGCACCAGTCCCATGACATACTTCCCAACTCCTTCAAAAATGTCATGCATAATATCCACGCCTACTTGCTTGAATAAATCAAAGCCACCTACTTTCAGCCAAACACATCTTTCCTTAACACCTGAGTTTCCAGGAATACCTTCCAATAGGTCGGTCTCATAATCATCAGTACATCTTAAAATCGTACTATCTTCATAGCACTGAACTTTCATGACTTCTTTCGTCACTCTACAAATTCTACAAGAATAATTAGCTGAAAAACTTTCCACGAAACCAGTTAAGGAATGAATGCCTAAATTATCCCCTAGAATAAGAGCCAATTCAAAGTATATTACTCCACTAAAATTAGGAATATCGAATGGTATACCAACAGTACGGAGAAAATTTAGTTCATCTATTACAGGTTGAAATATTATATCGTTACCGAATCGCACTCTATCAGAAGAGTGAAACAACAAAGTTAAGAAAATATTAGAAAGAACAGAGCAACGCCACGGTGGTAAGCAAGGTATTGAGACATATACGGCTCCCAGTTTATGAATGCCTGAGTGGCTTCCCAAAGCGTTACCCGTCTCATAATCATCAAAAAATAAAAATAAGGGCACAACATTCCTACCAGTGTGAACTGTTTTTTTGGATTGCCAGTAATATCCTTGAATGAAGTTGTGTATATTTGTGGTATCACTATAAAGGTATGCCATATATTGTAGTGTATCAACCAAAATTGATTCGAGAGAGAAAAAAGCACGCAAGACTTCTCTTAATGGAATAAATTGGACAGTACGATTAACTACTTGGTTGCTGCCACGAGTATTTGATTCGCGGCTTTCGCCTACTACAATTGCTTGGGGCGGTATATAAGTTTGATTGCGCTCAAAGAAAGAAAATATACGATGTTCTGAGGAAAATGTGCTGAACACCGAGTCTATCTCTGTACGTATCGTTTGTACTGCTTCTGAATGATTAGAAGAAGAGATCCCCCCATTATTAACCATTTTCTGTAGCAACTCATGCATTAAAGGTATTACAGAATGTAATATGATGTTTTGAAAATTTTCAATAATAATTTGAACAACATTTCTTGGTAGATTTGCAGCTCCATACAAGATTGCTATAAATAAAGCTAAAGCTGATTCAAGTGAAACATGACGTAAAGAGATATCATCGGCTTTTGTTGCTACAATTACTGATAAATCATCACCTGTAGAAGATGGTGGCACTACAGATGATGAACTAACACCTTCGAGTGGTATTTCAGCATTTGTATCAACAGATCCGTCGTTTTCTTCGTTTCTAAGAAACTCCTCAGTTGAATGAATTTTAAGATAATGTCGCCGATATGAATTAAATAGATGGTAGGATCTGGAACAGCCGCTTTCGGTACACCTATATTGTTCAAAGTTATGATTCTTATGAAAAAATTGGAAATGAAACCGGAGAGCTCTAAAATCTATAACTTCAGCTGCACACAAAAAACAGACAACCATTATTAATTTATTCCTTATCGAAGTTGCAATCACTCAGTAGGCTAAGAACTGATGCAGAAATATTTTCTTTTAAATTAACTGCTTCGGTATCAATGGTATAAACTGATCTTTGCAGGAATTGCCAAACCGGTAAACATTCACAAGGATACTCTAAGTATAGGGCCCATATAATTTTAAAGCACGTATCCACTGCACAACCAATGGTAGGCAAGTCATACACAATGTCATCAACAATTAGGTACCTTGCCGTGATATTTTGAAGTGGTCCTGCGACTACCACATATGGCTGGACAGTGATACCCCGGGATTTATTCGTATCGTGGCGTTTCTGTCGTTCTTCGTTCAGCAGTCTTTCTTCGTCAATATGCTTAATGAAACTTTCACGTACTTCGGCCGTAGAATATTTCTTCTTTCTGATTTGAACCGGTCCTAAAAGATGTGGAATCATAAGAAGAGCAGCTAGATTGCTTGTTTCTTGATCGGGATCTGTAATAAAAGAAATAAACATTATAAGACATGCCTCCCACAGACTGCAGTAAGTGTATGGTAGCTATCCGGTTTCCATAAGAGGTTCCCAGTCGTGGAGTATTAACAGAGGGATCCATCACGAAGAAGGCGATCCCATCAAAAACACTGCATGTACAAGTTTCGCAACGTAGTTCTTCTAGAGCAGAAACTAGTTAGATCTATTATGAAACCAAGCTGCTGTCCATAGAACTCAATTTCCACTGGAGTTTACTAACATTGTCACCCTTTCAAAATTCAATGTATATATTATATATTTTATAGAATGACCTGGTCATCGCGCGGCTAAATATATGTATACAGCGCTAGCCGGCCTATCAATGAGTATACACATTGCATTACATAATAATGTGATATAACACAAGACAAATTCTATCTTATTAGACAAATTCTAATAAGATAGAATTCGTCTATTCTATTGTCCTGTGACCCTTTGACCCTTTCAATATTACATGTCTATATATTTATTATAAAAATATAGACATGTAATATTGAAAGGATCACACACAATGAAATGTTGTTAGTTAACTCCAATAAGGACTGAGTTATATGTAGGTACACCAGCTTGGTTTTACATTAGATCTCAATACTTATTGTGGTAGAAGCGCTGCATTGCCAGATTTGCATTTTTGTAAATGTAAGTGTTCGCATATATGATGATATACGGCGGTGCCTTTGTTGTTTGTTATACTCAACTTGGTCAGATAAGCTAGTCATAATTTGAGATAAAAAAAAACTCACTTTTTGCAAGCTCCTTAACTTCCTTCACAAATTTACTTTTGTTTGAAACTGCTTCAAATAATGATATTATCTTATTTTTCAATAACGGAAATTTGTTATCGAAACTATTTTCATTTCCAGTATACCATTCGTGAAAGTCTTCAATAAGCTGGAAAATAAAATTTAAAGTAAGTTCTCAGTGTTGTCACATCTTCAAACAGTAGACATTTTTGTATTAAACAACTTTTACATGTTATTATGTCTATTTTGTTAATGTATTAATATTTGAAAAAATAAGGACTACCAGACGACAGGGGGACACTGTCCAAACTGTCAGTAAACAGAGGGTTCAGGTTTTTACTTTACTACTAACTAAAGTGAGGCTATTTTGGTAAACTTACCAAAGAATATCCCCAACATCGTTTTAAGCAGGGAAATTCCTGAAGGTATGGATATGCGTCTTCTGACAAGACAGACTGCTGGCGCCGTTTCCTTGTTACGGCCCACTTTTCATTACAAAGTGTATAATGGTCTGCAGCCGAACGGAGCCACTCGAAGCATTCTTCTATTTCAGTGTTCTTTGAATCTAGGTCCGCTTGACTCTCAGAGGTGGTCTCAGGGTCCTCTCTAACCGGTGCTGTCCTTTTATTAGTTGTAGCGTACTGCACTGATGCTGTTGTTGGAGTAAATGTTTTTTCTAAGGAACGACGCGCCCTTGGCTGGTATATTTTATTTCGGCGATACTTAGCCTTCAGATTAGTCACTGCGTCAAACAGCCGACCATGGGCTCGCCCAAACACTTCAGGTCCTTTAGTGTAATAAATAGACGAATTTTCTGCTGGGAATACTCGTTCTGTAACAGATCAATAGTTGTACCTATATTATTATATAAAGACAAACGATTAAACTATAATATATGATAAGAAAAGGTTCTCGATTGGCGACCACGCACCGGACGACGCTCCGTGGGCAAGCCCCCTACAAGGTGGACCGAAGATCTGGTCAAGGTCGCGGGAAGCCGTTGAATGCGGGCAGCGCAGGACCGATCGTTGTGGCGATCCTTGGGGGAGGCCTTATGCCCAGCAGTGGGCGTCATATGGCTGAAGATGATATTATAAGAAAAACAACGCGGCCCTTTGAAACTTTTATCTTTATGTTAGGGAAACATTGAACAATTCGAGAATGTTTTCCATATAACAAATGACGAAAGTTTCCCTGGTCGCCTCATCTCCATTTCCTATTAAATCCAGACAGAAAGACAGAAAGACAGACAGACAGACAGACAGACAGACAGCCAGAAAGACAGACAGACAGATAGATAGACAGACAGACAGACAGACAGACTAATAGTTGTAACTTTATCAATAGGTCCCTATTTAAAAACTTACCAATTTCGCGAATCCAACGTATGTATATGTTACTGGTTATTGGTGCCTTCGGATCATGTTTTACTATTTCTGTCGCAATCTCTCTGGTTAAAGTTCTTCGTAGTTGATCTCCCAAAGGGTTTAGACGCTGTTTAAGAAGCAGTTTGCCCTCTTGTGTACTACTGAGTAGAGAAATTAAATCCTGGCATCTGTTCTGGAAAGAAAAAAAATTGATATTTATTACTAAGTATATATAGCAATATACATAATATAGGTATATCTATACTAATATTATAAAGCTGAAGAGTTTGTTTGTTTGTTTGTTTGAACGCGCTAATCTCCGAAACTACTGGTTCGAATTGAATAATTCTTTTTGTGTTGGATAGTCCAGTTATCGAGGAAGGCTATAGGCTATATAACATCACGCTACGACCAATAGGAGCAAAGATATAGTGGTAAATGTGTAAAAAAACGGGAGAAATTATTTCATCTTTGAAGCCTTCCGTTGCGTGCGCCGTGAAAACGGTTCAAGATACACAAAAAATATGTATTAAAGAATAATAGCTCTTTTAATGATCTAAAAAACAGTCCGCGATAGTATATGTCTATCTTTTAAGATTAACTCACAAAAACCGTTTTTATGGTACCTAATTTGGTCGAAATAATTTGTTTAAGTTGTATCAACATAATAATATTAATCTTTATTCAAATAAATATGTTGTTGGTTAAGAGTACTTCATTGTGAATAAAATTGTACAGATATAGTTTGGAACTCGAAAAAAAAAAACATAGGTTTTATCCTGAAAATTCTGCGGGAACTCGACCATTCCGAAAATCCCGCAAGAACGGGAACTATGTGGGAAGAACCAAAAATCTGCCGGAAGTCACTATTCCACGCGGACGAATAACATAATATAGGTTTAAGGTCTAAGTGCTTTTCTGCAGAAAAGGTACACTTACGTTTAATTCTTCCGAGCTTGAAAATGTTGAACTTGGTG
>OY720030.1:7536897-7843897 GCA_963082485.1 Eudonia mercurella | reverse complement strand
CTAGAAGCAGCGGACTCTTTAAAGATATTACAAATCTTACTTTTTAATTTGTACAGCTTAGCTTTGAATTTCTTTTTTTCTTGTAAACATTAATTTTTGCCATTATTTCGAGGTTTATATTAACGTAATAGGCTAAATTAGGAGAAGCTCGATGGCGCAGTGGTTAACGTTCCCGGTCTGCGAGTGCTGAGGTAACGCAACTTTCGCAAAGGCTGGTCATCGGATGGGTGATCAAAAATGTGTCATCTCGAGCTCCTCCGTGCTTCGGAAGGCACGTTAAGCCGTTGGTCCCGGCTGCATTAGCAGTCCTTACAACCACCAATCCGCACTGGGCCCTCGTGGTGGTTTATGGCCCGTTCTCCCTATCCATCCATAGGGTAAGGCTCGTGCCCTAGCAGTGGGGACATAAATGTCTGATGATGATGATGACGATGAATAGACTAAATTAAAACTACTTGTTTGTGTCTTTGTACTTGATTGCTTATTTAGAACTGTTTTTGTTATATTTACAAATATAGGATGATTGACACGAGACTTCTACATAAACTATATGACACGTTTTAGGAAGTTTTTTTATCATCATCATCATTATCATCATTATCATCAGTCGTCCCACTGCTGGGCTCAGGCATTCTTCAATAACGCTAGAGGGGAGATTGGGCACACACTACCATGCTGATCCAATACGGATTGGTAAGTTTTAGCGACTGCCGTCTTACGACAATATATTATTATATTTTATGTGTTGTTTAACCAGCCATCAAATTCATCTGAATTTGATGGATAGTCATAACTATATCGTTATGACTATGTCAACCATTGTACAGTGTCATTTTACAAAGGGTAATCCATCCATTATAAGCGTATACGAAGTGTGGTAGCGTGACAGACTCTCACCACAAACAAACGTATATTTTTCTAATTAATTAGAAACTTTTCATAGATGTTTGCTACATCGGTTATTTTTCAGCTCGTTATAAATTAATTCTATTTCATTATTATGTGCTGGAAGCTTGGAAATTAAGATGCCTCTGCTACAAAAGCCATTTTCTATATTCTCTACATTTTTATAGGTTACTAGTTGAAGACTACACTATCCCCTGTTACCGGGATAAAAAGTATCCTATATCAAATCCGTTCAGCTGTTTTCACGTGATGCGCGGTTAAATAAACAGACAAACAGACAAAAATTCTAAAAACTGTTGGAACGTGTTCTGTTATCGATTCTTAGTATCCCTAGCCAACTTTTTTTCGAATATCTTCCATGTACAGACTTTCGACCCTCTTTAGCTTTCTTATTGTATAGATTATTATTAAAAAATTAGTTCCCTATATTTATCATTGACCTAACGATGCGGCACAGTTATGACAATTAGTAGAGACGCCTAACTAGATGTATTTAGTTTTATGAGCCGGATGAATGAGGCGTTTCATTACTTTCATGTTCTAATCTGGCGCTATGACTTGAAGGAGACGGCAATTTTCGTATAACCTGACTTGACTGGTATCTAGTGGGGCCAACACAAATATAAACTGGAGAGATGTAAATAAATGAGACTTTCCCTTAACGTACGTCTATAAGGTTCATTTTTGTTCTCTTCTAAAGCGGTACGCTAAAAATTTTGTTCATTGTTCAATATTTAACAATAAAATGAGATGTCGTAGAGTCAATTACAATAAAATACCAAGTACTATACTAGATTTACCTTTAGATAAGTTTAAAAAACATGTGAAATCTTTATTACTCATAAAAGGTTATTATACAGTCAAAGAATATTTAGATGATAAAACAGCCTGGTTATAATAAAAACACATTATACTCTATTTGAATCATTATAATAAAATTAATTTATATAATTTTTATACTGATATGATAGCCTTCATCAACAGTGTCCTACAGATAACAAACAGCGTTGCGTTAAATAGATCACTAAGTTTTTATTTAGAGTATCTTGAGTGTGTCATGCTCTCTTTACTGTCTCTGCGGTGGTGGCGTGTGCGTCGGGTCGTTACGTTCCCTAAAATATGGTTGAGCGAAGCGATGGCTGATTCATCTATACTAATATTATAAAGCTGAAGAGTTTGTTTGTTTGTTTGTTTGTTTGTTTGTTTGTTTGTTTGTTTGAACGCGCTAATCTCAGGAACTACTGGTTCGAATTGAAAAATTATTTTTGTGTTAAATAGTCCATTTATTGAGGAAGGCTATAGGCTATATTACATCACGCTATGACTAATAGGACTGGAACAGTCGCTAATTAACGCGGGTGAAACCGCAGGGCACAGCTAGTATGTCATACTCGTGAATGGGTGCCGCCTGTGGAGGCTGGTCTGCTCACGCATACTTATCTTATTTTTAGTATTATTCACTATAATTTGACTTCGTTTTTCGTAAACATTTTTTGACTTTTACGATAGTACTGTAGTGGTACTGTATGACATTGTGGAAAATGTAACTTTTACCCGATGTAAATTTGTTAACGTATATATATATATATATTTTACATGTTGTGGTTGTCTTCTATATTTTTTTGTGTTTATTGTAATGGAAAGTGTCCTGCTATGGTAAAGCATTTTCCAATATTTTTGACGCTGTAAGGGAGAAAAGAGCTGGACACTTGCTGAGTTTCTTGCCGGTTCTTCTCAGTACAAGATCTCCCGCCCAGAGTAGACTTACGAACCGATGGCATAGTGACATTCATAAGAGCTACTTGTAGCCTAAACTGAATAAATGATTTTGAATTTTGAATTTTGAGTCGATGTCGAGAATGGGATTTACATATATCGAACTCAATGTGAAACTATTGAACGATTGTACACCAAGTGTTGACTCAAACAGTAATACCATGCCATTAATGCGAAAGGAACTTCGTTGCCGCAAAATTAACAATGCTTGTCTTGTAGTAGGTAAACTTTGCTATTTTTGGTATAGTAAAGTCTTTAAGGATTTTTTTTCATTGATAATTTTTGAGCTTAGAATTCGTCATTATTTAAAGTAACAACTATAAAAATAAATAATTTAATTGATCTATAGATTTTTCAAATAAAAATAAAAAATAAAGTATTTTAGCATTTTTCGAAAAACCTCTCCTAGTGGGGTGACATAGAAATCTGACATTTTTATAGAAATTATGAAGTGTTTCAGCATTATCCCTATATATTTTGATGGGTTTTGACTTTTACTATAAACAATCTCTATTCCACGTGAGCAAAGCCGCGAGCAATAGCCAGTTAGGTATAAATGTTATACAGTCTAATAATTGTATTCTATTCTAACACGGAGCTTGGTGAGTTCGGAACAAAAATAATTAATGAATTATAAACGAGAATAGCTCCGCATTTAAACGAAATAGGTTTAGTAACATCATTCAATTTGATTCATTATACAAACGGGGATCGTGGTAAAACAGCGTATTTTATGTTAACAATAGTAAAAACAAACCTAAAACAAATGTGGAACCATCTCAAACGCTCTTCGGTCCTATCCAATGCAGAGACCCCATCGATTCCAAAACAAAAAAAAATTAAATAAAACGCAGATACTGATAGAGATATCATCATTCGATAACAGCAAATTGGGTGTATTCTTCATTGACCTATGTACCGAACACCAAATTTTTGAAATAATTATGAATTTAAAGACTTAGGGTTCTGGCCACGATGAAATTTCAGTAAATATGATTCGGTTGACTTTGCATGCTACGTTGCCCATCATTACGCATATAGTTATTTCATCTATTCAAACGAGTGTTTTCCCAGAAACATGGAATTGCAAAAGTAAGACCACTACCAAAGTCGAGCAAGATCGAAGACTTTAAGGAATTACGTCCGAATAGCATCCTTCTCGTGCTCTCTAAAATAGTAGAAAGAGCAGTCTGCGATCAATTTTCGAAATATCTTTGGTAAAATGATTTATTACCAACGACACAGTCGGGTTTCCGTAATAAGTTCGGAATAGCAACTGCTCTGGCTAAAGTTACTGATGACATAATTCTGCAGACAAAGGGATGGAAACTGCACTCCAACTGTTGGGCTTTTCTCGAGCTTTTGAATGCCTAAATGTAAGTCAACTATTGTCAAAAATGTAGTACCACAGAGTAACAAAGTCAATTTATGACTGGTTCCAATCCTTTTTAACAGACAGAAGGCAATACGTAGAAATACAAAATGATGAAGGAATTGTGATAAAATCGGAAGTCGGCAAAATCAGTTGTGATACACCACAAGGATCGATATTAAGTCCTCTTCACATCGCTTTGTAAATTAAATGATGATCTAGAGGCAGTATCAAACTGGTCTGCCATAAACAATCTAATTTTAAATCCAGCAAAATCGCAGTTTATTATTAATTATCGAGCAAGACCCTAAAGTGTACTTAGGGACTGAAACTATAGCGAGAGTGGGAAGCGAAAAAATCTTGGTCTAATACTCGATGGGGAAATGCGATATGTTGATCACATTGACACAAGAATCAGAAATGCATTCTATCAACTCAAGTTACTGTACAGTTTAAGGAAATACCTCTCCGACAATATTATTGAAAGACTTATAGATTCCTTGGATCTCTCACAATTCAACTACTGTGACATCGTATATGGGCCACGGATTTTAAAAGAGACACATAAGTGTATACAACGTGTCCAAAATGCATGCATTCGTTTTGTTACGACATACCAAGTTTCAGGTCTCTACGATCAGCGGTTTAGGCTGTGCGTTGATCCGTTAGTCAGTCATTCAGGAGAAAGCATTTTATATGTATAGAAGAAGATGTAACTGAACGCAAAACACATGTGTAATGGGTGTGTTTTTAGAAAATGTTTCTACGTCGTCGTATCACTTTGAAAATATTGACGTTAATTAAAATGCAATCACCCACATTGTTGACTTTCCATTACCATCGGACGGAGGGTGTGTGTTGCTATCTCTTTGATGTAATCCTACATGAAACGTTAATACAAAAAAAATGAAAAATTTAATTGTTTTTAGCCGAATACGATCTACGAACTATTATTAATTGTTGTTTTCATCAAAATCGACCCCGAAACTTCTTTCAGTATTTTTGTTTTGTGTTATGTTCTTGTTAATGTTAGCTGTATTAAATCATTTTGTATATTCATGAACGCGTTGTTGCAAGATGTTGGTAGATATCGTGCCAATAAATAGCAACAAAGTATCTTTTAGTGCCTATAGAAAACCATTTTATTACCATCACGCGTAAGGTCATAACAATGAAGGCAAGATTTTCCAATTTCTTAGAATCCATTAAATCATCTATGCAGCACAAATTCTAGAAGCGTAGTGTAATAATAGCGTTATCAAGTTTATTCGTTCTTTTATTCTACGATCATCATTATTAACAAAAACTATCGAACTATTTCAAGTAAAAATAGACGATAAAAAATAACGCATAAAAACTTATTTAATTCATATGTGAAGATGTAATATTTCACTATTTAGTATCTACTAGTGGTCGCCCAATGGTCGAAATTCGTCGACCGTAATTTTATTAAGGCTGCACGGATTGTATCCTAAGCAATGAAAAATTAAAAAAGATAGAATGTGAGTTTAGTTTGGCATTGACAGATGTCGGCCGCATTAAAGACACTCAATACGTGTGTGTTAAATACATGGTAGTGTGTGTAATGTTGTTTTTGTTGATTTAATGTATTTTTATGCATAATTTAAAAAGAATATTAATATTCGGATAACCTTCTCTATATAAACTATAAAGTTCAAAGTTTTTGCTTCACGTATTAATATATAGATGCTTCAATTAATTGTATGCTGACAGTACCAATGTGCGTAATTTTCTCGATGCGCCTTCAGACCGAATAGGCAATAAAATACTCGAGTATAAATCAATGTTTCTTGGCCATATAAAGTGCCAGGCAATCAAAAATTTACTTTCCACGGCTAGGTTGTAGTTCCTAAATCAAATAAATGTAATTTTGCTAGTTTGGTTTGGCGCCAAATTCATTGTTTATTAGTTTAAAGTCGATTGGTCTGAGAGTAATATAAAATAATATTTAATGCTTTATTGTAACTTTTATTGCACGATTGCTCGATAGCGCAATTCTTATTTTCAGTGCTAACTTATGTGTTGAAGATTTATGAAATCACTTGCACTTAGCTTTACTGACAAGACTTATTAGCTCGTATAAATATTCCAGACACGTAGCCATTACGCTAGTTGTCCACAAAGGGGCGACAAAATTATCCGACTCGAAGGACCATTCTTAAGTGGTATGATGAGCAACGTACAGTACGTTGCTCATCATCTGTTTCTTCTTTGTTATTATAATGTTTCGGTTTCTTTTTTTAAAATTATTATTATTATTATTTGTATTATGTGGTGTGGCAAGAACGCCAGGGCACTTAATTATAATAAAAAACAATTATTGTGAAGCAATTATGATGTTTATTCGTGATGCACACCGAGCCGAAGAGAGCAACACAAGTTGCCACTACATAAAAATAAAATTTTAATGTTGGTGTTACCAACATTCATGAATATTCCGGACACGTAGCCATTAAGCGAGTTATCCACAAAGGGGTGACATCACGGCGAGACGGCAGGAAGCCTATTAGCGTGCTAGATCATTTTAGGCTAAGCGGATATGCAGCTGATGGGATTGTCTGCCGGCTGGCAACTGTCAACCTCTCCCGTTATTCGTTTAGCCGTCATAAAAGCCTGGAGTGCTTTATTTAAAATATCCGATGATAGATTTTAAAATTCAACATTACAAAAAGTACTTAGGATTTATTGTCGAATTATTTACGATTTGTTTATTCAGGTATTTAGTAAAAGTTTAGTAAAAGGTTAGTGAATTTTAGTGTTCAAATCGTCGTTCTTGAAATGCCCTTTCCTTTCTGATCCCATTCTAGACAGTAGTGAAATAACAGTCTCAGCATTAGTATTATGCGTGCTTCCACGTTGCCTTAGTGCTAAGTATTCTGTGACTAGTGTAAGTTTTGTTAGGCATTTGAGCACGTTAACGATAAGGAGAATATATATGATGTTAAAGCAACACCTTCTAATGACAAACGAGGGAGAAAATTTTGCTATACAAATTCACATTTTCGCAATTGTGATCGAATGGTAAATAGAGCTTGCACCAGACGTCCAGACTGCATTTAACAAGCGCAGACGAAGCCCTAAGGCTGAACTTTGTGTATTTGAATGCAAGGCTTGCACTATAAGTATCGGTAAGTAACGATATTTCTATAGAGTTAGTTCTTGGTAGCGGTAATGCAGGTATCGTTCTCTAGAAAAGTATCGTTAGAACTTTTTTATGTAATTATGTGGTAGATAAAGGATCCGAAACAAAAATGCATCTCGAAAGTGTCCTGTTTGTCCTATATATTTAAATTTCGAATATGAAAAAAACATTGCATAGCATCAACAGCTTCAGCTTACTGTGAACCTTAAATCATAACCATAAAGATTAATTAATGTTGCAAAATATTTGTACTTAATATTTACTGTTATCGCCATTAAGAGCCACCGCAGACATGCTACTTTTAGCATCGGCGATCGGCGATCGGCGATTTTGCGACTGTATCGATGAATCACGTTTTGGCGACTCTCTGCGTTCGATCGCAGTAAAATCGCAAGATTCTTATCGATGCAGCATCGCGATTTCGCGACTTCATGCGTTCGGTTCGGACGCGGTATCGGAATCGCGCGTTTTAGCGACTGCTCCGATGCTGGATCGGCAACTCGATGCAAATCGATGGGACCGGGCATCCGAATGTGTGCGGAGTGTAACGATCAGAAGCTGTGTCGAGCTTCCGAAAACCGACTCAATCGCCGCGTTTGGCGTTTTTAAGTGTGCGGTTTAGAATGTGTGGTCGCTGCATTCAGCTTCTAAAAAGCGACTGAATCGCCGATCGCCGATGCTAAAAGTAGTATGTCTGCGGTGGCTCTAACGTAACGTCATTGTGGCGCCGTGGTCCCAAAGTCGCCTACCGTTTTTCAAGAGCTCATCGAGAATCTAGTACCTACATAATTAATTCAAGAATGCCCTTGAGCTAATCCGCGTAGATCGGTTAGTTTATTTACCGGTAAAAAATCGCCCAGGTAACGATACCAAGCATAACGTTAACTTTGCTTTTTACTATCCTTTCTATATTCCTATTTTGTGACGGTATTCAAAGCCACGTTTAAATGAGCAGTAAACATCGGCGATACTTGTCGTCTGTTATTGATGTCCACCAGTGAAGCCTTTCGAGTCCTGCGGATCAGACGGGCTTTTCAGGCTTACCAATAACGTTTATATCTACCTCGCTGCCTTCTGTAAGCGGATTACTCCAGCTATACTGCGCCAATGTTAACTTTAATGTGCAATACTTTAAAAGAAGTATATACCTACTATGATTTTGTTGCGAACAAATTACAATTTGAAAAAGTGTTAAACAGAAACTAAAGAAGTTAGCGCGTTTGTGGGAATGCTTCTGTTACAGACTTTTGTACTTTTAAAGAATACATCTCTCATCTCTAGTGATTAGATTATAGACTCAGATCCAGAGGACGTGGGTGAAAACTCCCAGCGAAGTATGTAATATTATTGTACTTAGTTTAATTGTTGTTGGAAGGGCCGGTGCTTGGCTTAGCTACTATCGTCATATCGTCTTATGTAACTCTGTTGCCATAACAGCAATGTAAGTGTGATGTTTCAGAATTTACCAATTTAATATCGATTTCGATGATGGCGTTTTTCTTGTTCTAGAATAAAAAAATACACACAGGAACATAAATTTTCATTGCTTAACATATTGCCCTTGTGGGCAATAGAGACTTGTGTAATAAAATACAACCAAAGCAAGCGAAGCCTCTAATTATTGTAAAATTAATTTAAAAATAAACTTCATTTATTCTAGTCTTCTGTTTCAATAGTATCATTAATTATTTAATCAACTTAATTAACTTCAAGTTTCTTAGCTGGAAGTGTTCATTAGCGAGCGCTAACTAAGCACCGTTGCCTGGTAGCGAAGCCAGACAAATGCAAGACAAGCTGCGGTCTTACTACCTACTCATCAATCGCAGACCTTTCTGCTCGTGTCAGTTCCTGCCCCCCAACCGCCTAATGCTCTCGCTTTCAATCGCTTTCAAAGCGAGGCCCTCGCCTCGCTTTCTAATATCATATCGAAATATAATATCAAATAATATCGAAAGCTATAGCCTATAGCTTTCGATATTGCTTTCATATTGCTTTCAAAATGACAAAATGACGCCTCCTCCTCGCCTTCAAAGCGATCGAAAGCGAGAGAGTTAGGCGGTCGACCCCCTGGTTGTAACTTATACACTTTGACGTAATAATTTATTTATTTATTTAATAAGGACAACGAACAAGACATACACAAATGCAAGCAATTGCTGTGTTAAACATAAGGATTTAATAAAACAAAGTGTCGTCTTAAATAAAGGCTGCAGCGGCACGTAACGTGGATTACAATTTTTAGGTAAAATAAAAGTTGGTAATTGAAATCAGAAAACCCAATAATATATTTCATGAAAAGTAAGTTAATATTCGCTTTTATAGAGTCTTATAGTAACAACTGTTTTGTGTAGGATTTAATTAATTACTTTTGTTATCGATTTTACCAGTAAGCGCTTGTGCAACGTTTAGACATTTCGATGCCAAAAAAGTATACTAAGGTGATGTTGTACTTTTACAAAATAATAATCCCAAGTAATACATTATTAATGCCCTTTCAGAAAACTCCCCTTTATCAAGGTTTCTGTTATTACTTTCAGAAAATAAATAACTCATATAAAAAGAATAAAGTAGAGACATTGAAAAACACTACGTGTAGTAGTGTCTATCGATTTATTCATTTTTTAAATATATTTTTACGGGTAACCACAGTACTCCTCTTCAGTTATCGTGTAAACGCCTGAAAGGCTTGCGCGCCCAACTGGAATGATCGACACTGACAATGGCGCCCGATCTCATTATAGAGCGTAACGCTTCTGTTTTAACGCACTGTGCACGCTGAAAGAAAAAAGATTTTTGCTTTTCAGTGATATCGGATGTTTTTTTACTTAGCATGTGTTTACTACGCAATGATCAAAGATTCTATATGTACTTTAAAATATATATTTAACTAAGAAGTTTAAGTACAAGGAATCAAATCCAGAAATAAAGAACCGCAATATTTTATAACATTAGTGTAGTAGTTACTACACTAGTGTTATAAAATATTATAAAAAGGAATAAGAGATTTGATGTTTTTGTTTGTTTCTATGTAGGAGGATTAGCTACTACATAGAAACAAACTGAGATTACTCCGGAGCTAGCTAAACATCATTGACAGTTTGCCTTTAATGATCCTGGGGGCACGCGAATAAGTCTTTTGTGATAGAGAAAAGTTTTAGATAAGATACGATTAATATTTCATATTGTCAACTCGTTTTTCATAAGTATACCTATAAAATAAGCGTTATTCTTAGACTAATAGTTATTATTCGCATTAACTCTAGTAACACGTGGTGTATAATAGTAGAATATTATGAGAGGCGTGAATTGCATATGTACATAGCTTTAACACAATATAACAGGCTAAATTGGTGTTGTGCATATGACCCACTTCAGCCACTACCATACATATTTAAATCCGTAGAGAGATTGGAATATGTCAGCTAGCATCGTTCGTCTAGTCAACTAGATAATTTTGAGTGTCGGTGACTGAATCGGCTTGTTACAGATAGAGATTTACATTACCCTACGGCGTTGTTAATGGATGTGTTACACTGTTCGCTTTGAAACGTCCTCAAAAGTGGAGTGATATGTTATAGACGTTTATAATTAATTTATAATTTACTGAGAAGCGTCTGTAGCCGAACCGAAGCTCTGGTTAAATGCGAGAAATCGCGGCATGGGGATTGTTCAAATTTCAGCTAAATAACAAAATGCGAATAAATGTAACAAATGCGATTCTTACTAAGACCCCGACTTAGGTTAAGTCTTAGGAAAAGTAGGTCTTTTTTCCATAAAATATTTGTAGCGATGTGTATACAAATATATTGTTCAAAATATCCCAAAAAAAATTCGTAGCACTTGTATTTAGAAAGAAAGAAAGAAAGAGAAAACATTTATTGGAACAGCATTTGCTGCAATTCACGTGTCTCATTAAAATATATTGGATACAATAAAATATTAGGTATTCGAGAAGCATATATAAACCTTTTTCTGTATTTCGCTAAAAATAACCGGATAACTCCAGCTACTAATGTTGCCGTTTCATGAAAGGCCGGAATTATTTCGTACAGAAGGTTTCCTATGGGAATCGCCTCGTTAGCTCGCTAGATGTTCAGCTGTCGCTTATACGAATATACGCTAGGTAGTTAATTGGTTGTTCGTCGGATAATACTGGAACAAAATACATTAGCAACGTACAAGATATAACTACATGATAGATAGGTAGGTAGTAGGTACTAGCGGTTCATTAAAAGTTTTCTGCAGCTGCCGTTGTTAAGTCGATCATATATGTGTATGTGTTTTTATTTTCTATCGTTAATTAATTTTCAATATATAGTATTTTTTTTTAATTATAGCACAAAATTTTTCAGTACAGAGCCTTTTATTATATTTTTTTTAACAATGTTATTATTATATAACATGCTATTGGTATACCTTTTCGAATAAAAAAAGTTACTTTAAAATACACTTGAACTTTAATTTATTTGACTCATTAGTAACCACCCCTCAATGTTTCCAAGCTTGTACAATCTAAAGTATTTTGTGTATAACAAACCCTTTCGAGGGGACAAAATGTTTAACGGGGATTGGTCACGGGCTGACACACGGCTAGTGGGATTCGACCTTAACATTGGCTAATTAAAAAGGTATGTAGGATATCTGGCTAGATGTGTTGGCGATAAACTTCAATGGATTTCTTTTTATAATGGAATGTGAAAGTTTATAAGTTAATTTCTGTGATAGATCGCTCCAAAACGTAAAATAAGTTTGAATAATAAATAAAGTTTTCAGAGCATAAGTTTTGAGAGCATAAGTTTGGTTAGCTATTGAGATCAATTTAGGCCGTAGGTCATGATGAGGTCTATGATAATGAAGCGAGCTTGCCCAGAAGATTCCTGTTTACTTTACATTTGAAAAAAAAGTTAGGAAGAAGGAGTTCTCAAAGTATGTTGCGTCCTTATTCATGACTCACCAACATGCACGTTCGTTGTTGCAGCATACTCTTCGCGGACATCGTCGGCTTCACGGTGCTCGCATCGCAGTGCAGCGCGCAGGAGCTGGTACGGCTGCTGAACGAGCTCTTTGGCCGGTTCGACCAGCTAGCTAATGTAAGTACCAATTTGATTTCGCTGTAATTGTTTAGCAGGAAGTTGGGTATGGCTGCTGCCTAAGCCCTTTGGCTTGTATGACCAGCTTACTGCCTAAGGGTTTACTGATGCGTGTCCGTATTTTTTGCAGAAGCTCAATAAATACTGTAGGTACGTTTCATTGTACCCGCATTGCAGTATAATATTGATGCTAGGACGTATCTTTTAGCAGGGTTGGACCAATTCGCCATTAGAAGTTAGATATTTCTGGGCTTCGCGGTACTCGCGTTGCAGTACAGACTACAGCTAGAGCGTCTGCTGTTTTCGTGTAACTCTGCACATCGCTTTGTTTTCTGCGATTCTTTCCTTATCAAATCTTACATACGAGTATATGCTGCTAAAATGCTCGAAACATTTTCCTCGAAAGTGTTAAACCTAATGAGTGGATGTAACATTCCATACTATCCAACATAGCGAGTGTGGAACAATGGCCGAAATATTCGCAGCGCTGCAGTAGAGCGGGTCGAGTTGCACTTCAATACACTCACGTCCAGCACTCGGACACAAAATAAGGAGGATCCAGAAGGTAAGCTTGATACATACCGTGCTCGAGCAACTCACACATATAGCCCTTGGACGGACACGGATCTTGGAACAGCTCGGAACAGTCCAAGCGCTGCTGTTGCGAGATTCCGTGTCCGCGAGAGGTTGTCTATGTGTGCCTGCTCGAGTGCGTTTGTATGAAGCTTACTTTCTGCGGTCTCCTTATTTTGTGACTCGGGGCTCCCACTGCAGTGCACCCGAAATACATCGGTGTTCCGGGAACAATGCGCCCAGTGTTACTTATGTTGTTAAAGTATTTACGTAACTGTAAAAGAAGGTTATCATCTATCCGGTTGCCGTTGTGGAGACTACACAGCATTGGTCAGACGTGGTGCGTGGTTTTACTTAATTGCAATATGTATTAGGGGTTAAAGTATGAAATTGCCTATTTGTACTGCAAAATTAATCTCGTTTTTTTCTAAAATTTAACGACGAATACCAGACACAATGGAATTTTAATTGTTATCGGCCACCTGGTGGTCGATACACACTCAAGGAGATATTTATTTAATCGAAATAATAATTGTCATTATCTATACATTGCTCGATGGCGCAGTGGTTAACGCGCTTGGTCTGCGAGTGCTGAGGTTAAGCAACTTTCGCAAAGGCTGGTCATCGGATGAGTGACAAAAAATTTATCATCTAAAGCTCCTCCGTGCTTCGGAAGGCACGTAAAGCGGTTGGTCCCGGCTGCATTAACATTCGTTAACAACCATCAATCCGCACTGGGCCCGCGTGGTGGTTTATGGCCCGTTCTCCCTATCCATCCATAGGGAAGGCTCGTGCCCCAGCAGTGGGGTATATGTTAATTCATTTATCCCTTTTATCCCCTAGAACACTGGGGACCTAGATTCGACAAACTGTATGAAAGCATTTTGTACTGCTTCCTGTGAAGAAAATATTTACTACGTAGAAAATTGTCCAAATCACGAAAAAAATGGTAGTCAGTTGGATCAAAATCGTGCGAATACGAAGAATGACGTCCACTTTTCGTAACATGTCACAATTCGATCCTTCTTCATTTCTGTACCGATTCAACAAGGCAACGCAGTTTCAACACGCATTTCTTTCTGCAGATCAGTCTAATCATGAGGCACCCATTTTTCGTATTTTTTAATCTTATTGATTAGATGCAAATGAGTCAATATTGTAGGTAAGGTAACGTTAAACCATGCCGCTAATTCCTGGGTAGTTTGACTCGGATCGGCTTCCATCATCTCCTTTAATTCAGCGTTATTCACCTGTGTAAGCGGTGTTCCACGTGGTTATTCAAGTCGAATTTTCCATTACGAAAGCTTTTACACTTTTAGAGGCATGCATGTATGTTGCAGTTGTAATCATAAGTCAACATTTGTTATTATATGCTAGGTGTATAGGTGTCATTAATAGGTAGGTGCTGGTTAAGACTTGTTACAACTAGAAAGATATAGGTAAGACGAGTTAAATATAAGATAAGTATTGTATTTTAGAGATTTAAACATATTAATTTCTTTATCATAAACCATCATGCTCCTTTAAAAAACATAATTAAATATTGTATGTATATAAATGAGTATGTAAATAAATGAGTATAAGTAAAGTATTATATTAACATAGATGCTGTAACTGATCTTATTTTGCAAGTAAGTTTTTTGTTTTTGTATTAGCTTAAAAATTATAATTAGTCTAATTTTGTGTCACTGGTGTACCTATGCTATAATTTTTTCTATTTAAAAAGACACATAGTATCTGTTTTTACTAATATTATGTGGATAACTGTTACTGGCTTCGTTATGATTAGACACATTTGTAAAGCTTTTAGTATTTAAGCTGTTGTTATCCCGAATAAAATAAAATAAAAAATAAATAAATAAAATAATACACCAAAAACGCACGTTGCGTTCATTAGCAGTCTCCACTCCAAACGCAGCTGATTTTGCGAGCCGCTTCTGCCGCGGTAGTTCCGCGTCGGAACTCCTATTCAAAAATTTCTCGAATTTTCTTTCCCGTATAAGCTGAATTAAAAATCAATTGAAATTTGAAAAACAAATGCTGCACACTTTTTAAAAGAAAAATCTCATAGTATCATGTGAAAAAAGTTTCTTTCGAAATTCTCACACCATGAAGGTTTAATGCCAATTCAAAGTATCTATAACTTAGAGCATTAAATTAGGCATGAGTTCGATATATCAAAACGTAACCAAAAACGGATATGAGTCCTATATCATATCATATCGATATGGGAAACTTCATAACCGATATAAGAAAAACTAACACCGAATCGAAAACCAAAACTGCAAGAGAACGCGATATGAAAAAAACTCTATACCGTCACTGTAACCAATATCACCATATCCATGGAAAACTGAAACTACTGCACAACTCCAAATGTTTTGATATTCGCATCTTCCCTTTCTAACTAAGCATAATGTTAACGGTGTAAATGAGACGAAGCGAATATTCGCCACTACTTTGATATGCAATGTTGTTTCATTTGGCTTCGCACTTTATAGTCATAGAAATATGACGTAATTTGGAGTTGTGTTGTCTATCGTTTTCAGTTTTCTAAAACTAGTTATGCATATTAGAAGCAAAACTAGCAAACTATCTTACTGATATCGATATCTGAAAACGGTTTTTGATATCGATATGAAAACTGAATATCGGTTGCGTAACCGTTATTATAGAAAACCGAAAACGCCCATGTCTACATTAAATGCCCTAAGATCTATAACAACAAAACGGCAATTTCATACTTTAACCCTTATTATTATGTCGTGCAATTATCACTGGTCGATAGTTTCATCCATTAATGTATTAGGTTCGGTCTTTCATCACGAACAGAAATTCATTAGTTGTTGGCAAGCCAAATGAGGATTATTTTTCGACGTACGCGTCTACGCGCAACCCTAGTCTAGGTACTGCTAATCAGCACATAGTAACAAAATAAGTAAACTCAGAAGGAAAGCTTTATATACAAAAGCGCTCGAGCAATACCTACATACATAGACAACCTCTATCGAACAGCTCGGAACAGTCCAAGCGTAGCTGTTGCGAAATTCCGTGTCCGTGAGAGAGGGTCCGTGTGCGTGGCTCGTTTGTGGTATGTATTAAGACAACACCTCGATTTGTGAACATTCAAAAAGGCTGAGCCTTACTGGTGCTGTCATAAGGTCGAAAATACGTAGCGCCTGCGACAAATGAGACCGCAAACTAACAGAATCTAAAAAATATTTAAAAGCTCGATGGCGCAGTGGTTAACGCGCCCGGTCTGCAAGTGCTGAGATTAAGCAACTTTCGCAAAGGCCGGCCATCGGATGGGTGACCAAAAATTTATCATCTCGAGCTCCTCCGTGCTTCGGAAGGCACGTAAAGCCGTTGGTCCCGGCTGCATTAGCATGCAGTCGTTAACAACCACCAATCCGCACTGGGCCCGCGTGGTGGTTTATGGCCCGTTCTCCCTATCCATCCATAGGGAAGGCTCGTGCCCCAGCAGTGGGGACATAAAAATGAGCTGATGATGATGATGATGATGATGATTGATTTAGCTTTATCAATATATGCAGCTACTCAATTACGAATATTGATGTTATCAATGTATTTGAGTGGTTTCCAAGCATATAAATTAAGTAATTTTGTTGTAATTTCAACAATAGTGATTTTTTAGTGGTGGTTCGAAAATAATTATGATCGAGTCAAAATTATACAATCGTGTATTTGAGCTAGCAAATTCAAGATAAAGACATGAATTAACCTATAACAACATTTCAGATTCGTTAGTCATATTATAGTCTTAGACTATTCGACGAAAATTGGTGCATTCTTTCAGTGTGTCGCCTTAAGCTTACCTTCTGGGGTTTACTTAATAGGTGACATAGCGATTTGATCATTACCCGCTAGACTGATACTATGTGTGTATGTCAGCAACAGCCGGCACTGCTTGAAGTGATATCCAAGAATTTTGATTAAGCTTTAGATTTAATTACATTACGTGATTCCTAACGAAGCATGTTTCTAACATAAGACTATAATCGTTTGTAGGAGTAGATCGAGCGTGTTCTCTAATTCCGATTCAAAGTTCAACATTGACAGTGGAAATAAAAAAGTAAAAAAAGACCTATGTTCGATTCACATAATAGCAGACGTAAAGGATTTGGCTAATTTCTATTACATTTGGCCAATAATTAACGTTTGTAGCCGACCGACCACACAATGAAATGGCACATACCATTTTTTTATGGATCGTGAACTCTTTTCTTTTTACTTATTTCTTGAGATGGCCGTCTTATTCCACCCTTGTCGTCGCCCGATTCACCACCGACCTAACCTTGTAATTATGTGTCTGTAAACAAACTATATATGCCTCAAAAAACTATAGTCGTGTGTATTTTTCCGATGTTAACCTGACCCTTGGGATCGGGCTTGGGACTGTATTCGACTCGTCGCTGGAACTGCCACCGAAATAAGCCTTGCAATGGTGTTTGTCCAGGACAACCACTGCCTCCGCATCAAGATCCTGGGCGACTGCTACTACTGCGTGTCCGGGCTGCCCGAGCCGCGCTCCGACCACGCCCGCTGCACCGTCGAGATGGGCCTCGACATGATCGACGCCATCGCGTGAGTACCATTTTACCTATAAAAAGGAAAAGATGGAACGGAAAAGTACTTTGGAGCCTTAAACCACATATAACCAAATATTCTAACGCGCACAAAGAAATTAGGTGTTTCGTTTCTTTGACGCAATTCCAAAATATAGAATAGTCTATACCAGCACACGTTTCCCTCATTCCTATCCATGGTAATCCTAGGAATTACAAGCGTCCATGGACTACAGTGGCCGCTTTCCATTAGGCAATTTATATTCTGCTTGTAAACTGGCTTACAATAATACAAATTTTATAAATGGTTTAAAAATAGTTCGTTTGAGCATCGGGAATATTGGGACCTGTGGTCTAAGGTTTGGTTATAGTTTTTGGGCATTCGAATGGCCATAATTAACCATGTTTGACGACCACTATAGTTTTAAAGAAATAATCTAGAGCTAAAACCTTTTACTAGGCTAAAGTTAATACAATTAATGATCTGGACCGCTTTAGCGAAAATTTTATCAAAGCTGAAGAACTGAAGGTTCCTTTTCCCAACAATGGGATCCTGATGGCTTATCCTTGGCTAATGATGAACATACAGACTTAATTACATAACGCGCTCACCCTTCAATGGCTGCGACGAATCAATGTGTTTGCTCTGTCGAACATCTTTTGTATAACATTACCCTATTTCACTGCTCACTGATCTTAATGGGATTCCGTAAATAGTAACATATTTAATATTCCATTCGGCGCCGCAGAATGTTCATCTTTTTCGTTAACATTCCGTTATTAATTCGCGTTGTGGAACTTTCATGAAACAAGTTAATAATTAATGAATGTTTTTGGCCATTCATCTCATTTGTGGCATGGTTTATTAAAAAGGAAATAATGTGATTTGACTATAATTTGTACTAAAGATTTACTGATTAAACGCCTCGATGGCCGAGAGGCAAAGCGTTCGGCCCGATACCCGAAAGTCCGGTCTGGTGGTGGTGGAAACTGACCCAGGTCGGGCAAAGTGCGTGTTTTGGATTTTTCGATGCATATAAAGATAGATAAAAAGATTTTATTGTTACAAGAAGATACAGCGTTTTAGAAAACTAAACTTAAATAGGCATAACTAAAAATATTGTGTTTGTAAGCAAAGGGTACCAGTCTTAGCAAAGTGCTGAGCTAGGCTAGCGCTGATTTTTAGTTTGGCCCCTGGGTTGAATGGTCGGAACGGGATAAATAAAGGAGAATGGATGGATGCTTGTGAGGTTTTTTTGATTACGTGTAGTCAAAAAAATTGATGTGTAGGTGATAAATTTTGCGATTGTTAAATCATTTCTTATAGGTATTTCTTATTTTTTCTAAGGTTCTTGTAAGTGGTGGCAAGCGTGGTGATTAAACCTTTACCCATTAATTGAAGTGATAACTCGATCCCAATAACAGAGGCCTTTACCCGGCAGTTGGAAGGTCATAAGCTATTTACTTACATGTATTAATATGTTTAAATAAATAAATATATAAGCAGTCTATACAATCCAAAAAATTAAAACTTGTCTTTATTTTACTTGCGTAAGGGAGTTTTGACACTTGGTTTTGCAAAAGAAAAGCTGTGGCAAGACTTTTATATTTTTGTAGTGACATAGGGTCTCTTAGTGGTGGCGGCAGATCGTTCCATGCTTTAGTTGCAGCAAATTTAAAACTCCCTCTAAACAACTTCGTTTTAAGCTTAGGAATCACTAGACTTGTTTCCCTGTGGCTCCTCAGAAACCTTTTTTGAGAACTCTTAACCCAATTAAGTTTTTCAAAAAGGTACATAGGTCTTTCAACCTCAATCAACTTACGGGTTGGCATCCCGCATTTGGCAAGCATGGTATTAAGCCATTGCCTATCATTTGTAGCGATGACTTCATTTCAATGATAGAGGTTTTTGTCCAACAGTGGGGCAGTTATTAGCTATTAACTTTGCTTACTTAATATATAATATCGAATTATATGTTCTTTTAACCGTCTCTGTAGTCCATTAGTTAGATTAGTTAGGTTTGATTCCCATCGGGGGAATATACTCGGTTTAGTCGGTAATAGAGCTTTATTAGTCGGTAGTATTTTAAGTTACATCTTACTTACCTAAGTCTCGTGCCATAACAATGTTAGTAGCATTATTATGTTGTCACAATGGCAGCTAAGATAGCCAGGACCTAGCTTAGAATAATAACTAATAGCTTTTGTTATTGTTCTGAGGGATCTCGCTTCTCGATTCAGACGTTCACAATCGTTTCTCAGTAGCCTGATTTTGACATTTGGACTACGTGATAAAAGTCAGACACAGGACAAATGAGACACTTATTTGTACTTGAGTTTCACCCGAGTTCTTCCCGCAATAACACGTGTTGTGAGACTCCACTAATAACAAAAAAAACTTGAAATTGGCTAAATGCTAAACGCGATAATTAATTAATTTGTACGTTTTGAAATATTATCAATCGAGACCCAGTATAGTAGTTTAGCAATAGTTCTAGGTGAAGTGCGCTTTAATCTTCGGCCTTATTGTCATCATTAGGTTGGATTGTCGTCAACTCTCGTTCCTTATTATCATGACAGATGATCGATCTATTCACTGTGCTTTTTCTACGAAACTTCTTACCATGATCTACGGTTGTATGGGCCATCTTACAGCTGCGGTATTCTCGGAACGTTACGAATTGGGAACCTCAACAAACGAGCCAGGCCGGCAACGCATTTGCAATTCCTCTGGTATTGAACTGTCGCAAGGGCGGCAGTGATTGCTTTCCATAAGGTGACCCTCTGGCTCATTTACCACCTATAAACATTTTAAAAAAGATAAATGCCAAGCGCTACCCGCTGTGGTAGGTATAAAAAGACAATCACAAAACACGTTCAATGTTTATATTCGCACTGCTTTATGTGACAGCTCTTTACTAATGGAACAATAATTAACTGTCATTTACATCAAAACAGCTTATTATTACAGTTGTATACAGTTGTTTACTACAGTTGTTAAGCATTTTAGTATTGTGTTCGGCGTTTTATGCCCTCTGTCTTGACTTGTCCTCACAATACAAGACTGGGTTGTAGATATCCCTTTTATCTTCAGGCTTCAGGCCTTCTCACAATAAAATGGGATAATCATGATTATCACTATCAGTGATCGGATAATTGGATGCATATTTTCCTAAAGTTGAGGTGTTGGCTGTAATGGAATGCACTTTTGTGTTAAAGAAATCCCGGGATTTCGGAATTAACAAATTTACGTCCTTTCCACGCCATGTTACAGAATAGTTTTGCATTCCCGAATTTTCTGGAATCCCGGGATTTTTATTTAAAAAAAACACGTTTTAAGAAGCCTCTTCCATAATTTCCTGGCCAAAAATTAACTTCAGGTAAATATGTATCCGAGTATCCGATCACTGATCTGAAAATGTAAAAAAAAAATTAAAAAAAATAAAGAATAATAATAATAATTTAATACGTGAGCAATGTGTAGGTAATAGTAATACGTAATTATTTTGGATGATCAGTTCTAGTCTTAGTTTTAGTTTGTATATTTTGTATTTGAGTTGTTATTTTGTGTTGGTTAATTATTGTGATGATTTCTGCATTATTTGTTTCGATGTTATTTTATTAAAATTTTATTGTGATTTTTTTTTTTTATTTAATTTAATTTAATTAATATATTAATGTATTTAGTATAGATGGGAAAAATATAATTTATGTTGCCGTGCCCAACCAGGGCTCATGTTTTGGTACGTGAGAAATCCTAAATGTACACCTATTTTCACCACATGAAATGCAATAAATACCTTTGACTTTGACTTTGACTGATGATGATGAAACAGCAACCTACTGCTGACATAGGTTAATTTTAAAGCGTAATTTTATTAGAGTTAAAGTTTACATAGAATTTTTGTTAAATGAACTTAGATTTAAGCGTAATTTGTATTATCTAGTCTGTTTCATGGCTCTTCTCGAGAGATGTCTGCGCTCAGAACCGGTGGAAGAATCAAATCAAATTAAAAATGCTACTGAGAGTGAGCAAAAAATATTTTTTAACTTTTACTTTAAATCTCTTAGGTAGATTAGGATTTACCTTGTGACCTACCGTGCAGGGCAACCCCGCCTGCGTCACATCTCTGTATCGACACAATCCGTAAATAATACGCGCGCACCGCCGCACGTGCGGTGCGCGAACCGGAGCGTGCAATACGTGCTTACCGGCGCATTGGCTGATTGGCTCGTTGGTTCATCAAAGGGGTGGCTAAAATTAAATGCCCCGTGATCGGTGAGGTTGCCGCGGATGACACGTGAGCCCTGTTTTCCCCTTTTTTAAATGTTTAAAACTTTTTGCGTGTCCAATTGCGTTCGGGAGACGGACGTCGATGTTTACGTAGGCCTTTTCTTTCCCCTTGATCATTTTATTAGTCATGGACTAATAATATAATCGTAGCAACACAACAAAAGCTTTTTACATGACACATGATAAGATGTATTGGTGTATTGTCTTCAGCAGATTACTGTCTGTACTTTAAGACAGAAGACTAGTACGAATTGTAAAAAATAACTATATTTGATATTTATAAAATACAGTGAAAAAATTAAATGCCTACCCGACCCAGCAAGGAATCGAACCTGGATCTTCCGCAATCCGGACGGCTGCACTGACCATTATGCTACCGGGAAGGCTGACGTAAGCACTAAATTTTTACACTGCTTTTTAATTTTTTAATGCTTTTAGCGGCACAGTGCCATCTATACAACGGTTATTGCAACCGATGGCTATGCAGATTCATCTTTACAGATGAAATACCACAAAATTGATAAGACAACGCTATAGAAAATTATACTTTTTTATTTTTAAGCAATTATCTCTTAAAAATAAAAAGTATAATTAAACTATAATAATAGATAATTAAGTATAATTAAATATAATTAACTTTAATATTTCACTAGAATCAGCAATGCAAGTACGCATTTTGTTTGAATCAGCAACGCTCACTGGGCCTTCGTTGAGGTTTATGGCCTATCTATCCATAAGAAAGGCTCGTGCCCCAGCAGTGGGGTTATAAATTGAGCTAGTGATGATGATGAGGGTGAAACAACAGACCAATACAACTACGGAGAAACGGATAGATGCTGAGTTTGAAATTGAGAAATCGTGGTTGAATCCTAATTGAGTTGGACTACTGACGTGAACTTCTAACACAAGCATGTTACTTTTTTTTTATATATATATTTACGGGTAAGCACAGTGCCTTGATCTCCCCTGATGTTAAGTGATGATAAGGCCATTTGGTGGAAGCGCACTTCACCCGGAATCCTCAACTAGTGAGGCTTTTACGATCGAAATTTATGAACGTTTACGGACCTAGTTGGGTTAACAGAACTGTAATAAGTGCGTTAATAGCGTATTTAATAATAACCTTTTTTTTTTATTGTGAACCAACTTTGAACCTAGGAGTCGTAGCAACTTTTTCTGAAACCCGCTAATGCTTAGTAACAATAAATCGGCGCGATGCATCGCTCGACAGGCGTACATACATCAAGCGACCAAAAGTAACGACGATTACATCGGATGGATGGCTACAATCGGTAACGTGCCATTGACAGCGGTGATATATAGTGCCGTAAAGTTATATATGGTTGCCAATGGAACTATAAATTTTATCACTTGCAAGGATTGACGTAATGTAGACGACGACGTGAAGAGCTATCGATCGATAGGTATTGTAGTATGTCGATGTTTAGTGTTTGACTGCAACAGTGACTGCTACATAAAATAGCTACGTTTGCTTGTATTTGCATAGAAGGAAAGATTTCGTAATCGGGTCAACAAATATTATCTTTAAATGTATTTTACTTAGCTTCAAGACTTCACTTGTAACTATGGACAAATAAACATCTCCGGAGAAATTCTGGATTCATTCATCTCCCGTAAGACTCATATTTGATGGCGACCCTGCCACGAGAACTAAGAACTGAACATTTAAACTGAAGAACAGAAGAAAGAAGATATTTTCAAGAATAACTTTACCATGCAGCATCGAGGTACAATCGTGGCAGTATTAGCTATACCTAATTGTTGTTTTCACGTCGATATTGCTATACGTGCAGTATATTAGTAATTGTAATAACTCCAAATTGCACTTAGAAGAATCATGGGCTCTAAACCAACTAAAGAAGAGGTGATCATCGCGCAAACCGCCAGTGGAGATGCTCAAGCAACCACAAAGCACACAGAAGGCATCAACCACACAGATATTATGATTATTGTGCTCATCGTTGGTGCATTATTAGCCGCTGCTTTCTACATGATGCGAAAATGCAACTATAATGTTGCTGTAAGCAATGTTTTATTTTTGGGTATTCATTACGTACGCTGCTGAATGGATGAGGACAGCGCAGGAGAGGGATCGTTGACGCTCTTACGTTCAGCAGTGGACGGCAATAGCACAAAATAAAGAGACTGTGAAGGTAAGCTTTATACAAACGCGCTTAAGACGACACCTCGCTTTGTGAACATTCAAAAAGGCTGATCCTTACTGGCGCTGTCATAAGGTCGAAAATACGTAGCGCCTGCGACAATTGAGACCGCAAATTAACAAAAAGAAAAATTTTTTTTTTTTTAATTATTGGTTTTAAGTATTAAAATATACAGCTACTAAATTACAAATATAGATGTTATCAATATATTTAACTGTTTTCCAAGCATATCAATTAAGTAATTCTGTTGTAATTTGAACAATAGTGTTTTTTTTGTGGTGTTTTCAAAAATAATTATGATCGAGTCAAAATTATACATACATATCGTGTATTTGAGCAAGCAAATTCAAGATAAAGACATGAAATTACCTATATCAACATTTCAGATTCGTGAGTCGTATTAGAGTCTTAAACTATTCGCCGAAAGTTGGTGCATTTTTTCAGTGTGTCGCCTTAAGTAACGCACACAGACAATCTCACGGACACGGAATCTCGCAACAGCTGCGCCTGCGCCT
Organism: Eudonia mercurella; assembly: GCA_963082485.1. Taxonomy (NCBI): domain Eukaryota; kingdom Metazoa; phylum Arthropoda; class Insecta; order Lepidoptera; family Crambidae; genus Eudonia; species Eudonia mercurella. The sequence continues at coordinate 7,819,439 of OY720030.1, read as the reverse complement.
GCGCTCGAACTGTTCCGAGGTCAGAGGGGTCTATGTGTGCGTTGCTCGAGCGCGATATGTTCCGGGTCTCCTTATTACACGACTGTCCAAAAAAAGGAGTGTTATGTTTTCGAATTCATGTAATATATTATGTATGTTATGTTTCTATATTCCACCATAACTTCTAAACGCCTGAACCGATTTAGATATATGAGGTATCGTTACAATCCTTGCATCGTTCCGATTAACATAGGCTAGTAAACCTAGTAATAGACCTTATAAATAAGAAAGTATTCCTCAAAGCTGTCCCCCGACTGCCATGACAATTTCAGTTTTATTTATCGAGCAGTTTTTATTTTTTATAGTATATAGTCAATGAGGTGAATGAGTGACATTTCACTTTTATAAATACAGATAAATAAATACATGACATCTTGTTTTTTGCCTTTTAGTTCTTTTTTTTTTGCCTTTTTTTGTCTTAGCAGTCGTGTTTTTTAATTTTTTAAATTATGTATTTATAATTTTGTGACAATAGACTGAAGAGATAACGTAGTCTATCGACTGTCTTTACTACTACGTTAGCCCAAAGTGGCTGGTGAGTTTTGACGACTGCTGTCTTACGGCGACAACCGAGGCCAACAAACATCTCTACCTTTACCTGCCTCTTTAAAGACGGAGGAGTACGGGTGAGCCGTCAATGCGAAACTCGCTTAAATTAATCCTATATACAGCGTACGCGTAAGCCGCTGCGTCCTCGATCTTTCATGAATTTCATTGAAAACGAAACGTAATAACTAACTTTTTTCTTCATAGAAGGTTTAGTCACGAAATTACTAGTAACAATTAACTTAAACATCAAACTCAAACCAATATGTTTCCTAAAGGTCGATAAAAAAGGAGAAACATATTACAAAATATAAAATGTGTTGAATAATTTCGGCGGGCTGGTTAGAACCACGATAGCTCAATTGGTTCAAATCCTACTCGTGGAAATTTTATCAACATTTGCGTTAAAAATTATTTGAACATTTAGAAACATATTATCGAGAGAAAACAGCTGGACGCGGGTATTGCACAACCGGCTTCTTATTAAATCGTAAGACCTAAATCCGTAGTGAGTGTCAAAAACTGTGATAAAAATACAATTAAGATTTCTTGAGTTTTTGACATTGGTCAGAACTTCTTAAACTATTCTTCTGTTCACAATCTTTACACCATTCAGCCTTGACGTGAACGGAGATGAGAACTTTACTACGTCCATAGATGCTATCTAGCGCTCTCTCGCAAAAAGCGACATCAAGATAAAACTCCAATTTTATTACACTATCGGATGACGGGGCTCGGGTCACGCGTGTCTTTTGGACACAAGGAAAACTTACGATTCAGTTCACGGCCTCGTCTCGTCTTCGGCGCGTTAATACCCGCCTTGTGTCGAGAAAAACGGACGAATTCGGTGTACGTACGCACTGGAAAAAAGTGATGATCGTTCCTGGATAAATACAATAAATATAAAAGTTAGCAGCTTTGTCGTATACTGATACTTAGAGCTACTAATACTTCAATGCTTTATTGCTACCATTTGAGAAACTCGCAATGATTAACGCGCTCAGTCTGCGATTGCTAAGGTTAAGCGATTTTTGCAAAAGCCAGTCAACGGATGGGTAACCGTAAATTTATCATCTCGAGCTTCCCCGTGCTTCGGAAGGCACGAAAAGCCGTTGATCCCGCAGTAGCAGCCGTTAACAACCACAATCTGCACTGGGCCCGCGTCGTGGTTTCTCCCTATCCATCCATAGGGAAGGCTCGTCAAAATATTTGGTGGTGATGATGATTTGTTCATTAACGTGATAAATGCCAAATAAACCTCGCAAAACCACCCTGCCCACCCAACAGCCCAACATCGATTCGTCAATATCGGCGATAAACGTGAAGTACTCCTTGGTTGAACCTATTGACCTTTCGCAATTATTTATCTGAGTGACAGCCACACACGACGGTATGCTGGGATGCTACATTATCCCGACATTCCTTTATCTCAGATATAGCTAACAGTTATACTTGTCGATGATAATGTTAGCTTACGTATTATTCGGTACAATAATAATTGTATTTATCTATGATTTTTCACTGTTCCATTTACTGAATAACAAAATTGTCTATGCTCTTGTCTATGTTTTTTTTTTAAAAAGGTATAAGGAAAAAACAACAAGATTACTGCGGAATATATGGAGAACTGTATTTCGACTATTGTAAAAGTTAATTAAAACTGTTTGTTTCCAAGTTATTGTTATTTATTACAAGAGAACCTGCATTGATTCCTCAGTTCAGAAGTGGGATTATAACGAAAATCAAGAATTTTCTATCAAACGCCTACAATAATTAACAACAAGAGGCTTTATTTTGAAGAAATCATTGAGAAAAAAAGATGGATGATGGAATTAGAACACCTAGTGGGACGATTCCCCGACGCAATTCGAGGAAAAGACGCTATACAAACAATAAAGATAAAAGATCTGATACGAAAAACAAGAAAGCTTCAAGGAAACATCGGAAACATCGTTCAAAAAGCGCAAGTAGTACTAATACCGATGGCAATTTATCGACAAGAAGGAGCCGTACTCGAGAGCGCCGAGAGCTTCACCGGCGGAGGCGCCGTAGGAGCGGGAGTAGCGCAGACACTGAAGTATCAATGCGAAGGAGTCATGCTCGTGTTAATCGCAGTTCACGTAAACAAAGGCATGGGAGCAGTAGCAGCCGAAGTAGCTGTCACGAGAAGAAGCAGCCTAGCTGTGACGTTTGTAGTAGCGGTAATAGATCTTCGTGTCAACGACGTTCTCGTTCACCGGTAAGACATTCCAATGACAGTAATGACAATATGACACATTTACTATTGACTAAATTGGTAAATAGCTTAACAAGTAATCGTTCAGAAGGAAATAGATTTCCAATGCTGGGAAATGTTATACCTGATTTTGACCCTATGGTAAAAGGTCAAACCATACATATGTGGCTTTCAAAGGTCGATGAATGTGCAAGGTTATACAAATGGGGTGATGATCAAATAATACACTACGCGTTACCAAAATTGACTGGTATCGCTAAAACTTGGTATCAAACTTTACCCACTTTGTCGTTTTCGTGGCCTGAGTGGAAAAATAAGTTATTAGGATCTTTTCCTAGTAGTGACGATTATGCAGAGCTGCTAACAGACATGTTATCTAAGCGAGTAAAGTACAACGAGTCATTAGAATTATATTATTTTGAAAAACTAAATTTGCTTAATCGTTGTGATATTAAGGGCAAGCGTGCAGTAGATTGTTTGTTATATGGGATTGATGACCGATCCTTAAGATTAGGTGCAAAGGCATTAAAGTGCCAGGAGCCCGAACAAGTGTTAGAATATTTCCAGACCATCAAACAACAGCCACGCGAAGCAGACAAGGTGCGATCTAATAATGATAAAAGACTTAATATTGCATTAAATAACTCTAATAAGTTAATTAGTGGCGATGTACGAATTAAAAGTAATTTGAATTCCGTCACTTGTTACAATTGTAATGAGCCAGGGCACTTCAGTTTCAAATGTACAAAGAAAATACTTAAGTGTAATATTTGTAATAAATTAGGACACACTACAATAAATTGCTCTAGACTACCCTCTAATACTAATGTGACAGTTGATAACAAAAATGAGAAGGATGTAATGCGTGTAAATATTGAGAAAATTCCTGTTAATAATGATAAATATGTTATGCCGTTGCTACTTAATGGCCAATCAATTAAGGGTTATGTAGATTTAGGCAGTCAATGCACTTTAATACGTAGCAGTGACGCAAAAAAATTTGGAATTACATGGTCATGTAATACAGATTTACCGACAATGAGAGGTATAGGTAACAATATAGTATTGCCCCTTGGATTAGCTACTGTCACTTTACAAATACAAGGTATAACAGAAAAATTAGATGTGTTAGTGGTTGCCGACGATGTTATTAAGTACCCTATATTGGTCGGACACAGCTTTACAGAGAAGCCAGGTATAGTTATAACAAAAACTTTTGATTCTCTATCTTTTACACGGGAGGTTGGAACTAAATTGCATTTAACCTCAGTTTCTAATACTTTAATACAGCCTAAAGAAATGTGTGTAGTACATGTTACTAGTTCCAATAATTATACAGGAAAAATATTTGTTCGGGGTTCTCTTCGCGGAAAACCGGGATTTGAAATGTATCTATTACCAGGGGAATATGGAATTGAAAATGGTTTGGGTTGTTTATTAATACAAAACGTATCCGGAAATACTATTAAATTAGGTAATGGTTCCTTGATTACTCGTGGCGTTAGAACTAATGATTCAATTAATGTTAATGTTTTAGATGTTGAAAGCAATGAATTTAAAATAAACTACGGCCCAGATTTAACTCATTGTGAATTAGTACAGTTACAGACTTTATTGGCAGAGTATAAGGAATGCTTTTCACGAAACCTAAAAGACTTAGGTTTTACTAATGTAGTACAAATGGAAATTGAATTGACTGATAGTAAACCGGTCGTATACCGGCCATATCGGCTTTCATATCCTGAACGCGAGCTCGTACGGTCAATGGTACAGGAGATGATTGATGCAGATATCGTTAGTGAATCGAATTCTGAGTACGCTAGTCCTATTCTACTGGTTAAAAAGAAGACTGGCGAGAAAAGGTTATGCATAGATTATAGAGCACTAAATAATAAAACTAAAAAAGAGCACTACCCTTTACCATTGATCGACGATCAATTAAATATGTTGGCTGGAAATTGCCTCTTCATTGCTCTGGACTGTGCTTCAGGATATTATCAAATACCAATTTCTGACAGTTCTCAAGATAAAACAGCGTTTGTTACACCTGATGGACAATATCAGTTTAAGCGAATGCCATTTGGCTTAGCTAACGCACCTTCTGTCTTCCAAAGAGCAATGAATAGGATAATATCTAAGTCGAAAGTTGATTTTGCCCTTGTTTTTATGGATGACGTACTTATACCTGCAAAGACGTTTGAGGAAGGTTTAGAGCGTTTAAAAATGGTGCTAGAATTACTTCGTGACGCAGGGTTGACATTAAAACTTGAAAAGTGCAGTTTCTTTTTCAAGGAAATTGATTTCTTAGGATTTCAAGTAAGTGGTGAGGGTATTAGACCAGGGTCACGAAAAACTTTAGCCGTTTCCAATTTTCCAGTTCCACAAAACGTTCATGACGTAAGAAGATTCTTAGGGTTAGCAAGTTTCTTTAGAAGGTTTGTAAAGGACTTTGCTATTATTGCACGCCCTCTCACGGATCTTCTAAAAAACAATTTTACTTGGAGGTGGAATAATGAACAACTACAGGCATTTGAGACTTTAAAACAAAAACTCGTTGAACGTCCCGTTTTAGCATTGTACGATGCAAAACTTGAGAGTGAATTGCATACAGATGCCTCTAAGTTAGGGATCGCAGGCATTTTGATGCAGAAACAATGTGATGGTTTACTTAGACCCGTAGCGTACTACAGTCGGAAAACCACCAAAGACGAACAAAAATTACATTCCTTTGAATTAGAAACTCTAGCAGTAATAGCATCTTTAAAACGTTTCCGTGTTTATTTACTAGGGTGTAAATTTAAAATCGTAACTGATTGTAATGCACTACGTACTACACTTACTAAGCGTGACCTTATACCAAGAATCTCTAGGTGGTGGGTGCAGTTCCAGGAGTACGACTGTGAGATTGAATATAGAGCTGGAACCCGCATGACACACGTAGATGCTCTCAGTCGTGCTCCAGTAACTGATCCAGTTAGCGGTGACGATGAAACGCATGTGTTTGATGTTTTGAATGTGAATGTTGAGGATTGGATTTCAACTGTTCAATCTAATGATGAAGAAATAGGAAGGATTAGAGACATTTTACGAAGTGAAGACACGAGTTTTATAGTCGAAGTGGCTAAAAATTATCAGTTGAAAGGAAACAATGTTTACCGCCTAATAGAGAATCAAACGAAATGGGTAGTTCCACGAGCTGTAAGGTGGCAAGTTTTAAAAATGAACCATGATGACGTGGGTCACTATGGTTTTGAGAAAACATTAAGTCGGATAAAGGAATCATTTTGGTTCTCTAAGATGCGACGATTTACAAAAAAATATGTATCGGCATGTCTTGAATGCGCTCATCACAAAGCCCCAGGCGGTCGTAGAGAAGGTATGCTTCACCCTATACCGAAAGTAGATATTCCTTTTCAAACACTTCACGCAGACCACTTAGGGCCATTCGTTCGTTCTCGGAGGGGTAACACATATATTCTCGCAATTATTGATTCCTTTACGAAATTTATTAATATAAGAGCTGTGAGAGATACAAAAACAATTACAGCTATCAGAATGTTTAAAGAACATTTTAGCATCTTTGGTACTCCATCGCGACTAATAACGGACCAAGGTTCGTGCTTCACAAGTTCTAAGTTCAAATCCTTTATGCAGAGTTCAAATATTAAACATATTCTTAATGCTGTAGCCACCCCGAGAGCGAACGGACAAATAGAACGCTACAATAGAACTATATTAAACGCACTTAGTACTAAATGCCATGGTAAAGGAGATAGTACATGGGATGAATTCATTGGTGACATTCAACTAGGTATGAACACCACCATGAATAGATCCACCGGAAAGAGTCCTTCAGAGCTTTTATTTGGATTTAAGGTTTTAAATTCATCTGAAAATATTATAAATAGTATTTTATCAGAAGTTATCACTCGGGTTAGTGACAATGATTTGAAAGAAATGAGAAAGGAAGCTATAGATAGAATTGAGAAGCAGCAAAGTAGTTCAAAGAAAGAGTATGATAGGCATAGGAAACAAGCGACATCCTATAATATCGGTGATTTAGTCAGAGTCGAAAGGACAATAATAGATAAAGAGCATGTTGGTAAATCTAAGAAACTTATACCCAAATTTCATGGGCCATATCGCATAGTTAAAATCTTGGATAATGATCGGTTTATAATCGCAGATACTCCGTTGACTAGACGAGGAAAAAAAAAATATGAAAATATAGTGGCAGTAGATAAGATCCATCCTTGGATGAATTACAAGAATATATCTAGTGATGGTAGCGAAAACGATAAAAGTGGTGATGATTTAGACGAATAGAATTGACAAAAACGTTGTTGTTATGTTGTTCTTTTTAAAATTTTACTGATAGTATTTAAAAAAAAAAAAAAAAGATCTGAAACGATATATTTGTGACAATGATTGACAATGATATGATAATGATAAGGACAGACATATGACTGATTTGACATTTATGTTTGACTATTAATGCATAGGCTATGAGCGGTCAGTGCAGAAACGAATGTTGACGAGAAATTGTCTCCGCATAGATGGTCGCAGATCATAGCAGACTATGCATTAGCAGTTATGTAAGTATAGGGTATGAGCGATCAGTGCAGAATATGAATGGTGACGAGAAATCGTTTCCGCACAGGTGGTCGCAGATCATACTAGACTATACAAGGGAGCGAGAAAAGAGATTGTGAGCAATCAGTGCAGATGTGAACGATGTCGATTCGACATAGCACAGATGATTGTAGATCACGACCGAAAATGCAAGTACATAGATAAGAATATAAATGATGGAAATGAAGATTTTTTTTTTATTTTTTTATGTGTTAAACTTATGGTGTAATTTTGTATTTAGGTTTAATTTTCAATTTAAATGTTGCTTTTATAACTTATTATGTATTCATAATGTTAATCAAGTGAGAGGACTCACTTGTTTGTAAGGATGGCCGAGTTGTTAGCTTACGTATTATTCGGTACAATAATAATTGTATTTATCTATGATTTTTCACTGTTCCATTTACTGAATAACAAAATTGTCTATGCTCTTGTCTATGTTTTTTTTTTAAAAAGGTATAAGGAAAAAACAACAAGATTACTGCGGAATATATGGAGAACTGTATTTCGACTATTGTAAAAGTTAATTAAAACTGTTTGTTTCCAAGTTATTGTTATTTATTACAAGAGAACCTGCATTGATTCCTCAATAATGAAGACAGTCTGTCATATGTGGGTCACAATTTCGTTCAAGTTTATCTTCTACTAAATTTAACAAACAAACATTCCGGGCAGATGTAGTATTCCTTCGTCCGCTTCCATCTTATTACGAGTGCTCCTTTTTCTCTTATTCAAAGTAACTGGTAACTTAATCTTACTATACAAAATTTAAATTATGCAAAAAAATATTAATTTCATAGCGTATCGTATTCCACGTTACTTTTATTTCGAGATCACGTGTTGAGTGCAGTGCAGGATTATATTGAACAAACGATTACTCTATGTACTCGTAGCTAAGTAGATCGCGTATAATGAAATCCGCACTTGGTCGACCACAAACCTCAAGCTCAACGAAGAGGTGTGATGTTTCACTACAGAACTGTCTGCGGTTGATCACTCTTACGTCCATGTATACGTTCTGTGTACTCAGCCATATTCATTTTTATTTTATTTGTTGGAGAGTTTAACTTAAAAGGGTTCCTCAAGCCGTGTGAAACGAATAAGCATTAACTAAGGTTTTCTAGAGGGAATGGCATCATGCCCTAGTGCGTGTTCCCGTTCCGTACTAAATTCTTCGAGGAGTTCGGATCGGATAGGGTCGTAAAACATATAGTTATGAACACTCAAGGCAAATTTGCTTTCTGATTTTCTGGAAGAGCTTCTTTTATTTCGCCGCGTACTAAATATTTGTTTTGTCACTGGAAGATCCAACGTCGTTTCTCTGAGGATTACATTATGAGATTAAGTGTGGTCTGTAGACACTGCCAGTGTTGACTTTCATCGATAGTTTTTTTTATGATTTTATAAAATTCACAATCTCGTTTTTTTTATTAATAAAACATTTAAGAAAAGAACTAAAAGAAAATAAATCCGATCTATCGTGGAAAGCTTCAATAACATTTCCATTTTAATTCCTTTAACTTGAGCAAAAAAAACGTTGAATAACAAAATTAAAATTAGAATCCTCCATTTTTAAAACACTTTTCCTTATTGAAGCGGTTTAATTCGAGACCAACAATAATTAGGGCAGGGCATGACAAGCAAACCGAATTTTGCGGCCGGTAGTTAGCTTTGTTTAGAATGCTGATGGACCCATCGCAATAAGCTATCGCGTTTGATGGTACAAAAACATTTTCTGGTAACAATTATGCAACCCCGATTCAATATGGCGGTAAAACGTCACGAGATTCCGATCATAGAAAGAAAAGAATGACAAAACCAACACACATATGCAAGCGAGCTTTGACATTGACAGATTATCATCATCATCAGTTTTTTTATCATTTTTTCGTTGAGAAACATGTTAAGGCCACTGATAAAAAAAATATACATGCGAAACGAAATAATTATATTTTAAATGTTGAAATGTTTTAGGCATACAACACCTAATGGAACAGAAAAAATAATTCATGTACGAAAAACACATCTACAACCATACAGTCCGAAACACAGACTAAGGAATGATAGTCCGAAACATTTGTAACTTATTTTTTTTAATCAATGTTTCCGAACGTGATATAAATATGGTTGCCAGTGTGACCATGGCAAAGTATTTTTACTTTAAAGTTTATTTTTGTACCATTTATCCAAAAAGATAATGAGAATTTTAATATTTTATAATTATGACTTTACTATATTTTAACTATTCGTACGAATAGTGTACAAAGTCCTAGCCGGAAATGAAAAATGTCCTTTAAATTCAATCTTCTTTTTTAAAATATCGTCAGTCGAACTTTTTCGGAAGCCTGCAAGCAAATATGGAAAACCTAATCTAATACCGAGGGCTACCTTAGAGGGCTAAGACAAGTAGCATAACGCTAATAGAATAGAAGTGAAAATAAATTGAATTGTATTAGAATGACATAAGCCAACGATACGTATAAATGTATAATTTATCATTAAATTTCATTTCTATTCTACTAGCGATAAGCCACTAGTCTAGGCCATCAGGCATTTATTTAAGGGGCAAAGAAAACTTTATTATATGAACTGTTAGTATACAAGTATAGTACAAAAGTCATGCCAGTCGTTTTGTCTGATGATTGAATATCATTTCTACCAATTTAAATATCTATCTACCTATTCAAATTCAAATTCAGAAACCTTTGCAGTCGTACGCACAACAACATAGGGTATGGTGTCACGTGTTTATCAGCCCACGTCACGCGTCGAGCCTCCAAACATAAAATTGTCGTCTGTCGAGGGGTTTAGGTGTTATTAAATTTTTAGTCACTTTTGGTGCGCCGCGTCCGTAAGTTTCAAGTGTCATATATTTTATTTGTAATGACTTCGTCCAACATTACTTGACCATATTAATTTTGTATGGAGAATTTAACGCTTTAATTTGAAAATTAATAATTTAAAAAATCGCTCGATAAATCGAAAATGTGAGACGTACGATTTGTAGTTTAGACCATTGGTGATTGTTTAGACAAAATCAGAGGTACAATAATTTAGATAAACTATAAGATATCAACTAAACGCCGCCACTCGTTTCCATGATTATTGACCAACTTTAGATGATATTGTAGAAAAAACTATAGTGTGTTCTTAGAATAATAACGCCTAGAAGCCGAGTACGCGCACGGCGATTGAGGCAAGTTTAACCAAGCCATATGTGGCTTGGTTGGCCGAACGGCTCGCTAGTATCCAAGGTCACGTCGTGTCGTAAGCAGCTCCGCAATTTTTGTTTATAATGACGATTTGTGCCATCAAAGGATGCTTTCACAAGTCAGAATCTAACAAAAAGGATGCTAAGATTACATTTCACCTGTAAGAACAGCTAATCAATTTCTATTATTTCGTAAAACACGATTTTAATTTTCGTAAATTTGTAATATGTCATTCGATGTATGTTTTGCTAGATGTAGGAAAACTTTTACCCCATTTTGTGTTCCGAGTTATTTTTATTTAGAGTTGTTTTTATCCAAGTCTAGAGTTCAAGAAAGACAATTTATCACGATTGCTGTTATCAAAGCGCCAGTTATTTAGAAAATAGTTACAGCTACAAGGATTTTAAACTGACATGCTGAAAAAATGTTATAACAGTAATTTTTTCTGATAAGACTGATTTTTGTGCAATAAAGTAAATGAATAAATATTGGCATTCTTATTTATCACCAAACATTATTACATTTACATAACATTACATGTACATGTTTTCGTGTCATATGTAAGTATCTTTAAATAAGTAGCTAATGATATGAAAATTGTGGTAGTCGTAGCTTCACCGCCATCTAACTAAAGGCTCGAAATAATATTCAATGCATAATGAAATAAAATTATGCTTCCAAATAGTTTAAGAGAGAAGTGGCGGTCCATTGTCTCTGCCTACCCCTCCTGAGGGATTGAGGCGTGAGCTATTTATGTATGTATGTACCTTACAGTTTTTACTTTTTTAAATAATAATCACAAACTTAAATGAAAACATCTTAATGTATATAACAGTTAATATTATTAATGTATGCCGTTAATATAATAAAATAATAATATGTAATAATTATATAAGACAATTTTCTCTTTGTGACTATTGACTTTGTGGCTATTTTCACATAAAAAAATTGAAGTAATTAAAAAAATCATATGTAACAACAATACAATTTTTAAACTATGAAACAAGATGAGAGTTTAGTAAATTACCCATTTACCCCGATTTGGGGAAATTACCATTTTACTTGCAACATTTATTAGTACGGTTGTGTGTGTAATGACAAGCTGCTGACGCACACGACGGAGTATTTTGTGCCTCAATATTTTGACGAACTTTGTTTGACACTATCGTTCTAGGCGTTATTATTCTAAGAGTGTGTTATGAATTTATGGATCGGACTAATTGTAAACACGTTCCCTTTGATACTAAATATATATTTTGTTTATTTAATAAGATAGTTTAATAAGACATTATTTAGTTAGTGTCCGACACATTTTTCGTTGCTAATAAATAACATAAATTTTCATTGAAATTTTTCATGATAAAGCAAATGGACTCTATTTAATTGTTGCTAAAGACTAATATCAGTTGCTTACCCATATATTTTATGATAAAAAGAAAAAAAGTCGATCACTAGTTTGTGTCGAGCACGGTGCCACTACCCTACCAAAGTTAATCACTAGCCCCCTTATTCTTAAAAACTATTTAAGCATTATTTAGTTAAATATTGTTTGGTCAACGTCACACAAACGTCATTTTGAATTTGAGAAAAAGACAAAACAATGATTAAGTAAATTTTGCTTCAACAATTTTTATGAATAAGGGGGTACATGTATAAAACAAAGTCCCTATGTATGTATGCTTAGATCTTTAAACCTACGCAACGGATTTTGATGCGGTTTTTTTTAATAGATAGAGTGATTTAAGAGGAAGGTTTATATGTATAAATGTATAAATACATGCATTTAGTACAAGCATTGTACCCGTGCGAACCGGGGCGGGTCGCTAGTATCGTATAAAGTAATGAATGATATAGCACCGCATACAGGACAAACAAACATTTTTTATTTGTGTACTTACTTATTAATATGACTTATGTATGAATATACGAGTAGGACAAATGTACCTACGCTTCTTTACGACAAAAAATATAACATAAAAACTACTTGTTATTCGTACACAGTCATTTTAGTTAGGGGTGACCCAGCTTAAACATATAGATGTCGATATTTTCGAATAGTTTTTGTTTACAATATGAATACATCAATATAATGATGTTTATATTACCGTACTTACTTTGTAATGTCTCTGTTCACGGCCTGCTGAAAGGAATTTCAGACTGATATAAGCAGACCTTGTACTACATTAAGAAGAACGACTTTTTAATAAGGCTTGTTAATGTGCACATGAAAAAGAACAAAATGTTTAGGCATGTGTCTAATTCCAATAACTATATCTTTTTTTAAGTGAAGTACAAAGTTAAAGAAAAAACGTTAAAAAACTGTGGGGACCAAATTTTTGTTTCATTTAAAGATATCAATTTGAGATGTCAAAAACATCGAAGACATAATTCTAGTATACATATAGGTATCGATATTTTTACAAAAGTTTCGATATTTTTGTGCCCCAACCTAATTTTATTTTCCCATTCCCAGTAACCGCAGAGTGAGATAATAAAACGTACAATTTATATCGTAGCACTATTCAGTTTATGCAATTTATCACGAGGAACGACTGCCGAGAAATAGGTGCGCAAAGTTCCACGAGCGCGCGCGGTCCGCTGACTTCGCAAATGCAAATACCACTTTTCTCTATATATTTCCACCTGAGTAGTCGGAAGATATTGCACCTTCCAAGTTGTTTCTTTAAGGATTATATTTTAAATGATAACTGGCATGAATATAGGAATTCTGTTTTTGCGTTGTCAAGTGGCTGTTGTTGATGATATTTATGATTTTTTATAAATATTTACTAGTACCTATGGCACTAGTGAGGTTATCTTTTTCTTTTATATCATAAAAATTACAGGACAGCTACTGATTAACCATTTTATAAAGACCACCTGCTAGGAAGCCGTCATCTAATAAGTATAATTTCAGCATAATTCTGTATTATTTTTGGCGGCCTAAACTGGTATCTGTGTGTTGGTGTTGCTTTTCTTTATCTTATTAAAGGTACATAAATAAAAGTAGGCCTTGCTCGTGTAAAGTCGTGTGTACGGTGTGTACGTACAGGAATTGTCGTAATTCAGTTTTCCATTCAAAGTAAGCCTATTCCCGCCAATATTGGATTCAGGATACCCCGGAAGCCTGACACACTCAATAAGGGGACATATTTCCTGATAATTTACTTTCTGGCTGTTATTTCCTTACTTTTCCATGGTTTTCCATCATTGGTATGGAAGTTATGCCATTATTTATTCTGTTCCGCATAAAATACACATAGCTTATTGACTCGGTCAAGAGCAAATAGAAAACTTCAAAATGCGTTAGAGTTGAGTTATAGTCGAACATTGAATAACAAATAGTTGTAAAAGTAATGGATGAGTTTGCTGCCTTGTAAAAATCTAATAATTTAATTCTCTCCACATTGTTAACAATACATTGATGTCCAAAGAAATTGATAGTAAACTTTTTATTACACTATTTATCAGAGACGCCATTAATTCTGAAACGCGAAGAGTGTTCTCTAACAAATTCAATGTCGATGTTTACGTGGGTTTCGTATTGTTTACAAAATATGTACTATAAGAATGAAGACTGGCTCTTCGAAACGCGTCATTTAAACAGAAATAAATACTTGCATTCCTAAAGATTTAACGAGCTCTTGACCTACATTTGGTTACTAAAATAATTGATTTACATGCGGTAGTTTGGTGAGGTCTTGGAACGAGACTTATGACTTGCTTTTAGTTGAATATAATGCTTCTCTTGAGGTATTACTTATTTTAAATTAACTTTATGGTTCTTTGTGTTAGCAACGATAACCAATCAATGTGATAATAGCATAAATATTCGGCCCGATCTCTTCATTATTCATGCATCCCACATAACTTCCGAAGGACGGAGGAGCTCGAGATATTCTTGCTTTTTGGTCACATGTATACCTAATTGTCAATTTACCACCACAACTTACTAAAATTTCCTACTTACTGCCTATTGCGTCGTTGAAATATTTAAAAGTACAAAAAAATTGTTTTCCTTGTTTTACATTCATACTAACTATTCCTGCTCTTCCTCTCTGCGTTCTCCAAACTGTGTAGGTGCGGGCATAGTATTTTTACGAATATAATCTGAAATTATTTATAAATACTTTCGAAAAATGTGTGAAATTGAGTCATTCCGAAAATCTTATCTAAATATGTCGCCATAATAACAATGTTTGTAGCATTGTTGTGTTCCGGCAGCTAGAGATAAGATAGCCAGTGCCTCACTAGTTGAGGATCCCGGGTGAAGTGCGCTTCCACCAAATGGCCTTATCATCACTTAACATCAGGTGAGATCAAGGCACTATGCTTACCCGAAAATATAAAAAAAAAAAAAAAAAAACCCGACTCTTTTACTAACTCTTCTAAATTATTTGTGGCTCACTCTAACTAACGTTAATGACCATGAAAGTTTTTCTAAATTACACACCGCATATTTTATTTATAGTGGAATCCGATCAATGAATCTATCTTCGGACGGCTATAGATAGCATTGTTGAGGAGTGATGTCGGTCGCAATACGTAGTTGGCTCCCAAAGTGGATCCAATATTGCGAGAAAATAAGCAAACTTCGACGTTCCCTGCCAATCTGCCGCTCCTGGCTGTGTTAGTTTTTTGGAGGGCTGTTGGAATCGATGCTTTATTACAAGTATTTGCGTATCGAATCACAATCGACATCCCGACATTTTCTTTTGGAATATAACCTATTGTAATAATATACTATAGACTTCTTGTACGTCTTCAATCTTGAAGGCCATCAGCTGACAGTAGACTATTTCCTATATTACCTTGTAGCTTAAAACGTGGACTAGAGTCTGGTTTTAAAGCCATAACTCGTACTTTACTGTATTCTATACTTACCTAGATGTACAATATTTTCCAACCTATGAGCTGATTCTAATGCAACTTTCTAGGTTTCAGAAAAATACAGAAATGTAGTGAGTTAGTAGAAAATGTTAATAAACGGTGATCCACAGTAGATATTGCGTTTTAAAACTCGCTTTTGCGAATCCCATCCCTAGCTGCGGTCGGTGGCGTCGAACTACCAAACTCAAACAATCGTGTTGTCAAAGAGCTCGTGCTCTGTACGAGTGCATATGCGGGCCAAACGCATGCTTGCTCATGCACTTTACGCATATCATGTTTGTGCGGCGCTGTGAGCGCTTCTGCGAAATAAACTTCTGTGACTGAAAATAGAGCTGGAAAAAGGACCACTTGCCGTCTGTGTAACAGGGAGCTGCGACCTTTTGTTTTGCTATCCGGGCTCTTTTAACTGAGGTAAGTCGTTTTTAGTCACATGAATTCCTATTAATTATATAAAATGTTTATTATTCCATTTAGTTATAAGCCTTACTGTATATAATTTCTATTAACCAGTAACTTTCGTAATTATTAAGAGAGACTTAGACCGTAAACTTGGTCGATTTTTTAATTTTTAATTTGGATTAACAAACAATCACAAAATGTGTCTTCTACTACTTAGCTTAAAATATAGAACCTTACTAATTTTGTAACCAACGACGTTATTCACAAAGTAAGAATTTTAAAAATTAACTTCCTTTTATATAGGTATGAGACATCAGAAACTAAATCATTGATCACTTATATTACTTGCTCTACTCCTAACAATATGTTCCACATACAATCTTGTCACGTTTCTAAAACAATCTATAACTATTATTAATTTTAATTAATGGCTTCGTATGAAGCATTATGCCCGTAGTATTATATACATATATCAAGTAGTATTATTATAAACTAAAAATATTTAAGCATTATTTAGTAAATCATTGTTTTGTCTTTTTTTCTCAAATTCTAAATGACGTTTGTGTGACGTTGACAAAACAATATTTAACTAAATAATGCTTAAATAGTTTTTATGAATAAGGGGGTATAGAATTAAAAAGATAACGGTAAATTGAGTTAACAATGGAGTCTCACAACATGTGTTATTACTATAAGAACTCGGGTGAAACTAGTTCACCCTGAGTTCCATTAGCCGCTGTGTTTTGGCATAATCCATTTGTCAGCCTCACGGAGTCCAGTCCAGCGTATTATGGCAACTCATATGTGTCTATGGAAGACTTTACTTCTCATTTATCAATCTGTCCGTATTTGTATTGATACAAACTTGTATTGATACTGGTCTACAATGAAACGTGCTTTCGACTTATTGAATTCTTAATACTACAAAGAGATTGCTTCAGTACACATCGTCAGTCGTCGGAATGTAACGTTTCGTTCGTCCTAGGGATTCCTTTACTTAGTAAAGTGGATGTTAGGAAAGTTTAGCTAACATAACAGATTATGAAGTGGGTATATTGCATCAAATCACACCATCAAGGAAGTTGCAATTACAAATTCTCTAAAGCACCGATGACAAATGGTGTTGCAATTATAAATCACGCAAATTGATAATTTGCCAACCGGTCGAAGCCACGGAATGTTGATGGCCAGAGTTCGGGGGATCCATTTCCTGCAGCGGCAATTACTTCCTATCGTATCTGATGACTAGGGTAAAAGTTATTTTAACATTATTTTACTTACCTTACTTTATTTTGTATATTTTCCATTTTAACTTTACGCCGATCTGATATTGCAAGACAATGAAAAGTTCAACGATGCGACTGAGGCAAATAACCGTTTCTAATTGATTGGAAAGAAGGTTCTTCTTACTTCGTAATTAAAATAATAACGATCTTGGTTGGAAGATTTACTCATTTTCTTGAAAGTTTTGACAAGTCTTTATAGCTCGTAGTTGCTTTATTTATTAAGACCTAAGTAGTAAACTACAACAATACATAATAAACATGCTGATAATTTAAAAATAACAATGAATCACGTCACATTACCCTAAAACATTACCCAAAAACTGACAACCTAAACTAACTGACGAATAAAGATGTTTGCGAACCAGGAAACTAACTTAATAGAGAAACTGACAACTTAGTGATACTTGCAAAAAAGGAAATTGGCGAATTCAGAAACTGTCTAATGAGTAAATTGGTGAATCAGTAAAATTTACGAATAAGAAAACTGACCAGTGATACGCGGTTCCGAAGACTTAATAAACACGAATATCTGTAATCTGATAAATGGACTTTAAACACTAAATTCATGAAACAAGATACCAAAACCGAACTACGGTTTTGCCACACACTTTCTACGAAAGAATATCGTTTATACACGTGTTGAGAAGTTTCTGTGTATTGACCAACCAATAACAACGCTGTTATTTTTAATCACAAAAGTTACATTGATACTACAACGTTAGCAAACTTCCCCATAATTGGGTAATTGAGTGGGTAAGTTTAACTATTCACGTTCGTTCCGGGCGGTCTGACCCGGGTATTCCGTATTCCGGTAGTGTCGATAGTGACCTGTTTGGACGAAGGGTGACAGGGTAGAGAACCCGCTTAAATGGCGACTTAGATTCCTTAGCATCCCATTATTGGGGGACTGATGTAACATTGTTTACTTTAAATTTAAGACGACACCACGATTTGTGAACATTAAAAAAATGGCTGATCCTTACTGGCGCTGTTTTAAAGTCGAAAATACGTAGCGCCTGCGACAATTGAGACCGCAAATTAACAGAACCTTAAAAATATATATTTTTTAATATTGGTTTTAGGTATCAAAATATGCAGCTACTAAATTACGAATATTAATGATATCATTGTATTTGAGTGGTTTCCAAGAATTATAAGAATTATGAATTAAGTAATTTTATTGTAATTTTAACAAATAGTGATTGAACAAATAGTTTTTAGAGGTATTTTCGAAAATAATTATGATCGAGTCAAAATAATACAATCATGTATTTGAGCTAGCAAATTCAAAATAAAGACATGAATTTACCTAAATCAACATTTCAGATTCGTTAGTCATATTATTATAGTCATAAACTATTCGACGAAAGTTGGTGCATTTTATCAATTTGTCGCCTTAACTTGTTCTGTTTTTTAGTTTTCTATTACATATTGTAAATCGATGATGAGGATTCTCCTCCTCAGGATGTAATTTTTATTGCTTCTAGAGGAAAATGTCTAACAAATAATGCTATTATCATCATCATCAGCTCATTTTTATGTCCCCACTGCTGGGGCACGAGCCTTCCTTATGGATGGATAGGGAGAACGGGCCATAAACCACCACGCGGGCCCAGTGCGGATTGGTGGTTATTAACGACTGTTAATGCAGCCAGGACCAACGCTTTACGTGCCTTCCGAAGCACGGAGGAGCTCGAGGTGATACATTTATTGGTCACCCATCCGATGACCGGCCTTTGCGAAAGTTGCTTAACCTCATCACTCGCAGACCGGGCGCGTTAGCCACTGCGCCATCGAGCTCCTAATAATGCTATGCGATAATATATTATAAAAAGAGCGACCTAATACTCGATGCCAAATTCAATTGAATAAAATAATATATTGTCATGATCACTTTTACTGCTTTTTAGGACCACATTAAAAAGTCCTCATTATTTTTGATTTACGAAATTACGTGACATAACGAAATACGAGTAACATAGATTTTGAAACATGTAAGTATATGTAAGTTGGTGTTTTTTTCTAATAACGTTTTGCCATAAGCTTTTCTGCTCTATTTATGGCGCTATCTACGAAATTTTTATAACACTAAAAATAAATTGTTCGTGTGACGGTTAGAAGGGGGTTAGAATGCAAAATTTCGTCATGGTTATTTAAGAACATATTCTTTAGCCAAAGAAAGTATGACGACTGATAAAACATTTTTATGGGTCCGCCCAGGTCCTCCCCTAACGGGACCAAACGGAATCCTATTGTTGTGGCCGCGCTGTCAGGTTTTCTTTTGTAACTTGAATATAAATGACGTAGTTTCTAAAGAATATAAAGTAAGTTCATTCTACGTCCTTACATGAAAGTATCCTTTTAAGCAAGGACGATTTTGTAATCAGTTGGCCAAATTTTTACATGGCTTTTTTCAAGAAGCATGGATTGAATGTATTTGTTTTGGCCTACTTAGTGATCAGCTGACCGATTCAGCATGAAAGGTCTTTCTTTCATCTTCAACCTTCACTTAGTCCGCCTTCGGATATAAGCCTTCTCCAAATGCCTTCATTTATTTCTGTTACCAGCCACTCTGATCACAGGATCAGGATATTTTGTGGTCGGCTAGATGTTTAATGTCGTCCACCCATCTGAGCTTTTTACCCAGGGTTATGTGGAACTCTCCTTCTGACTACTGATTTTTTTGTTTTTTGGTACGGTTAGCTAAGGCGTAAAGCGCCTACAACCATATCTTCTGCAATTGTGAACATTTGTTGCCACATCCACAACGCAATCCAATTCATCTTTCAATTCAAAACAGGAGTACCTCTTGCGGGTACATCATTACGAAAAGGCTAACCGAATATGCTGTTGACGCTGCTCGTGGTTGCTATAATTAAATTAGCATCAGGGCCAGTGTGCCGAAGATTTCGCAACTCCATTAGTTGCTGAGTAGCAATAACAATGGGGAATTAACATATCATAATTGCGTTAGGCGCCTCGGATTAACTTCTCATCTGCCTACGCGAACTTGCCTCGGGATTATAATTCAATTTGGCTCGACACTCTCAACGTATATTGATAAACACACATGTAGAAATTGGTAACAACGTCCGAACTACGCTTATGGATGTGGCAAGATGAGAGAACTTAAGTTAGCAGGCTTGAATCGAAGAGACAAACGAAGTAAGCAATAGTATCCCCACGATATGGTCAACCCGAGCCGAGGTCCTAGCCTTCAAAGGCACTCTCAGGATTTCATCTCATCAACACATCGAACGCATTGGAGATAATATAGTAGGGGAAGGGGGTATGCCTGCTTGATACCTGCTTGATTTCTTCGTAATAAACCTTAAGATAATCGCTTATAGGAAAACTTCAAGGATTATTCGTCACTACGGTTTGAAGAACCTTAAAAGAAACTCTTGTCGCCTCTTTTACCCTGTTACGCTTTAAAAGCCATAAGAGGCAAACGGCAAAGTTATTCCAAATCCTTCCATTAAAATGCAATATGAAAAAACAAAGATAAGAGAACTATTACACGACTATCCTATATGTAAGTAAAGATGAAATTATTTCTGTTTTTCCCTTTGTATTAAGATTAATGTTATTACTCCAGCAATTCTCCTGTAAGGGTTGACGTGGTGACCTGTAACACCGGTTTCTCTAAACCCATCGCAGACGCCGGCTTCTCTCGCACTGGGATTGCTGTGGTAGAATTTGTTAATTGGTGTAATAATTAACATCCTTATTGTGAAGAGGAAAAAAAGAATTTTTATTATTATTATTATTATATTATAAAGGTGTATTGGACATACTAAGACATACAGTTTCAAATTTACAACACTCATTTGGCACTGAATATATAAGTTCTCTCATGCTAAATCTTTGTTTGAGTAATTGACTTCAAAGCAAAGTTATGTCTCGTAACATTCCCAATCACCTCTTCCAATTGGCTCACTTACACTTCGAGTGGCAGGTTTACTCCGCTCTTCATTACAGATCTCTGGCAAACAATAGATAACTGAATTATGTCAAAAAAACAGAACAACTTCAGACAAAACGACTTATGGAGCTTCGGAAAAGTCTTTTGTAATAAAGACGTATTATTCAGACAAACAAATTGCTTTTGCAATTACCAATATCCAAATTTAAACGTGATTTCCATTTACAAAAGAATCAATTATACGATGAAATGTAAACTCACTGTTTATACGGCAGCTTATCCTATTGGATAAATGAACGGGCTGACCTAGTATGGCGCCTCTAAATCCAATTACATTATTTATTGATACGCTTCGTAATACTGTGTGATCTGTAGAGACGAGCGAGTTTTCAGGGTTCACTTTGCTGATAAGGACTTTACTTTGATTGATTCCTTGAATTGTAAACGAAAATTATTTATCGTCTACAACGCTTGGGAGAGAATCGTAATCGTTAAAGTTCATACAACATTATGTAGGTAACATTGTTACTGTTAGTTATTTATTTCCGGTGAACAGAAACCATTTTTATGTTAATCGATAACTTATCTATCCGCCATGCCTAAGACCGGATCCTGTAGCCTTTAAAAATTGATGGTGGGAAATCGCTTTTGGAAAGGAGAAGAAGGCTATAGGAAATCGGGTTTGAGGGATGCTTTTGCTCAGCAGTAGGACTGAATAGTCTAAATAAAAAATGATAGCAATTTACATAGGTACCAAGGAAGTAGAGTGTTGCGATTGCGTGTAGTAGTTACATGTAACAATTTTAATGTAATATGTAACAGCATTTGGAATAGCAGTCGCCCGGATAAGCCTTAATTTAATTACTTTAAAGCAGTCACGTATGTAGTATCAAAGAGACAATTCTTAGTATGTAGGGGTAGGTATATATATATAAAGAAGTCTTTTTATCTTCCGTTGTCCAAGACAATTAATTTTGTTGTTATGATGAAGTCTATGTCGACTGAGTGTCAACAACTAATGAGAAAAGATGAGGCTGGCGCCGCCTTTAATATTACTTTGTAACCTGCGTTATTTTTCATTTAAATTGTGACGCCAATATTTTTGGGCAGAATAAAAAATGGGTGTACGAATAACTGACTTATGCCAGGTCGCTTTAAAAAGGTTTGGAGGTTTATATCGTTAGCCTTTGGCGCCCCGTTTTTAAGACTTAAGCTACCTACGTTCTTAACTGTTGTAATTAAGAGACCTTTTTATTATACACAATTATTTTTATTGCCTGGTTGGAGTTTACCCAGTCTGACTGTGGTTAGAGTTCTGCCCAAAATACGACTGGATAGCGATTAGCGTCCAACCTAATGTCTGTTTCTGCCGCAAAGTAACATTGCTTTGCTTTGCTGTAGGCATAGAGAGATTTGAGGATTCGGGGTCGACAACACGCACATGACACAAATAACCAATTGCTGCATCGAAACTTGATAAACGAATGACAATTTTAATTGTATATTTGAATACCAATCTACTTTCTGGATTTCTGGATAACTGAAGACGCAAAGCGCGCTCGCGCGCGCACGCCAAAGTAAGAGACGTGATATTGGGACAAAATAGGTTATAAGAAATAAAATTGAATACTATTCTCATTTATTGTGGCATCCAAAACACAGTACCTAAAGAGAATTGTAACTTGTAAATTAAGCTGGCTGAGGAAGTACCAATCGATTTCTACCCGTCAATCAGTGTAAAAAAAATGCCGAAACATCAGACGCAAGTTGACCTCCATTAGTGCTATTTGTTTCCGTTGTCGACCGTAAAAATGCTGTAAATACTACGTAAGGCTGTTTTTCCACCAGCAGCTGTGCGAAGTGGCTAAGCGATGCGTGACGTTAAAATTCACCAATAGGATTACTCCATTTCACTCCGCAAGATAAAGGAAGGAATCTAATTAGCCGAATAAGTAAGTTTGCTTGAAAATTTGCTGCTAGTGCTTAGATCATAATTAGACTTGGTAAAGTATCAAAATACAACGGTATATGAGTTAGGTATAATTTAATTGTTTTTTTAAATATGTAATTTAATTTAATTTCGTTTATAATTTAATTTAATTTTGTTTAAAATTTAATCGAATTTGTGTCTTTTTTTAAAATTTTTAATATTCATTTTGTTTATAAGAGCAGTTAGCTAAGAGTAACATTGTTTTTATTCTTAATCTTAAATACGTTTCTTATGTCGGTAATCCAATAAATAAATAAATAAATTTACTTATTCATTTCTTTGTCGCACTACCAAAATATGGAATGCTTTCTTAGCACACGTTTGTCCTTTTTCTTAGAACATGGGGTCCTTTAGACGAGGTGTGAAGCAAGTTGTGTGTCGGTAAGGTGAGGACGGCTAGTGAGGGTCAATCCTGCTCCATTACGAGTCCTCGCGTTAGAACTCTGCTCTCTGAGTCATCTTGAGTTCCTGGTCGCTTCTAGGTCGAAGGCTCTCCCAAAATCAGAACTGGTTGTAGATTCAGTAGTTTAGTTTTAAACTATTTTTTTAAGTTTTTTATTGTTATTTGCTTTTTAATAACTGCCTGTGAAGGCTTATGTTGAATGAATGATTTGACTTTGACTTTGACTTGACCACAGAATACATAATAGTACAAGTACAGAAGATCCACTCCGCAAAGTCATTTAAATAAATAGCGACTCTTGCAAAGACACAATAAAGTGCAATTCAAGTCGCACACCGCTCCCTTACCTATAGTTATATTCACCTAGACGTTGCCTCTCTTTCTATCGCGTAGCTCTTATCTCTTCTAACGACTTCAGGGCTACAAGTAGCCCTTTAACTTTGACTTCTGGTTTACGAGTACATCAGGTAGAGCGGAGTCATTTGCCATCCATGTTGTAAAAAACAAAAATTCTTGCGCACCGCCTCGCTCAGCTTTAGTGGAAAAGCAGCCTAAAAAGACTGTAAAAGCTACGTTAATTTGTCAACGGCGCAAAGCTATTTGTACTAACACCCATAATAAAATCCGTCACGCCGCGCCGCGTAGTAGGCATTGCGAAGATCATAAAACGGAGTAATTATAGTAATTAATTAAGCACGCTATTTATTAGGATTTGTTTCTTACATTATTTAAATGGCTTAACATAAAATTACGTGTTATGACTTTTGTTGCTTTTCGAGCTCCGTTAAAAAGTTATTTAAATTACAATTTTGTATTATTAACTTGACTTATTTATTACCTTACAGACATGATAAGGCTACAATATTTAAGTTAACAATCTAGTTTTAAGCCAGTTAAAGTTGTATAATTTTACTATTTTTGTTAATATATAAATAAACTTATTACGACTTTACCTAAAGTAAAGACTTTCGGTTGTCATGGCATTTTAAATGGAAAATAACAGTTTAAAACAACCAGACTCTACTTTTATAAATCTGCGCTTTTTTAACAGAAATAAATTTGTTTTGTTTTTCAATTCTAACGTATTCATGGTAAACTAACTTCGCAGTCAACTTGTGGTAATATTTCTCTCTTTTTTTCGTTATTTGCGCCCGTAGCTTGTGCTCATTAAAGCCCCTTATTCGCCAGCCATTTGTAAAGCGCATCTAGGTCCACCTCTTATGTCACCCACCTTTCCTGGGACGTCTAATTGGAAGAAATATCCACTTTGCAGAGTGAACAGCTTTATGCAGCCTGTGGTGTGCCTTGGATTTCAGTATAGAGCAAGCTCAATTTTTATTAAAGCTTTTTGCAGTTAACTGAGATTAATCTGACGCCTTCAGATACTGCTAAAATTTTTACCCTTCAAAAGTTTACTCTAACAATAACTAATAGCTTTAGATATTGTTCTAAGGATTTAGTTAGACGCATTTAACCCAAAATCAAAAATTTCCAAAATACATTATTCCTTTCATTTAGGTAAGGCAGAGAGATCTAGTTCATACAGCCTTTTTTAGCTTAGGAAAATTTGCCATCGAACCCGAATCATCCCGGGTTCTCCACCTCCGTGAATGGAGTATGTGGAGTAAGGGGTTAGCATAGCCTGATGTTATGACCGACACATTTAAAACTAGGGCGCCCGTCAACCAGTTGGGCCGGCTCCCAAGAACTTTGAGGAGTCGTTCACAAAGTTCATACAGTAATACTAGTAATTGTAGATTATTTTATTGGGATCTGTTTTTATGAACAATCATTATTTTCATTAAAAATAAGCAATGAGCTTTCGGGCTTAAATGAAAGTATGCAGTGGTATACAGCCCGGGTTGGGCTCTCCAACTTGCTTTTATTACTTTCACGGACCCAATCGGGGGAAATAACGTGCCGCTCGAACAGTTAATGTGACGGTACGTAAATACTAGGTCGCAATGGATTCTCGGATTCAATAAGTATCGTTAATTTGCTTTGTGAAACGACTTTGGTTCGCTGTCTTTGTTTACGGGCTTATATATTCTTTTCGAGATATAATATCTATTTTAGGTCAGTATAATTATTATTCATAATCTACCCTTGTCAGTCCAATGGACATTGGCCGTAGCAACCGGCTAACTGAACTGATGTCGAAATTTCATGGCAGGTAGGTTCCTGGGAGTATATTTCCTCCAAAAATTTTTTTTTGATTCCCTCCTCGGTATCACGAGATATGTTTGTTTATACGGTCAAAGTCGTTACTAATAGTTAGAGCATTGAGTGACTTGCTTGCGCATATCTCACAATTAAACAAATCGTAAACGCCAATGATGATGATAATAATGATGATGATGATGATGATGATGATGATGATGATGTTGATGATGATGATGATGTTTATGATGATGATGATGATGATGATGACGATGACGATGACGATGATGATGATGATGATGATGATGATGATGATGATGATGATGATGATGATAATGATGATGATGTCATCGCAGACGTATCCGTCGACGGCGACACCCTTAGCTAGTGTTAGCGTTAGCCTGGGCCCTTGCATGGGCGCGAGCGTGACTTGCAAAACCAAATTTGGTTTTGAAAGTCCTGTTACAGGAAGCACAATAAAGAGACCTACTTGCATCATATGTATAGTTGTAAGAGGGCTTGGGTCGAGTTTTTCGAATCTGGCGTTCGGCGTCAAGATCTTCAAGACGCCAAAATAATATGGTGCACTCATGTGTAGTGAACTTGATTTAAGTCGATACTTTTTCAGCATAGTGTTTCAGTATCCAAATATTTGTATAACAAATAAACAAAGCTGGCAGATACGTAACGGCTCTAACTCTGCTTATTTTCTTCAGATAACGTTTTCTGCGTGTTCACACGCAATCGCTTTACTTTTCAGTCCTAATGTTGTAAAATAAATCTTAGGCTCTTTCAACATTATCGGCAATGATAGATGTTTGAAAAACACTGTCTGCACGACTATGAAAAGTTCTAATGTTTGTGTAAGTTTATTTGAAAAAGAAATAAATATCGGTGGCTCTGTAAATATCTGGAAGACCAGGCAAATTGTGAAAGGTTGGCTTCGAGCCCCAAATTGATGCAGTCTTGGAAGGCCAAGAGCTATTTTATTTTTAACGTCATCGTCAAGTTGTTCAAAATGATTTTTAAAGCAAATTTTGTTGCGAACAAATTACAAAAACACAAACATTTTCAACATTTGTGTTTTTGTCATCGTCAAGCTTTAACTATGTGTACCTAAGTCTGAGACTTAATATTTTGCATTTGTTTCAGTTCCGTGGTGGAGGCAACCGACGTGCAACTGAACATGCGCGTAGGCATCCACACGGGCCGCGTGCTGTGCGGCGTGCTGGGCCTGCGCAAGTGGCAGTACGACGTGTGGTCCAATGACGTCACGCTCGCCAACAACATGGAGGCGGGTGGCGAGCCGGGGTAAGCATAACCAAAACAAAACACCATGTCACTTTCGCCATCGACATGGATGTGAACACCGGCGTTTCCTTCATCATCATAGCGGCGCGGTACAGCTAGATCCCCAAATGGATTCATGTTCAACCCTTGCCTAATGAATTGTTTCGTCAAGGCGGCCTCCGTCGCGTTTTAGAGGGGATGTCAAAAACACCAAACACGTCCCTCAGGTGTTGGTTAGCTGGCACTGCTGTGCAATGTCACTCACTCACTTACCACCAGTTATTCCTCATAAGCATCCATTCCTGAGGCATGAAGAGTTACATCTACGAATGTTACATCTATTGATTTAGCCACCAAAAACGTTTTTTAGACAAAACGCCGTACTGTGTGTTAGACGCAAAGGCTACTATCACATCTACGAAACTCGTTCGTTTCTAAAAATGCAATGTATCCCGGATCTGTTCTTATGTCGTACGTTATGTTACAGACGTGTGCACATAACGCAGGCGACGCTGGAGTGCCTGGGCGGCGCCTATGAGGTGGAGCCGGGCCACGGCGCTAACAGGAACGCCTACCTGAGGGACCACTCTGTGCAGACCTTCTTCATCATACCTCCCCCTAGGCGGAGAAAGGTGAGCCTTTTCAATTCATCTAAGTCCTATTGTCGTAGGTTGTGTTTTGTCTTTAAGATTCAGTTTTTTTTTTGGTTATCATTTGACCTTCATCTCACCTGATGTTAAGTGATGATAAGGCCGAAGGTGGAAGCGCACTTCACCCGGAATCCTCAGCTACTGAGGCACTGGCTATCTTATCTCTAGCTGCCGGAACACAACAACGCTACATACATTGATGTTATGGCGACATATTTAGATAAGATGGTGGTAGCTACCCAGGCGGACAAACAAGCAAACAAACCACCAACCAAACCGAGTACACAAACATGTACCCCCCACTGGGAATCAACCCTGGGACCTCTGGGGCTAAACCGGTGGTCTTAACCATTAGACCACACAGGTGGTTCAGCAGGCATTTTTGACTTTCCTTTTTTAAGTACGTGTCTACTTCAAATTCATTCACCATCCATGCAGTCAGAATTTGGAACTAACTGCTTACCAGCATTTGCCAGAGTCTATCAAATCGGTGGAATCATTGACACTCCGTGAATCAGTACCCCAATTTATTAACTAGTAATTCTTTAAGTGTATAATGTAGTTTGTTCTTCTCTAGGGGACTTTTCCACACCACAGCTAGAGCTTTTCGTGCTTTTCTTTATTGCTTGGCTTACAAAGATCTCTCCTATAAGGTTACCTTAAAATATGTATTAGTTAACGTGTGTTTTGTTTTGTTTGTTTTATACAATAAAGGATTTATCTGCTTCCAGATGTGCCTATCAAGCGGCGTGGGGCTAGGCTCCGGCTCCCGACGCAAGCTGTCCTTCAAGAACGTGTCCAATGTCGTAGTACAACTACTACACTCCATCAAGTTCAATGTCGACGTACCGTTTTCCAACATGGCCGCTTCCCCCCAAGAACTCAAGGCTAACGCGGCTCGAAAGGTATGCACAGCACACCTCCACAATTGTCATGCACACCACCCATAGAAAATTCACTTGGGAATTATTCTTATATGCAAATTATTTTATTGAAACATGCAATTTATTGTGTCTGTCAATCAATGGGTAATGGCGCGTCGCGGCGGCAGTAGATGGTTCTTTTTTATCAATGTATTCATTAAAAGTTATAATAAATTAAAATGTTGCTTAGTTTTAATTTTTTTTTAAAGTATTCGAAAACAAATTCATTTTTAAACTTTTGCGTTTATTGGAGTTTCGAGCAAACCCCTTAACATCCTAGGCATTCCTATTAAAGTACCCCACGTTTCGGCACTGGAATGAGGTTTGCCTAAAATCTCACTTTTAATGAATATATTGTTTTTTTATAGACTTTCGTATATGAGTCGTCAGGTAAGCGTTTCGAACATGTGCTTTAAGATCGATTACATCGATTTCGATTACCAACAATGTAAATATTTTTTAGAATCGCTGGCGAAACAGCTCCGTAAACATTTTTTTTTCTGAAGATAACAACACTAAACTGATTCTTAATATGGGTGTCGGTCAAGTTCGATATGAAACTGCGCATAAGGTTAAAAGTTGCATAAAATATTACATTTCCGTGTAAGAAAATCGACCCTCTATTTAATTCACAAGGAGTTTGATAACAAACGTTAAAGTCTAAATATTTGGTTTTCGATATCGTTCTCTTAGCTTTAGTTCCAATAGTAAACTTGTCTCTACAAGAATGTAGGTACTTGAATTTACTTTTTCAAAATTTCTCGTAACGTTTCGTTAATTAGTGGTGAGTCTAATTAACTAACTATACAATTTTATTTTTCTATTTATGTTCAACATAAGTCAAATTAACGCGCACACACAGCCTAAAAGATTATCACAGCAGCTTTAGAATGACATCGGATACAGACATTTGATCATATTCGAGCCGGATCTCATACAACCATTTAGAGTAATTGGAAGTTATTTTTTTTAAAAGAGTGAAAGAAAGTGGTAGTAAGTACTCGTAGAAGACTGCAGCTGCAAAAGTACGACACCTAGAGGCATCGAAAGTACACGGCTGCTATCTTTTTCATACGAGTATTATGAAAAAGTAGGATGGGTCAATTTGTTTGCACGAAACTGTATGCAACGATACGCTCCACACGACACATGTGCGAAAGGCTAATTATGAAAGCACAATTTGACGTTCTCTAAGTTTCGCATTGCACTGTGACATGGCTAAACAAGTACGAAGCACATGTCGGCGGCTTCCTCCTCAGAGTTTTTCGAGTGTTACCTCTCGGTCCGTAATCCGTTCGGGAAAGGTAAGTTCTCTTCACATATCTCTTGATGTTAGTTTTGTTTCGAGTTGTGATTTATGTACTGCTATAAGTTTCATGAAATTGTTATATGTATTTTGTTGTACGTTTTTCCGTTGATGTCTGTATACTTTAGGAGTAATTTAATGTTTAGGTTCCCAGTTACCTTTATAGGTAGATTGACCAATAATTTTGCTCCCATATATCTTGAATGTTTTAGTAAGTAATTAACATTATACATGATTTTTTTACTCAGGCGTAAAATGTCCACTTCGCAAAATGTCTCTTTCGCAAAATGTCCCTTTCTCAGAATGTCCATTTCGCAAAATGTAAGTAGTAGCATAGTAAATAAATAAACGTGACTTGTACTATACTTTTATTTTGAATTTCTTACCCATATCCATACAAAATATGATAAGAGAAAGTTTGAAGAAAAAGGAACATTGTGCGAAATGGACACTTAGCGAAGCGAACATTCTGCGAAAGAGACATTTTGCGAACCTTTTGCGACCAGTGGGCATTTTGTGAAGTGGACATTCTGCGTCTGAGCCGATTTTTTCCCTTGATGGCTAACTTTGGAATCAATAGTTTTAAAATATAAGACGCTCATGACCGGTAAAAACTTTTTTCTAAAAGCCATTAAATATTCGTATACGGTGTACGATTGACATTGAAAGTAAAATGTACAGTATAGACGTTTCTTTTGAAGAATATATTACTGAGCAGAATTTTACGCTCTTACTTTGCAAATTAACGTTTTAATTTATGATTTCTTGGTTTCAGCAACATGCTGCAAGTATTTTATTAGTCATAAATGAGTAATACCCAGCGTACCTGACTGGTCACGTGCGTCATGTAAATAGCGGTTGAAATCTGTGTGCTATTCCTAAATCTACATTTAATTTGATGTGTCTAAAATTATTGCTATACTTTTTTACCTTATTAAATATAATATACGAGTAACAGACGGTCATTATTTTAGATCTGTCAAATTGAAGCCATTGTTAACCTAAACGTGGAAGATTGAGAAGCAGCGCTCACACCCCGCACACGAAATCTCTCAAATGCTGTTTTTTTTAATAAAGAGATATAAGAGAATGGCATCACGCACTAGTGCGTGGCCTCGTTTCCTACTAGATTCTTCGAAGGGTTCGGATTGGATCGGGTCAACAGCTGCGATCGGGCTGTTTCAACACAAAAAAAGGAGAACAAAATAAGAGCGTTTTCACATTACCCGTTCCGATATCGGTGTCGGACGACGATAGCCGATAGCCGATAGCCGACACCATGTGCTGTTTTCACATATTTCCGACAATATCTATAGCTATCGAGCAAATAGCCGAATCGGAAATTCGGCTATTTGCTCGATAGCTTCATGCGGGCAGGTCATCATGGCAGAATATAGAATAAATACAATACAATATCGTCCGACGGCTCGCGGGCATCCGATGGTGCCGCCAACACATCGGTGTCGGCTCCGATATCCGATATCGGGCCGGACAATATGAAAGACAGATACATATTTCATACATTTTACTTCCTCCGATATCGTATCGGCGCCCGACACCGATATCGGATCGGATAATGTGAAAACGCTCTAAGGGTCTGCTTATTTTGTGGTTGCGAGCTGTTTCTAGATTCCGTTCCGTGTCGTGAGAGGTGTCTCTGCCTATGTGTGCGTGTTCGAGCGCGTCCTGTATGAAGCTTACTTTCTGCAGTCTCCTTATTTTGTGCTCTAAGCGAATCTTGGTGCGGTACTGTCTGAAGTATTATGTCGCTCCCATTGTAATATCATGTTACCTAGTACATTAATGTATCTTAATGAACGCACCAAAGCTACGGACGCTATTCCATCCGTTCGCTAAAACGGTTGGCCTGCTTTCAATTGTTTCTTCTCCGTATTCGGTTAGTGCGGTCGACTCACTGAAACGTTCGCCACTTTTGGCGGTTGTCACGTTAAAATGTTTAGATGATATTTGAATTAATTACTTTGCTTAACTTATGTTTCAAGTACAACATTTAACGGGGTTTAACACGAAGTACTAATGCATTATACTTAGTACAGGCATCCTAGGCATTTTTTTTAGTAGCCGAAATTCCGACCAAGTTCTATGCATATGCTGACAGACTCAACCCGTGACGAATCACGGATTGACTCTGTCAGCACCGACCGGTGCAACTCAATTGAAACGTCGTCGGGTACACAAAAGTTATGCCTATGATACCTGTAGCTACACAATTAGTACTTTGCGTTGAGCTACATTAACTGACTGACGGACTGGACTTGTCATTCCAAAATTGTATTATTTTTCAACTTTACCATTTTTAACCTTACGGTTAATGTTTCTATTAGTCGTCCGTACGTAGCTTTAGGGCATCCGCTAAAAGTTGTGCAGAGCGCGTCTTCACTCCTATTTTGTATGGCCCAAAACAGTTGCAATCGCCTGTAAACGCTGCTGGCTTACAAGGCGTAACAGCGAAGCACCCGCACGAGTCTTAGCGGACGCCATTAGTATAGTATAGTGAGGCTAGTACCGACAGTATCATATTGGACCAGGTGCTGGATCTGCGGCGCGCGCTGCACGCGGAGCCCGGCTCGGCGGAGGCGCTGCGGCTGGCGTCGCTGCGCGCGGAAGACGTGAGCGCGGCGCACCCCCCCGCCCCCCACCACCACACGTTCGACGCCGTCATGCAGCACCACCTGCGCGCGCACCCCACGGTCCACACGCCATATACGCACCGCACGCAACGCCTTACGTCTTACCTTGTTGCGTTTTTCAGTTTTGAATTTAGAACGGCGATTGCGCTTTGTTTTTGTGTCAATGCTTTTTTAGCTTCTTTTTTGACGGACTCTATCTTTGCGTTACCCAGTCCTTAAAAGGCAGAACATGTGTGAGTTCATTGGTGTTGGTGTCTTATCATAAAGGTAAAAATATGGTGGGAATTCACATAATAGTACATCCCACTGCCTGTTAAACGGCTAAAATATTAAGATTAAAGTAGGTACATATGATAGATTTTTTAATTTCTATAAAAGTTGTTTTGTAGTAGATGAATATGTCAGCTATTGTTCAAGAGGAAACAAAAATGGCAACTTAATTTAAAAATTGCTGTATAATATGATACGAGACTGCTATTTTTATCTTATAATTAAAATATCTGCATTTAGCTCAATTTGTTTTCACTAAAAGTAGTTTTTATAAAATCAGTTGCATATTATAGAAATCATATGATTTCTCTAATTCGTTATTTATATCTATTTATCATTGACACAGAACCATTGCAAAGCAAGTCCGAATTTTAATAGATCACACCCCAAGGAGACGACGTAAGGCCATAAACTTTCATTAGAATTGTGCGCAAATTATATAAAAGAACTCGCACGCATTTATTTTTGTAAC
Source organism: Eudonia mercurella (assembly GCA_963082485.1). NCBI lineage: Eukaryota > Metazoa > Arthropoda > Insecta > Lepidoptera > Crambidae > Eudonia > Eudonia mercurella. The sequence continues at coordinate 7,786,159 of OY720030.1, read as the reverse complement.
ATAATAAGCATTGCGGGTTTCTTGCACTCAGGGATCATAGAATATGGTACGCAACGTAGGTCTAGATTTGTGCGCAGAATGATACCATATTGCTATATTTCCCACGGTTTTATTTATGCTTCCTAAGTTTTCTTTGAGACGCATTGTGATAAAGCGTCTCGCATCGATAACCTCGCTTCTGGTTTCTTAGTAGTTAGCTGGTTTTGAGTGGTGGTTCATGAACTAAATCTATTCTGCTTTCTCTTAAGGTGTGCACTGAAGCTTCGTGTTCGTATACAATCTACTTTGCGAATCACGAGCGTCAGTTTGCTTTAAATCTAATCACGGAAACGCTCGCATTTTTCAGGAGACGGATCATAATGTTCACTTATCTATCCTCTGATATCCCCCTTTTTATTAAGCACAGTCTCATTTTGGTGTTCCCTCGATACCTCCGTTTTAGTTGCTGGTTTCAAAAGCTTTCACTCATTGTTGTTATGTCCCGATTTTTTTTCACTCTAAATTGTGAAAAGATAAAAACCTTTTTTTCGATATAAGTACTTACTAAAATTCTTTCATAATTTATTATTTTTATTGGAAGTCAAATTCAATTCCCACTTGTTTTGTCTGTTAATGTTAAAAGCTATCAGTAAGTCCTAATTGTGCATTGTGTGGAAGACTCAAATACACCAGCAACTAACATGGGACGTCTGCTCGTTGTGTTTCAGATGTTCCGACCTTGGACATTAGTTCCACAACAAATACCCGCTGAAACAGTAAGCGCAGACAAATGTTGTTCATGTGTATTACCGTTTTCCACCATTCCACTGGGCAATTGACACGAGTTACCCCAAAAACTATTTACAGTAGGTCACCTAAGTCTCTGTGGATCACACCTAATGCGAATGATGAGGTTTCACTGTTCACAATACAGTCAGGCGGAAAATTGTTTAACAGGTTCACTGTCCATACATAACAAAAGAAACATCTTTTATGAATCACATATATATCGGACAGGGAAACGGTTAATGACAACGTTAACGCGTGCACCCAAACTCGTTCATTCATTGTTTTGTTATTGGGAATTATTTAATTTCAGAATTGTTATTGTTATTTGAAACTATTTGAGAAATAAAGCTGGCCGCACCGAACTGTGTTTCACTCGCTACCCGATTCTCCACCTCTGCACTGGCATGGCATGATCCTACGCTGCCGATTAACTTGCATGGAACCTGACATTAATTTAACTATCTAACATACTTTATAAGTGAATTTGGTTCGTGCTTGGTTATTTCTTGTCGTTCTATTAATTTTGGTATATGCCTAGTAGCAGAGTAACCGAATCTTTACTCTCGCTTTTTCTGAAATTGACGATACCTTTTTAAATAACTTTATGAGAAATAATCACCCACTTTTTAGTTTTAAGACTTCCTTTTATAGAAATGTAAATATAGCTTTAAAGTCTTAGTGTTAAAGTCCAATATAATATCTTCAGAAATGTCCTTCTGTTAATTACTCGTTGATATCCACTTGAAAATTTCATTTTATGCTCTGTACTATTATTCTACTAATGTGATGCTGCTTCGGAGACTGGAACTTTATGATTCTAAGGTCAGTCACTTTATGTATGGAGCATGGAGTCGGCATGCGGTGGACCTGTGTACCCCGATGTCCTCTATCTCAGCGATTCCTAAAGTGGGTTCCGCGGCACTCTAGGGTTCCGCGGGGAAGTCAGAAGTTCCGCGAATCAATTACTTTTTACTATTTATTTCAAATTGCAATGTCTTTCATTTGTTGTCATTTGATGTGGGGCATTCCGAAGCCTGAAAATTTTAGGAACCGCTGCTCTTTCTGTACGACCCGGTACCTACCCATCCAATTAACTGTTGTTACGTAAGCCTTTCTATCCCTCGATGTGACCAAAACGTAGCTGTTGTTGGAAAATCGATCTTAAGACATCGAAATTGACTCTATTATTGTGTACCTACAGAATAAAGTGACGGAGAAGTTCAAGCGTCCCCTGAAAAAGCGTCACTCGTCTGTGTACCACCAGCCCACGAACCGCGTGAACAAGTACCTGGCGCAGGCAATCGACGCACGCTCCGTGCACCGCGAAAAGGCCACGCACGTGCATCTGCTCACGCTCTGCTTTAAGGACGCTGCTAAGGAAGCACAGGTACATACTATCAACTGTTTGTGTGTTACGTATTACGGTACCTTGTAAACAGTGTAAAGCATTGAAGAACCGCGTGAACATGTTCCTGGTGCAGACGATCGACGCTAAGAATTCATAAGAAGATTTAGATGAGACACCACGGCCTTTGGTAATCCGAGCGGCAGCAGAAACGAATCCCACATAAGGCAAGTCGTCTTGTTGTATTGAGTTTCGATATAAATATAGCAGCATATAAAATTAGATCTGTAGGTACTATAACTAATAGTACTATGGCACTCAGGTGTTCAGCGACTTACTTAATTAACTAATGAGTCTTGATCTTCGATACGAGTACCTACTCGCTACTTTCCTCTGCCCATTATTGCCAGTTATCGGCTCCGAGGTCACCACCACCTCACCACCGTTTCGGCGGCTCTTTTGCTTCGATCTACCTCGAGTTGCTGACCAGATGGTCAACAATAGCTATATTACCATATTTTGAGCGAATAAATAATGAAACTACTTTTACGTATCTACTCGCGTTCATTTTATACATTTTTTACAGTTTTATCCTAACGGGAATCCGGTAGACAGTCTTCCTGTGACCAATGACCCTGCAAAGGGTTCGAAACGTCAGGATAAACATTAAATAAAACTAATGTATAAAATAAACGCGAGTAGATCCGTAAAAGTAGTTTCATTTCATAGTGTATTGTTCGCGTAAACTTTAGAAAACAATACGTATAATAAACTAGCTTTTGTTCGCGGCTTTGTTCACGTGGGCTACACGAACTGTGTATATTCGTAATAAAAGCCAATTTTATTAAAGTTAAATATCATAAGGGTATAAGTAAAAAGTGTCTCACACAAAACAACGTAATAAAGATCACACTGTATGAGTAATTTTGGCCCGTTTTGAAATCTCCTGTACAAATTGTCATCCCCAACTTAAGGGATATTTTTCCAAAAATCCTGAAACACTACAATTTCTTACCAAGCAAAATACTAAAATTTAAAGAATATCAGATTTCCATACAACTTTCCAAGCTTATTTCACCTCTCTAAAGGAGATTTTTCGAAAAACGCTAAAACACGTCATTATTTATTTTTATTGAAAAATCTATAGATCGATTAAATTATTCATTTTGATAGTTATTACTTAAAAAATAACGATTTCCCTAAAAAAAACTTCTTCCCTTTTTTACTTTTTTAAAAGAAAATAAACAAAATTCCTGAGACACGCCATTCTTTATTTCTTATCAAGAAGCCGAATACCAATTTCCATGTATTTTACTTCAAAACTAACGGACTTTCATAGAAACTTTCACCCCCTATTTGACCCCCTTAGGGTGTGATTTTCGTAAAATCCTTTCTTAGTGGCACGTCACTCAATTTACCCACAGTCCAAATTCCATCTAATTAGCTTCAGCGGTTTAGGCTCGCCGATGATGAATCAGTCAGGCCAAGTCATTATATGTATATAGATAACAAAAATAAATAATGTTATATTATTTTTATTGACCTTACATACCATTGTTCCAGTACCGTGCGTCAACAGACGGCGGATGGGCGGGCTCCCTCGGCGCAGCACTAAGCGCGTTGGTAGCGGCAGGCGCGCTCCAAGCAGCCATCTTGCCGCGCACCACCATCGTCCTGCTACTCTTCGTGACGGCCTTCGCTTGGTCAGCGGCGGTACTGGCACTGACGCTGGCTGCGAGACTGAGGCTGGTGCCTTGTGATGTGTCCCGACCGTTTGCGTTGAGGAATGCGATTACTACGTTCACGATTGTGCTGGGATATGCGGTTGGGCAGGCTAACGTGGTGCGTAATTTTAAAAGTTTAATAAACTACACATTTGTTGTGGTGAAATATTTTGAAATTTGGCAGATTTTAAATACAAAAAAAAAGAAAAAATTAAAAGGAGAAAAAAAGGAATTAGGAAGACTGTCTTTTATTTGTAAACGCAGACTTCTACATTCTCTATTTTTCAAAAGATTAGTCAAACTTTTTTAATTGTTCTGGTTTATGCATTTTCTTGTATACCCCCTTACAAATAAACAAAGAATAAGGTCCGAATAGTTATTCCGTGTTTTGTCTCTTTTTCTCTAACTTGAAATGACGTTTACATGACAGGAACAAAAAACGGAATAACTATTCGGACCTTATTCTTTGTTTATTTGTGCCCTACAAATAAACAAAGAATAAGGTCCTTAGGGTATGTTCCGATATACACTGCGAGCACTGTAAGGTGTGACGTCAATTTAGTATACTGCGAAGCTGTTCCTTTATATTTAGTATACTGATTACTGTTTATAACAGAACGCAGTCCAGTATACTGTCATCCATGATGTCATCCATGTCATTTCTGGACGCGGTTGATCACGTGATCAAAGCACTGAGAGCACCTTACCTCGAAAATGCCAGTGCTTACAGTACAAAAATGGCGACGATTTATGACGTCATATATTTCCCTAGGATACTGCGGCAGTATACTGTCAGTCCATAACGGAACAAATTTCTCACCTGTACTGGACAGTGCTCGCAGTGTATATCGGAACATAACCCTTAGTTGACTAGCTTTAACTACGAAACTCACCAATTGCAAAATATAGGTACTAGCTGTCCCGGCGGACTTCGTACCTCGTTTTTTTTTAAATATAACCTATGTTACTCAGTGCTAATGTAGCATTCTAATGGTGAAAGATTTTTTTAAATCGGTCCAGTAGTTTTTGAGTTTATTCGTTGCAAACATACATACAAAAATACAAAGCTTTCCTCTTTATAATATTATTATAGATAAAACTCCCAATTCTACCATCCAGGTAACCTGCCGCGAAGTGAACGTGTGCAAAAACCTAACCGAGAACGTGACGACAATGGACGAGATCCGCCTCACAAGTGGGGACATAGCCGCGGCCCTATGGAGCAGTTCCGACCACCGCGCATGCCCTGTGCCGCTCTACATCACGCTCGGCTGCTGCCTCAGCATGCTCACCGTTGCAGTCTTCCTGAGACTACCGATTTTGGTTAAGGGAATACTGCTGGCGGTCATCACAGCAGGATACATGGCTGTCATAATGGCGTACCATAAGGACCTGTTTGACTGCTACGATCTTATCACTGAGTAAGTCCACTGTTTAAGCTAAGCCTCAGCATGCTCGCTGTCGCCGTCTTCCAAAGACTACCGATTCTGGTCAAGAGGATACTACTGGCGGTGATCACAGCAGGATACATGGCGGTCATAATGACGTACCATACAACCTGTTTGACTGCTACGATCTAATCACTGAGTAAGTCCACTGCTTAAGCTAAGCCTCAGCATGCTCGCTGTCGCCGTCTTCCAAAGACTACCGATTCTGGTCAAAGGGATACTACTGGCGGTGATCACAGCAGGATACATGGCGGTCATAATGGCGTACCATAAGGATCTGTTCGACTGCTACGATATATAATCACTGAGTGAGTGAACTGTCTCTTGTAATTGTAAGTTCGTAGCCTTCACACATGCTCACTGTCGCCGTGTTCCTGAACTTCCTGCTCACTCCTCCTAAATTTCCTGAGAATTTCGATACTGGTCAAAGGAATTATGCTGGCGCTGTTTTGTATTTACCAAGTTTTGCCCTAAGCATAACCTATAAAGTTTTTAAGAAACACTCAATTGACGGAACACAATAGTGACTTCATAATTGGCAATACCCGTACAATTTCCTACGTAAAAAAAGTTTCGATAGCTGCTAAAAACTACCAAATTGTCACCCCAGGCCGGGCGTGGTGGGGTCCGCATACATCGCTTCAGCGTGGACGCTGGCGTTAGCTCTGGCAGTACTACTGCATGCGCGTCAGACCGAATGGACTGCGCGACTCGACTTCTTGTGGCAAGCGCAGGCGCGCGACGAGAAGAGAGATATGGACGCGCTGCAGGTCAGTAGGGAATACCAGTGAAATAGTTCGTGGTAGGGGCTAAGCCTCGCCGCTTCATTGTGTAGCTGGCTGGCTATAGTGCTAGCTGTATTTCTGTATGCGTGCAATACCGAGTGAACCGCGCGAATTGATTTCCTGTGGCAAGCGCAGGCGAGACGAGAAGGAATATGGACGCGCAGCAGGTCAGTTGGGAATACCGATGGAATAGACCGTGGTAAGGGCCGCTTTATCGTTTAGCTGCCTGGCTATATAGTGCTAGCTGTATTTCTCAATGCGTTTAAAACTTAGTGGACTTGCCGCCTTGACTTCTTTCGGCAAGCGTAGTCGTGAGACGAGAAAAGAGATATGGACGCTCTGCAGGTCAGTTGGGAGTACCAGTAAGATTGCCCAGGGCCGCTTTATCGTGCAGCTGACTGGCTATGACTGTGCTATCCCTGCAAGAAAGGAAGGAAAGGATTAACGATTTGCAGGTCCAAACTACGGTAGGACGATAGCCTTGCAACAACTTAATCGTTTATCTGGCTGAGTGGCTGGCTATCTGGATAGCTGGCTAGCTTTACTTCTATATCCATGCAAGAATGAGTAAACCGTGGTTATGGAGACACCTGGCATAAATAAATATACTTAATTTTTCTTTGAGATTTAGTCTAAGTCCATCTGCCACCCTGTCAATCAATATTTCTTACCTTTTATTAATGCTCTCCTTTTCTATTGCATTCCAGGCATCAAACAGAAGGATTTTGTTTAACCTACTGCCGGCTCACGTTGCGACGCACTTCCTAGACAACCAGTTTAGAACCAACATGGTAACTATATGACACATAATAGTTCCTTAATACATATTTACCTTCCTCACGTTGACTTAAATACTATAATATAATAAAATATAGGTAATACTTTAATATCGTTAAATACTACTTAATAACTACACTGATTATGTATTTAATTGCAAAATTTATCATGAGCAATATTAACGGGTTATACTTCTTCAATGTGTGTGTCGATCTAAATATCTTGTGCTGAGAGTCGTCAATCGATCCTCACATTGATTCCTCTCCTATTGGTCATTTTCAGCAAACAAACATTCTTTATATCTGTGGTTGTGTTGTGTAACTTTATGTGTGTGTAACCAACAACTATATTTTAACTATGTCCCAACCGTTATATTTCTAAGCAGCAGAAATGACGATCAATATTGCTTATATTAACTTTATGCAAGATTACACACTATACAGAAAAAGGAACTCTTTTGAATTTCTTTCTAATAGTTTCTAGTTGTGATTTTATTATAAATTTAAATGTCATTGTTTAGAGCGCGTGCTGTTTTTCATAAAAGCTACGCTTTGCAGCAATTGCAATAACATGCATGAATAATCTTCAAATCACTCATTCGTTCACACTGCTTCACTATAAATAATATTTGCATTGCAAGTGGCATTATTAAGAAACGGGACTTGACCCAGTTACATCTAGAAGTGGGCATCATAAGACAGTAGTTACTGTAGAAACAAGATTTCGTTTATTACAAGATTTTTACAAGATTTTTTTTACCTGATTTTAACATTTTACACTGCAACTACAATACCGTAGGTACGGACGGACATTTGAGATTTTACCGTATTATAATGACAGTACGGTTTAATCTCGAACTTCAGTATGGTTTTGAGTTACAATCGTTTTGCAATAGAAGTGCGATTCGGCTATAACAAAATGTCAGGATCAGGCTTGAATAAAGCTTCTGGGACAAGATTGTGGATAGGCCGTATCAGACTACCTTTGGATCGTAAAGAGATCATGGTGGGCCTGGCCTGTCCTGACCTTTCATGTGGTATAGACCCGTTTCTTTAATGTTTCATTTTCATTTAACGCTAGTTTCAGCGTTCATTTCATGCATCATCATCATGCTTCACTTGCCTCGCATCATTTGTGTGTATTCCAAATTATTTGTATTTTGTAAGTATTGGCTTTTCAATGTCGCACTACACAAGATGGGGCCAAGTGACAGATTAATGGTGTTTAAAATATCATTAAGTGATTATCAGAACAGCTGGGTATCAAAAGCTGTTATTTGGATACAAAACCAAACACTCACGTTTATTATTTTGATACATAGATTCTTAGACTTAGAAACTGATTCATTACCTCTAAAGGTGACTCACTACTCAATAAAACTATTTACTAAAAAGGTAGTGGAGCAACATTGATAATACCAAAAAAGAAAATGTTTTACATTAGAATTAGTATTCTATATATAACGGCATTAGGCTGTGATTACTATAACTAATAAAAAATAGGATTAACATTAAATTTTGTACTCAATGTGTAACAGCATTAGGCTGAGTTTTTAATATGTCACGGCCCCTGACTTGTGCCCGCGTCCTGACGCAAGCGGCGCGGTTGGCAGGACCTGTACCACCAGTCGTACCTGCGCGTGGGCGTTGTGTTCGCCTCCATCACCAACTACCACGAGTTCTACATGGAGTTGGACGGCAACAACCAGGGCATGGAGTGCTTGAGGCTGCTCAACGAGATTATTGCGGACTTTGATGAGGTGAGTTATAGAAATCATATAACAAACTATATCTAGACAGCTAGATGTATTATTTTCTAAAATTTACGCGAGCACTACAAACTGTCTTGATATTTGAGAACACTTGCAACTAGAAACGCTTGGATCCTGGTGGATCAAGATTGGGTGAGGTTATTCAAAACCATAAAATTGGTTTTCAAGTGTTAAATGCTTTTATAAATTAGGCATAGCATTGTAAATGTAAAATACTTTTATTTTTTGAAGAGACAAGCTTTAAATGGTTAGGATATCGATGTCGCAGCGACTAGTTATTAAAAGACTTTGTTTAATTCCATAAATATGTCAGCCTCGTCATAAACTATTATATCTATGTAGAAAACGGTATTTATTAAAATGACAGTCAAAAGTAAAATTGGCATTTATTGGTTTTCTTAAATTGTAAGGTAATTGGAATTGGAAGTATTTTTTTTACGGATAAAATGACGTTTTCTCAAAAAGAAACCTAGTTAGATCGATTTATCGCCCCCTAAACCCCCTGCATACTAAATTTCATGGAAATCGTTGGAGCCGTTTCCGAGATTCAGATTATATATATACAAGAATTGCTCGTTTAATGGTATTAGATTATATGAAGTGCTCCGTTGTTCCACTTTGTATTAAATAAACTATTCTGTCTTTCCAGCTCTTGGGAGAGGATCGCTTCAGCGCGATCGACAAGATCAAAACGGTAGGGTCCACTTACATGGCGGCCGTTGGCCTGATCCCCGACAAAAAGATGGCGGACGAAGCGAGCGGGCGCAAACACATGGCCACACTCGTCGAGTTCGTGTTTGCAATGCGGGACAAGCTAAAAGACATCAACGACAATTCTTACAACAATTTCATGCTAAGAGTTGGTGAGTATTCCTTTCTTTATACACAATGTTTTAGTATTTGACCTTCATCTCAACTGATGTGAAGTAATGATAAGGCTGAAGGTGAAAGCGCACTTCAACCGGAATCCTCAACTAGCATTGACTATCTGGCAGCCGGAACACAAACGCGGAATCGCGGACGAGGCGAGCGCGTACATATAGATGGCCATGCCTTTAGAGTTCGTGTTCACGATGCGCGACGAATTCATCGACGACAACAAGTTTATGCTGCAAGTTTGAAAGTCTCACTCAGAAATTTTAATTATAACAATTTGTTTCAGGTATAAATGTTGGTCCAGTAGTAGCGGGCGTGATCGGCGCCAGAAAACCGCAGTACGACATCTGGGGCAACACAGTGAACGTGGCGTCTCGCATGGACTCCACCGGCCTGCCGAACCACACGCAGGTCACGGAGGAAGTCTACCAAGTTCTCAAGGACATGCCCTACCAGTTCGTGTGTAGAGGGAAAGTCAAAGTTAAAGGAAAGGGTGAAATGACTACTTACTTTCTGACCGATAGAGCGCCCTCTAACGGAACTGGACCTACCCCTACTAACGGGCAACCTCAGAATCCGCCATCGGCTTACGGGGGAGTAGCGACTCCACTCGCTATGCTACAAAACTCAGCTAGACGGGCTGCGGCCCAGCCTTCTAGACTACCACCCGTTAGAGAAACTTCCGTGGCCGGCGAAAATGAACCGCTCCTCCCTCCCAACGGGCATCAAAGCAACGGAAACAACCATAAAGGCAGCAAAGGCCGCAGAGGCAATGAGGAAACTCCACCGCCTCCTCCACCACACGGGATTTCTGCCAACCCAAGATGGCCGCCGCCTCGGGCATTAGTCCCCCCGTGGCCGCGACCGCAGGAGTCTCGACCACCCGCCGCCCACAAGCGAAGAGCTCCGACAAGGCTACCCAGGCCGAGGTCCAGCGAAAGTCTGCCTCTAGCGCGGAGTCCAAGAGTACACTCATCAGCTGACGAGCTAAGCTCACTCACCAGGTCTCCTAGCCTAAGCTCCTCCGACGAAAGTTATTCCAGAACGACAGACGCCTCTCCGTCGCCCCCGCGCCCGCAAAACACCCAATGGCTGCCCCCCACTCGCCCAAGACCCAACCCCCACCCCCCTTATGACTACCCCCCCGTCAGGGCCGCTAAGCCCACAGCGAACCACATCAACGAGATCTACGCCAAACACAAGTTGATCAAGAAATCGTCTTTAGACGATAAATTCTCAGATGGAAGCCTGAACTTCCAAAAAGAAGAAGAGAAATTACAAAGGAGTATAATAAATATGTTGCAAGCGTCCACCAAGCGAGACGGGTGTTGCCAGACTGATAAGAAAGTAAGCGACCGGTTGACGAATCGGACCAATTCGTTCTCTAGTTCGGGCAGTAGGCCGAACAACTTAAAGCATTTGAACCATGACAGTAGGGAGTTGTTTACGAAACGGAGTCCCACCGACGTGGCGTGCGTGCCGCCCTTCGAGAGAGAAATACAAAGGCTGCTTGATGATAAAAATCAGATCAAGATCGTCCCGCAAAAGGTTGAGAGGAAAGAACTGAAATTAGAACTAAGGTAAGATTACGATTACTATATGACGTATCTGTGTTAAATCATTTTTTTCTCGAACTAACGTTAAGAAAGCGTTATAATGTGTTCGCTACATTCTTAAATAGATCTACAGCAGAAACAAACATAACATTTTAAAATATATAATTTGTGAAAGAGATTGGTCTCTTCATTCATATTTTGTATTGTATGAGGACACGCGTGATGCCGACCCTTAAAAGGTCTCCCGGGTTTGACTGGTTACATTTATTCTTTTAACTGGCCAACAATCAGTTAAAAGAATAATTGCTATATACAAACTCATTATAACCGATTACACAAGTAGGTTTTCTAGGTAATACGTAACTTAATACGACCATCCTAATTTACCTCGCAATGCAACAGCTGGCAATGACTAGGTGGCTTTCTATGAGCTCCTAAAGCAGTATTTTTGCAGTGTTGTTGAAGTTGTGAAAACGAGACTCATGTAGCGGCGTATATAACCGATCCGATCCGAACCCTTCGGAGAATCTAGTAGGGCACGGGGACACGCACTAGTGCGTGATGACATTCCCACTAGAAAACCTAAGACGGTGCTACGTTTTACACGACTTGAGAAACCCTTTAAGTTTCTCGCCGCCCCCAAAAAGCCCGGTAAAGCTAAAAATGCCGTAGGTACGAGGCAATCGGCAAACTCTCAAAAAAAGAAGACGTATATACACGCGTTTCGCTTTAAAACTGCAATAAATAACATTGCAGTAATACTGGTTTAAAAGCTCATGGTAAGCCCCAGAACCCAGATATAAAACCTTTTATCTACACTAATGTTGTAACATTCTACTTATGTTTCCAATACTTGACTTATAATTACTACTGTTATAGCACAGACAACAAAACACTCAATTTAAGCAATTTCACATGATGGTATAATATCCACATCGATATCGTAAAATCTCATTATAACATCAATAAAACGCGACCAATTAACCTGGCGAGCCTTATGTCAAAATCCTCATACAAGTTGTATAAAATTTTGATATTAGGCTGGCTTTTGAAAACAGTTGGGTTATACGTGAAAACTTCGTCGAAACTACTAAACTTACATACACAAAACTCTTTGGTAAGATCTTGTGCCAATTGAATAAAAAAAGAACAGCGCGCGCTCGCTCCTGATTGGCCCTGCGCGCGCAGCTGCGCTCTCATTGGTTATTGGATGGTGGATGGATTGGTTTGGTTGGTAATTAACATTAACTTTCAAAATTGTACCATCCAAAATTTGAACAATTATTACAAATAAACTATTGTCAGCTTTTACTTTTGTTGTTTGACTAATTGCATTAGTGAAGATAAAGTAGTGTATGCAACTGCATATAACACGGGTATTAAAACACTCGTTACTATTATGAAACTCGCTGCGCTCGTTTCATAAACTCACACTCGTGTTTTAATACCCTTCATTATATGACAGTTGCATAAACTACTATAAACACCTGCATCATAAACAGCAGCCCGCTACATGCGGTGGGTCTGGCCGCGATCACTCAACTCGCGCGCGCCGACCCGTCGCCGCCCGCGCCGCGCCCCCCTCACCTAGCGCACCCCCCACACCTGCCCCAGGACTTCCCAGGGGTTTTGCCCACGGATGTCGTGGTACAGCTGCCATCGCCTGTGCACTCAAGGGATCATACTGCGAGGTAAGGCTATAGCTGCGAATGCGCAACTCGTACCTCCACACCTGTCTCAAGACTTAGCAAAGAGTTTGCCCAAGGATGTCGTGGTGCAGCCTTCAACGCCTGTACACTCAGGGATCATGCTGCAAGGTAAGACTATGGGCGTGATCGATTATGCAACACGCACCGTGCTCCCCTCATCCCGTGCACTCCCCGCACCTATCCCAAGACTCCTGGGGTGCTTCCTACGGATGTCGTGGTACAACTTCCATTGCCTGTAATCTTGAGGGAACACGCTGCTAGGTAAGACTATGGCCGCGATGAAGCAACTCCAGCGCGTCGACTGCTTGCCGTCCCCACTACCCCGCACCTATCTCAGGATTTCCCAAAGGATGTCGTGGTGCAGCTACCATCGCCTGTACACTCTAGGGATTATGCTGCGAGGTAAGACTATAGCTGCGAAAATGCATTTAGTACCCCCCACACCTGCATCAAGAATTAGCATGGAGTTTGCCCAATAATGTCGCCGTGCAGCTATCATCGCCTGTACACTCCAGAGATCATGCTGCGAGGTAAGACTATGGCTTTGATCATGCAACTTGCGCCGCGCTCTTCTCATCCCGTGCACCCCCCGCACCTGTCCCAAGCCCCCTGGGGTGCTTCCTACGGATGTCGTGGTACAACTTCCATCGCCTGTAATCTTGAGGGAACACGCTGCTAGGTAAGACTATGACTTTGATCATGCAACTGGCGCCACGCCCTTCTCACGCCGCGCACCCCCACACCTGCCCCAGGACTTTCCGGGGATGCTTTCCACAGATGTCGTCGTGCAGCTACCATCGCCTATGCACTCCAGGGAGCATACTGCGAGGTAAGACTATGACCGCGATCGATTACGCAACACGCACCGTGCCTCCCTCATCCCATGCACCCCTACACCTGCCCCAGGACTTCCCGGGGGTTTTGCCTAGAGATGTCGTGGTACAGCTACCGTCGCTTGTACACTCCAGTGATCATGCTGCGAGGTAGACTATGACCGCAATCACGCAACTTTTACCGACTGTTCAGAGTTAAGAAACAAAAAATAAAAAATATAAATTGTATAGTCATATTTAGAACTTAGATTATCCAAGTACTGTAAACATCCCAGGATTACAGATTGGCATTTTTTTAAATATCTATGATTTTAAAAGTATATGGCTTCCTCATCACTAGCGGACCGACAATCTGACCTTAATTATAATAGTCATAGCGCCTCTTTCACAATACGCTCATGTTTCTTTTGCAGCCCGTCGTCTGACCGTAAAACAGAAGCAGCCACTTCCAAAGACAAACACGAAAAAGAAATACATGAAAGACTGCACAGCCGGGTAAGTGGATAAGAGATATAATATAATAAACTCCATCCTGGCTTCTCCATATATTTATAACATCCATTTTATATCGTATGGGCTGTTGTCAAAAGCCAATGCGTAAAATTGGTTCCTTTTATTTTTTGGCGGCAGTTGATCGGATATGAAAAAAATGTTGTAGAATGACATTACAAATTAAATTGTCTATGGGCTTATATCACAAAGTCAGTCCGAGCTGAGTTATGAGGGTTCAAAGATAAAAAAAATATTTTTTTGCAATTTATTGCCGTAAGCCTGTTCGTGCGCAGGTAAAAAAATATTTGTCCGTGATTGGCTAGCGTCCTGGCCAATAGGCATCATAGCGTTGCGCGGTGTCGGTAAAACTGTTCGACAAGGTTTGGCGCGTCATTTTGAAGTTAAAATTATGATTTAGTTACAACACAAGTGCTAAATAGTCAATAACCACGATAGAACAAGTCCACAGAGACGTTGACCAGATAAAATAGTCCCTGGAGCTCAAAGAGTACTGTTCGGCAGCTTTCCTCTATATACAACAGGCCTTTGACGAAGTCTGGCGGCACAGAGGCCTACTTTGCAAGATTAAAAATCTCCTGCCGCACCCTTTCTTTAGGATACTAAAGTCATATCTCTCTGAAAGGAGATTCCAAGTAAAGGACGATGAATACACTTCGTCGTGCCATGACATACAAGCAGGATTACCCCAGGGATCGGTGCTTGGCCCTGTCCCCTCACTATATTTACATCCAACTCACCTGAAACACCAAGTGTAGTAACAGCCACATTTGCAGATGACACGGCTATTCACGCCAGCAGCAAAGATTCTACAGAAGCATCGCAATCTCTCCAAATTGGCCTAGATAAAATAGGTCAGTGGATGACAAAATGAAGAATCAAAGCCAGTGCTTCGAAATCGTCTCATGCCACATTCGCTCTCCGCAAGGGGGACTGCCCACCCGTTACACTTGGACCAAATACACTGCCACATTGCGACTCCGTAAAATGCTTGGGAATGCACCTGGACCGCAGATTGACCTGGAGAATGCACTTGAGGAAGAAAAGAGATAGCTTAAACATCAGATACTGAAACCTGCACTGGCTGCTCGGTAGAAACTCGGTCTTGATTACAGACAACAAACTCCTGATTTACACACACATTGTGGTGCTAAAACCGATCTGGATGTACGGCATACAACTATGGGGATCAGGTTGCAACTCTAATATCTCTATCATACAAAGAGCAAAAAACGCCATCCTTAGAAATTTATCCAATGCACCATGGTTTCTTATGATGACATATGAACTGCACAGCGAATTGGAAGTCAGCACGGTCAACGACGAAATTAAACTGTATTCAAAGAAATACAAAGCAAGACTACACGCACACTCGAACCACCTAGCATCGCCGTTGACCACTATCGGCTACCCAAAGAGGCTACGCAGACAACACATAATGGAGCTCGAGGAACGCTACCATGATTCACAAAAAAAAGGGAGAAGTGCTCAGTGGACCACTTTCCTTAAACGCCTAACTACCCACACCAAACCTGCTCATAGTCAGAAGACACAGATTGATTGATTGACAGATTGCAGATAAACACAGAATAAAAAAAAAGTCAATAAATTGCAAAAAACATTTTTACATCTTTGAACCCTCATAACTCAGCTCGAATGGAGTTTGTGATAAATGAGCCCATAGACAATTTAATTTGTAATGTTATTCTACAACATTTTTTTCATAGCCGATCAACTGCCGCCAAAGAAAACAAAAGCACCAGTCTCCATACTAATTCGGTCATTGTCCTTTTCTATGATTTAAATTAGAGCCGTGTGGCAATATCATGCCAATAAAATGATTTTTCATTGGCATGATAATTGATAATTGGCAAAGGTTTCATTTCAATTTAACTAATAATATAAAATAATATATCATGACAGGTGACCGCTTCGAACCACAGAGAAATGGGCATCTACGGCGAAAGTCAATCGGAATGGAGCTCGTCCTGTTCAGAGGGCGAGGGGGAGGGTGAAGGAGGGCAGCCCGAGAGCACCGGCTACACGACCGACGACCCGGCCTTGGAGAACGTGTCCATGCTCAACGAGGCCGGCCTCACCGACGCCGAGGCCGCGCTCAGCGACGTCAACTCCTGCTACTTCGACCGCGACGACGACGTCTCCTCCCGCGCCTCCTCCCGCCTTCTAGACTCCGAGGCGCTCGTGTCGCTCGAGTCGCTCAGCGCGATCTACGACTCCGACGAACCCGCGCACAGGTACTTAGCAAACATTCGCACTGTGAGCGAATCTATCACGAGAAACTTTGGACAGCCCGCGCATGTAACGGACGGCGAGAGCGACGTCTAGTGATGTTCTAAGACGGTTTTGTGAATTGTTTCCCTGAAGGAACTATCGTGCGTTGCCTTTTCGGTTGTAATTACGAAAATTGTGATAGCGAAAAAATCTCAAAGTGATGGGCGTGACTGAAATCCCATTAGTGTAAGGGACCCTTCCTTTTGCTCTCTAGTAATCGGTGTATCGGTAGTCAATACTCAAGTTAGGTTCGGGCCCGAATGGCATAGTTCTCGATCGTTGATCAGGAATGGCGGAGGAGTTCGTTTTACCCTTGATTTATCAAACGTTCGTCACCTCCGTGTTGCTAATGTGCCTGTTTTGTAATGATTTTACGATGTAAATTGTGTCGATATGTACCTAATACCTATGTTATTAAAGTGTATGATATTCATGTACAGCTGAGGTGCCATGTGATGGCTCACGCATCATCAAGGAGTAAGCGATGATCTCTACAATTATAAGGTGCTCTGAATTAGAATTATTTGTGGTTTGTCTTGTGATAATGGTATAGGAATTTGCACTCGAGCGACCAATCTCTGTAGTATCCTGTGTTTAGGGTGAGGGCTGGATCCCTGCGCTCTGTATTGTCTCGAGGTTATGTATTCATTGTACCACCCGAGGCGAATTGAGAATCGGCAAGCTGTGTGTCGTGTATGTAAGTATCTGACTATGTATTCTTGCATTTCAATTTATATTAGAATTGAAACATACTGTTACCATAGACTGCAGAAAATAATAGCTGCTGATTGATTAAAGCATATCCCTTGCAGCAAACAACTGTTTGGGCAATAGTACTTAGATATAAGTTCATTCACATTTCTCCCATATTGCAGTATCATCTTTTTTTGATTATCACACTGTTAAACGCTCTCGGAGAAAAAGCCTTTAACTTAATTATTTACGCTGTTTGATTTTTAATCTAGTTTTCTAGTCACTGCAAGAATGTAAACTGACGTAATGCTTTGGGGTATCTATGTTGGTTCAAGTGCAGGTGCCATTCAAGTAATCTAGATTATTATTACATACATTACTACTGACATTTCTGTGAACTGATTTGTTATAAATCGGTCAAGTACTTATGTCTCTGTTAAGTATATTTAACACTGTTAAACTACAATTATTAGGCAAACTTAACACTTGATAGTACACTCAATAAATGAACAGAATAAATGAATATTTGTTGTAAAATATTCTAGTACAATGTTGATGAATTCATCAATATTGACTAACTTCTATAGCTTAGCGGTACCGTATGAATTACTTTTCAATTTTGTGTAATGTTTCTTTTACTGTAAGTCGTAATCGTCGGCAATTATATTTAAATTGTATTGCTACAAACTGCACTTTATTTCAGCTTGTACTTAATTTATGCACTGTACTCTATACGAGTTAGCTGGTCGCGGAACACAGAGGATAAATCTTCAACATTTGTTGGTTTTGTCGTAAAATGCTCCTATAACATAACCTACGTTGCTTATTGTTACTTACACTTATTGAAATTGTAATGTTTCGAAATTATCATATAATTTTGTTTGAAGCTTAGAATTTTATGGTTATTTTTGTCCATGTTTATGTTGAGATTGACCATTTGTGTGTTGTTTATCGGAGTAGTCAATAAAACTGTATTGAAATGGTTAAATATCACAGCGAGTACTGTAATTTAGACAAATGATTTGACTATACATTTTAGTGATATAATAAAATTGTATTGAAATAGCTGAATTTCTCTATGAGTACTGTAATTCATGACAAATTTTTGACTACTTTTTAGCGCACCGTGTATGTATATAGCGGAAACAAACGTTTCACTCAAACTAGGAACTTGTTAACTTTTGTAAATATTGTTATAATCTCAAGTGCTATTCCACTCCAATTAAGTGAATAAGTGTATCATGCTGTAAAGAGATGTTATTTTTGGAAACCTCTTGTTTGCTATTTTTATTACATGAATTTCGACTCGATGTTTTCTCTCGTTATCATATTTAAACATAGTGCCAAAATATTTTATGTATACGCTTGTCATCATCACTTTTTTACTTTCAGTTTATACAATGCTTAAATGTTTTATAATCGAAAGTTATCTAATTTCACAATAAAAATTCATAACTCAAAATGTTTATTAAATAATAGGTCTCTGGTGTGTAGAGTAAACTTTGTAGCTGATTAGAGTTACTCAGTCAAGAGTTTAAACTACTTAATAGTCAATGATCGGATCAAATAAAAATATTAAGAAACGTAGCTCCCATCTTACTATTTATTGTGAAATCATAAACATATGTACTGTCCTATTCAAACCAATAAACGAAAGATTACATTAAAGTTTTACTATATTATAATGTAAATCAGATAAATCAAATTACCTAAATAAATGTCAATATGTACTTAGTGTTAATTAACCTATGTGGATAGACAGGTATACAGAAACTTACAACGTAATAGCAAACACAATGTACAACTATTTTTGTAGGTTCTTGAATTGCGTCTTGTGTAGAAAATGTAATGTGTATTTTTATTTATTTCAATTCAATTAAGCAATATTACTTACAAATAAAAAGTGGTTTACATGATAATTTTTGTGTACTTATTTGATTTTTTGAGTTATGTCCTTTGTGTTTAAATTTGTGCATACATGCAAATGTATAGCAATAAAAATCAAAAATGGGAAGCAATCAAAATTTAGCAGAATGAGGATGTCTTGAATTATAGATATGAGGAAATTTGGCTTTGATGCTGCTATTTAAAATGTCTTATTCAATAAGACCAAATTTCCTCATATCTATAGTTCAAGAACCTTAGAGCATTAAACTAAGTTCAAGACATCCCCATTCTGTCAAATTTCTTAGACCAAATAAAAAGTTAACTAAGTTAAATTAGTTAACTAATAACGTTAAAAATAATGTTGCTAATTTTAACGTTATTTTTGTACTTTTGGGGTAATTGAATTATCATGGCAACACCCGTTTAAACACACATTTAAAAAAACCGGCCTCACTTTGCTGTTCGCAGAGTTCCGTCTTAACTTTTTATTTGGTCTGAGGCCAAATTTAATAAGACTTATTCAATATGGCATTTAAAATATTTTTTTTTAAATCTCGCAAAATTTTCACATTATACTTGTATGAGCTGGTGAAGGGATATGTATGATGATGATGATATGAACTTTTTTATTTTTGTGGATTCATTGTATTCAGTGAATTACTACTCACAACAAGTGAATATATTTTGAGAGATTCGCCCGGGTGTTATTTCCCGTGGTGTACGTTTTTGAAATTTGTTTAACGTTTTACTGAACTTAAAATTTTCGATATATTATGGTTTCTTAGAACAGAACTTTCTTTATGGTGCTTTCTCTATGTCTCAATAATATTAAACTTACGCACCGACGGATATATAATAAAAATTCGGGTAAATTTTATCTGCGAAAATATAGAAACAATAATTTGTATTGAACGATGGAAAGTTATTGTATTGGAAAGATATTTGTATTGAATTGAAGGAGCGCCAGGTGCCTATTGCGAGTTTCATTCGTCATTCGACTAGAATTTGTATGGCAAATGGCGGCAACAGGCGGTGCTGTATCAGTGCCATACAAAATTTTCGTTTTCGTTATCGTGATGCACGGACCGTGGTCAAATAGCAAATAAAACTCGCCCAAGGCCCCGGTTTTTTATTATTTAGAGTGCTTTTAGTTATGACAACTTTACTGTGACTATTGTTTAGCACCCGCTTTGTGCCATCTAAATAAACCTCATTTAACCTTTATTTTGAGAATTCAAACTATGCGTCACGTAAGCTCATTAAGAATAGAGCTGTGAGCCTCGCTCCATATGGTTACATCACTAAGGTTTGCGGGTCAGGTGCCGGCGAAGTAACACAGCGCCTTCCGCATACTAATGCCCTTCACCTTGAAGCGATGTACCAGCGCTGCGGATGCCATAAAACACCACTGTTGTTTACACCACGCGTTCAAATGGTTATGCTAAAAAAATTTAAAAATATTTTTTTTTCGACTAAATTAAAAAGTTTATTTTTCAAAAAAGTTCGTTGTGTTTTAAAAAAGTAAAAGTTACAATAACATAATTACCTAACTTGCCTCGCTAATTATGCTGCTATTTAAATGTCCACAGTTTTGTGACGGTGACCCGATTTTGTAAATTTTCTAGTCCAATGTCAAAATTAGGCTACCGACACTCGAGGTTATTGACTTAGTAGGCTTGAGACCCAGTACGACCAGGTTAACACGTTCCCTGTCCCATACAAAAATGCAAAATTCACCGACACGTCCAATAGGGTTTTTTGAATAATTTGTTTTTTTATAGTCATAGGGTAGCCCTAGTAATAATATAATTTAAAAAAAATAACTAAAAGTAGGCTTTATTTCCCTGAAACACATATGGTTCATGAGCGTAGAGAGACATTTTTGCTCCTGCACGTTCATGAACCACATGTGGTTCAGGGAATATTTTTTTATATTTATGAGTTTTTCATAAGTATTTATTTTATTAATTACTTTACTATTATTATTTATGTATTTTCACGATATTTACGAACTTGTGCACATTTGATTATCTGTGGAATATTTTCCATAGATAATAGATTATAGATATGTTGTCAAATAGATTGTCATTGTCATATTTATGACATCTGTTCATGAAATTGTTTCAAGGTTATATTGTACGTGTTTTTTGTTGTTCAAAATGCCGCGAAGATTATCAACTGAGCACTTGCGTCGAATACTGGAAGAAAGTGACTTTGAATTGAGTACCGATGACACGGATTCGAACGGCGGCGATAGCGATGTACAAGACGAGCCAGATTCTGATATTTCGGATCAAGAACCGAGTATTTATGCAGATGACGATATCGATGATCCGGATTTTGAACCAGGTGAGATTTCCCGCTCAAACATTGTAACCGATGACATTGGTAGTGATTCACCAGCTGATAATTTATCCGATATCGCCATAAATTCACCTCGGCCACAAACGAGCAGAAGGCGGACTGCTGGTGAGATCATGCGGCTTACTCTGCAAGAAATAAATGATATAGATAGAGAAAATGGCTGGAGTCAGGACATCTTACCACTGTCACGTCAACCTTATAATAACAGCCCAACTATTCATATCCAAGGTGAACTATCTGTTGTTTCCATTTATCGACGTATATTGACCGACGAAGTGTTAGATCTTATGGTCACTCAAACAAATCTGTACGCTTCTCAACTGAAACAGAACGTCAACATATCAGTTCATAGTCGCATGAATCGTTGGACAGACATTACACGCGAAGAAATGTTGAAATTTATTGCCTTGTACATGTTGATGGGTATTGTGAAATTTCCGACGATTGAATCGTGTTGGAAATTAGACTCTATTTACCACCATCCAATATTTCACAATGTAAACATGTCGTATAATCGCTTCTCATCAATATTACGTTGCTGGCACTTTGTTGATAATGAAGCTCCGAGGGATCAAAACGAACGTCTGTACAAAATAAAACCACTTTTGAACCTTGTTATCAACAACTGGAAGAACTTACTGACACCTAATGAATGTATCGTCATTGACGAGTCGATGATGCCATTTAGAGGGAGGATATCTTTCCGTCAGTACAACCCATCAAAAGCTCACAAATACGGCTTGAAAATCTATAAACTTTGCACAGAAGATGGTTTTGTCTGGAACTATGACATTTACATAGGTCGCGACCCCGAGATCGCTGATTTGGATAAGCCGGGAAGTGTCGTAGTTCAGTTATGTGATGGTCTTCTAGAAGCTGGACGGATAATTGTGTGCGACAACTACTACAATACCGTTGGATTAGCAAAATATTTGCTGCAGCATAAGACAGACTTATGCGGCACTTTGCGAGTAAATAGAAAAGAACTTCCATGGGCAATAAGATCGAAAAAAATAGGACCTAAAAAAGGTGAAGTAGTTGCTCGACAGAAGGACAATGTAACAGTGATGAAATGGAGAGACAAACGCGACGTTGCAATGATTTCTACATGCCATGACGCTACTATGCGAATGTCTTCGGGATATCGGCCAATTTTGAAGCCGGAAGCCGTGCTCTATTACAATGAGCGAAAAAAAGGCATAGATGTATCTGACCAGCTTTCAAGTTATTATGACCCAAAAAGAAAGTCTCTGGCATGGTACAAAAAGATCGCATTAGATATTTTGATATGTGCTTCAATAACAAACGCCACGCTTATGTATCACAAACTACATTCAACTACTAATAGAAAATTACGCAAAACCGTACTACAGACGCAGCAAGAAATTATTAGGGAGTTCTTGCAATTGAACAATGCATCAGATGCAAGTGCAATTTCATTGACTAATAGTCCACGACCATCTACTAGCTCGATCACATTCAGCACTTTCTGTCTAAAATTCCGAGGAAAGAGGACAATAAAATTGTCCGAAAACGATGCCATGGATGCTACGAAGACTTGCGAAAAGAAGGTACAAACTGGCAAATTGCTGCTAAAAGAGTGAAACGAGTGGATACTGAGTGTTTGCAATGCAAAAAATCGTTTTGTTTATGCTGTTTCCAAAAAAGTCATAATAAGTAAAATTTGTGATTTCTTAGAAAAATTAAAACATTTTTACGTACGTCCCGGCGTTTTTCTTTAGTTTATGATCGTACCTGCACGTCCAGTGCAGAAACAGTACAGTCCCTTCACGTCCGGTAGAAATATTCACTGTAGAAATTGTATATGTGCCCTGACGCACATATGGGTCAGGAACGTATTAGTGCTATTTAAGCGCACGTTTCCTGAACCATATGTGGCTCAGCGGACAGGGAACGTGTTAACACGAGCGTTCTTCCCGGTACAAAAATATGCCTGGGTGATTTCCCGAAGAATCTAGTAAGGTACTACGCTAGCGTGATACCGATATATCTTAAAATCTCTGGGGTGGGGTATGTCACTTACATGCCACTTAAGTACATACCTGCCTATCGGTATGCCATGGGCATGTGGAACCACTAAGTTACTCACCTACCAGCGAACCCGGTTACCTATACAAAAAGGCCATTTGCAGCTAACAGCAAACTTTATATCTAAATCAGTTTTATTTAGCTATTCTGATATACTCGCTTATCTTTTTTTCATTGCACGCCAGGCGGCTAGTAATTAAAACACCACTATCGCTTAAGCCATTTATAATTTTCATAGTGAATGATTTGTAAGATGTCCTTTTTTTTATTAACCCATAGTGATGACCTACTGCTGGGCAAAGGTCTCTCCCATTCTCTTCCATTTATTTCGATCTACAACTGTCTCCGACCAATCTGGGCAGAACGAATCTAAATTGTCGCACCAACGCTTTCTTGGTCTAAAATAAAAGATATGCTTCATGGTGCTATGTATGTATGCTGAAAACTTCTGGCCAGGCAGGCGGGAGCTGTAGGGGAGAACCCCACATAACCTACCACGCCTCCCCAGGCATGGTGGTACTCGGACGAGATTTTTCACTGTCAAAAAAATAAAAAGCCACATGCCTAATGAGAAGTAAGTATAAGTACCATTTGCATTGGCTGATGCCCGATATTATGTATGGTGAACTCATCATCGGTCTATAGTCGTTTCATACATGTGGGCTCAAGCTTCTCACATTAAACATCATGGAGAGATAAGGCCCTTATCGACCACGCTGGCCGAGTGCGAGTTGGTGACTGCAAAGTCACAATTTCTTGTCAAATTAATGATAAATGGCATCCAGCCACAGTGATGCACCAACAGTGTGGTTTAGCGTCATTATCGGCTGTAATTTGGCGTACCGCGTGACTAATATTTACATTATTCCAGATAACTATCTAATAGTCTATCTATATTCTCCATACATAGATATAGTGCTCTGATATATTATCAAAATACTTGGTACCACTTTTGTACGTGTATGTATGGATAGGTATACATTTACCAGCATTGGGATAGAGCTAACGTTGTTGGCGTGGTAATATTGATCACACACTGAATATCATTGCTTACTAAGGTTACAATTGTATAAGTCGGAATTCATATGATATTGGAGTTTTATACCTAACAAACGTGGTCATGAGATGACATCAGCAATAAATCATACACTTTTAACTATACATACAATCACAAATCATAGTACCTACAACGCTTGCTAGTGTGCACCTTGTGGCGATAGTAAATACCAACTCACACAGACGGCGTAAGTTGCAACTTAAGTTTATAACGTGAAAGCTTCGATCAAAGGCTGGTGGTACCGCGGAGGTGGTGGGGCGATAGAGTTCTCGCAAGCAATGACTCAGTTACCCAGTAATCAGGGGCAGTTTCATTCAAAATGTTGTGGAATAGTCAGTATGCGAGTGAAATACTTGAAGCCGAATAGAAGCAGGTATGACGCGGCGACACCACCACAGGCGCACAGCTGCCGGCGCGGGCCGGCCGCCGATTGGCCGGAGGCAGGAACCGGTCGCCCCCCGCCCCCCGCGCCGCCACAAACAACTTCAAATTCTTATTCATTTCATGTTCGTTACCGCGACCGTTGAGGTCGCTGAGAGCGCGCACCCGCGTCCGTATTCGCGTAATCTTATCGTAGTGTGCTCAATATAAAAAGCGATTTGTAGATTCCGTAAGTGAAATAACACCAAACCTGAATAAGTGTCTTTAGTAGTGCAACGGTTCGTCGGGACTAGCGTCTGCGATATGAAAACGCACGAAGGATCCATTGGTTTGTCCTTTTTTTTTCGACTGTGGTACGTGAGCGGCTCCAACGCAGAGTTACCTTTGCCATGTGCATCAGATAGTGTTGTGCTCCTATTAGTTTGTCGACAAACTAATATGCTAGCTTGTGGATAGTGAGTGGCTCGTGCGGAGTTGGTGATTACAAGTGCCATGAAGGTGACTGTGTGCTTTGGTTCTGTGAGGGTGCTGGTGCCGTGCGGCGCTGGCGAGCTGCTGGTGCGAGACCTCGTTAGGGAGGCGACGCTGCGCTACAAAAAAGCTACGGGACAGGTTAGTTAAAACTGTTATTTACTAACTACCATGCCATACTGTATTACCTCTCTCTAACTATAATAGTAAGGGTACTCTATAACGGTCACAGTTTTCGCGCGGTTTCCGCGAGTTTTCATTGGCTCACGCGACTTGTTGTTTATGTTTGCACGTATTCTTATCTTAGTAGTGAGTAGGTAACGTAATAAAGTAGACATGAGAATTGTTATTAAATAATTTTGATAATCAAAAAGAGACCATAACGCGAATTAAATAACTGTTGAATCAACAATCGTTAGTAAAACCTACCTAAGAATAAAAACAGGAAAATGTAACAAAGTGGGTAAGTACTGATGTATTATAGGTAGGTACTGACTGACGCTTACAGTGAATACGGTTAGGTTAATGACCACGTGACGTGAGTGAGGGTAGATGCAGAAAGCCTATCTTATAATATAAGATGTATTATTATGTATATAAACCTAGGTATATCACAAAGAACAAATTCATGACCTAGGTCGAAATTACCTAGGTACCGACCGACCTACTTACCGTTACTAATTCCTAATTAGACCGCTACTGACGTAGACTTACTGGATAGAAGCGTTAATATTACTGACACCTGTCTTACATTAAGCATAAGTATTTTGACCTATAAATCTCTATAGTTTTAGACTTCCCCTTACTGACCCATTTATACAACATGGGCAAATGCCATACAAATTGAACATGCGAACGCGCATACTGTCACTACACTACGTACTCACGCCTCTGTGGTCAAACTGTCAAACCAGTGCCAACTGCACGAAGCCATTAAAAAAAAAACAGTCAAACCTCAATAGACATTAAACGTCATGTACCTACCTATATCCCTTGAGCGTCGAGCAACCAGCAGGTGGCCGTTAACAATTAAAATTCTATTGTGTCTGGGTATTCGACGCTTGAGCTCATAATTATGGCGTAAGGTTTATCATTTATTGAAGATATATGTCAGTTTTGGATAGGTTGATGTGCAGGCGTATGTACTACCAGAGGGACCCAACCACTACGTCAGATTCGACATCGACAAACCTCAAATGCTCGCTAGAGAACAACGATCCATCCCTAGAAAGAAACGCGAAGCTATTAAAATAAAATAAAAAAATCTTAATATCAATAGAGAAGATAGGTAGGTACTTAGTTGGAATTTACCACCGGCGACCTGGGATCCCATCATACCAACTATTAAATCCCAGCCTCAACACCAAACTGCCAGACCAAAAGATACAATAAGCTCTTTCTGCGTAAAACGGAACGCACCCGATTAAATTGAAATACAAAGAGGAATAATAAATTGATCCACAAAAAAATAGTAGGCTAGCACCTAAAATGGTAAGTTAGCATCTAAATAGTAGTTTAGGTGCTAACTTTGTATTTTTAGGTGCTAACTTAGTATTTTTGTGGGTTAGCTTAGGTTACTTTGGTGATCGATTAAATACAACCCAAATACAAATATGTAAGTATGCAAGTTACTAATGAATTATAAGACGACCAACACCACAGATTAGTTAATAGTTCCCAACACCTTAGTCTCCTTAATGAATTATGAGACGACCAACACCTCAGGGATCCTGCAAAGGGTTCGAAAAGTCAGCATAATAATGTGTAAAATAAAGGCAAGTAGATCCGTAAAAATTGTTTTATTTAGTAAATTAGTTATTTTTTGTATGGTCAAGGGCTTTGCCTTCATCTTTACCTACACTGAGTCTATAAGTGGGTGGGGTGATGTTTTTATCACCATATCGTCAAGTGGTTTTCATTCGTCGCTACGATGGGTCTCTGATGCTTGGCATGGTATTGGTAACGCTTTATTAGTCACACATCATAGGTACCTATACAATTTTTAATCTCTTCGGGGAACCTTTATTCATTTTAAAGTAGTAGTTTGGCAGTAGTAAGAGTTCCTACCTACCTACCTATTATCTTAATTTGTGGTTCAGCTCAAGAATATAAAAATAAGAAGTGTTAGATGGTCCATAATGACACAAAATAATTGTGTTATTGAGAACAATTTTTTTTCCTTGTGGCCCACATTTTGCGAATTCCGCATTGTGAAAGATAGCATTGTACTTACCTAATTTTGTAAGTAGTGTAGGTACACTCGTAGTACCGTACCTGCTCTTGCCTTGGGTTACCAGATAGAAAATTGAAAAAGCCTCAGAAAAAGCATGATTAATTAGTTAAGTACGTTGATTGTCACATTAAAATAAAAAATCCGAAATAGGTACCTGCTGTATTTTATTAAAAATCGAAAAAATCTGAGTTTTCCAAAATCCAGCCGCAATCCTGTCAGGAGTCTAAAAATCCTGAGATCTCAGGTCAAATCCAGAGATATGGTAACCCTACATGCATGGTCCATGTTTGGCATCTAATTTAAATAGTGACTGCACGTACAAACAATTAATTATGTTTGACTTTCAGACTGAAGATTGACAAATCATATCCACCCATACCTAAAGACTTTATGAGTACACACGCCTGCATAACAGACGACCACAACTGTCTAATTACCTTAATAGACTTTGAACCTCATGTCTAAGGCATATGATTGAACATTTATTAAAGAAACTTGACATGTTTGGATAAGTTGATGTGCAGCCGTTTGTACAGGGACCTGCATAGCCAAAGTGTGTCGGCAACATTATGAAATTCAAGAAACCCGCTCATGAATCAAGTTTGACCGCATCTAGGCACCGCTAATGCCCATTATACCTACTCCAAATGGATGGCTAACGTCGCGAAAGTGGTTCTTGCTCTGCCAAGATCGTGCATTCCATAAAACGATCATTAGTGCAAAAACCAAAGCGCGAACACGTTGCAAAACCACATAGGTAATGGCCATGGACTTATGTGCATCTGACAACAGTAATGCGAATGTAGGTAACTAGCTGCAAACCAACTTAGATCATCATCATCATCAGAATTTGTTCAACAACTATTAAATAAATTAATTTAATAAATAAATAATTTCATACAAATAATTTTCGTTCTCACAAATTCTTATGAAATCTGTATTTAAACTACTGCAATGAAACAACTTGCAATTATTTTAAAAGATGTGGCTTCAATGCCGGGTGGTGTTTCTGTTTCTCTCAAAATTCTTGAATGCAGTTTTACATTACTTTAAAATCGATTAAATGTTCAAGACCTCAGTCTCCCCGTGACCACGGATCCTGCCAAAGATTCGAAACGTCGTGATAAAAATAATATAAATTATTGTGTAAAATAAGCGCGAGTAACTAGAAAACCTTAGATAACGATACCACCAGCTATTCACCTGCAGTAAACACCTGCAGTACACCATGTATCAAACCCACAGCTACCTGCCAGCCCAGGCCTCGTCTAACTCCGTAGGAAGCAGACGACCTTGCGGCGCATTCCACCAACACCCATTACTAATACAATTACCTTGCACATGTAAGACGTACTATACTGTTACCGACAGTTAGCGAATATTATGCAACTGCTCGAGGAGCTCAATGGCGTAGAGGCTTGCGTTCCGGTTGCAATCCCGCCGGTGAAGCAACTTTCGCTATGGAGAGTAGTTTGATGGGTGACCGAGTTATAATAACTGATGTTCCACCGTGCTACGGAAAATTGATGATGATGGTCAACGTAGTGGACCGCGGGGCTACGGCCCGATTTCCTCACAGAAAAGATACCCATACTCCATTGTTCATGTTCAAGGTCTGAGGACGTTTATAAGCTGATGATTATGATGATGAGGATACGAGAATCTCATCATAAAAAACAGTAAAATGACTGCTACAGAAGAACTGTCGCCAGGTTCAACAATTGCGACTCCCCATGGTCTTTTCCTTGATAGTAACTGGTCACCATTCGGCGGCCCGATCTTATTTCACAACCTAGTCTTCACATTACTATTACGTGAATTTTACAGCCAATTATATTTTGATGTCCGTCGATGTTTCTGCATGATCGACCGCCGACAGACAGTTGCGCATTGCGCAAGAGATCGCAAGCTAACAAGCGGGTAACACCGACTTGCCGGTCCGTTGACGAAACGAACACAAACACCCCGTGCTCCGTGCCGGCCAAGCACCCACCGGTCAAAACAAAATATGAAGTTCCCATTGTATATTAACCTTTTCGCGAATGTTTGGGTTCCGTGCTTTTGTATCGTCACGTATTGTTGGCACCAGACGGCTATAAACAATAAATTCTGCATTCGTTAACTTTGGAAATACTACAGTACAAATTCAAACAATGGGGCTGCGTTGCAGGTTGTACGGTGGGTGCAGGCAGCATTTAAATTTCAGTTGTAAAATAACCTTTAGTGATTTAAGATAAAGTGTAAAGGTTCGAACGGCGGCTGGGTGTACTGTATAGTCGCCAGGTATGCGTTCACGGGCGTCTCGAGAAGTTGAAACACCTATTGTGCTCGTGTCGTACGGATCGGATCTTGTTCGAGGACCGGTTCTCGGAAAAATGACGAGGCATTCCTCCGGGCATTCCTAAGGATTGGTTGTTTCGGATGTGCTCTTGCTAAGCGGTGTGGCGACGAGGGTTCCCCGATACGCTGTTGCTATTCTATCCATACCTGCTCACGTGTATTGTGTTGATTTTGACGTTTAATTAGGTAGGTTAGGTACCTAATTCTTTCTTTTAGACTTTAAATGAAGAAAATAATTATTATGTTCTATTTGCACTGGTTCCACCATATTGGATATTAGCCTCCTAGTGGCTCATGAAGTATTATTACCTAGTTAACTATAATTCTTCTTACTGACTACTAGACTACAGAAATAAATAAACAGAATCTTTAATCTCTAGGTAGGTACTACACCTAGCTACCTAGAGACTAAATGTATATAAATATATAACCTACCTGGAGGTATTTTTTTAAACAAATTGGAGGTATGGACCAAGTAGATAGATAGAGGTAGAGGTGCATGCATAATATGTACATATAGATTGGTCTAAGATGGTGAAACTAAAATAAAAGTAATTTTGCAAATTTCTTTTTCAAACTCGTGCGTGCGTGCAATACTTACTTTATCTATTTTTTTATCATCAAGCAAAAATAGTCTTCGTTATTATTAGATATGATAACGATAGGTATAATAATATAAATAGGTTCAACTCGATTGTTAACAGAATTATAAAGAATCGCGTAACAAACGCACGTTGTTTTATAAAACTCTGCCTTTATTACGCGACCGTCACGTGCACCGTGGTAATAATAACAAAAATCGCTTCCCAAAGCCGAAACCACCACATGCCGGCGATTAATTGAAGTGGCTGAGGAATCTGTGTCCGTCCCAGCATCTCCTTTTTTTCTCAACTTACATTTAATGGTTTCCATCTGTTCGGAACAAGTGTTTCAATGTGGAGATCAAATTGTGGCGAACGTGAACGTTAAGTTCAATAACCTATTTGTTTACTTGAATTTAATGTTTTTAGTTCTAATTCATAATAATTACGTGAATAAACCTACCTAATTTGACAAAAAGAACTTAGTCTATAGATAGACCAACGCGCGAGTTTATTGAAATTAAATGATGATAATGTTTTTTCTTAGGCACATAAAGTGCGCATAATGACCCTACACTCGTACTACATGACAAAACCAAAAAATACACCAATTGGAAGAAGGGAATAAAGCCAAAAATTAATTATTTATGTATTCGATTCGAACTCACAGCTCACAGCGCAGAGCTTCGTTTTGTTTTAATTTTTATCTAACATTTTTAAGCACCTAAATATCGTATCAATATTTTTTTCATAAATTATAAAACTTTAATACATCTTGCGTATTCTACTGTTGTGATGAGAGAAGAAAGAAAGCAACAGTAATTGCGTCCTTTCTTTCCTGTAATTGTGGGTTCCAATAAATAACTTTTATTTAAAAGTTTTTTGTGACCACGGCAAATAATAATATGTATAAAACGTGAGTAGATCCGTAGAAAGTCTTTGATTACAATATTAGTATGTTTTTCAACGACTAGTCGACTAGTGGTTTAATTTTAAGCTTCATTTACAAAAACTATGATGATAACCTATCTTAATTTATCCTTTTATCTGTAGATAATTATGATTCGCAGGTACCTACCAAAATGTCGTGGTATCACCTCTATGTGGGTAGTTGTGAAACTGACCTACTTACCCAAATGAGGTTCGTACTGATAAGATTAAGCAAAATAATGAATTCAAAAACCCGCAGTTGACCTCCAACTTTTCCTTATCAGTCGTAACTTTATTTGCTTATTAAAACATCGCTATCGCCGGGTTCAGACTCAGAGTATGTATATTAACGATATATAGGTTTTTAAACTTAAGTTAAATTGAAAACTTATATCTAAACCATAACATAACGTCTCTTACTCATTCAAGCTCTTTGTTTATTCGGAAAATCATATCATCCCAATAAACCATTATTGGGTACATATACATAAAGTTCAAGTCTATTGAGAAAATTTTACAATTTGTGGTAGTCTAGATTTCGTTTACTTATTAATAGTAAACGAAATCGCATTTTTTACGTTGTTTTGTGTGCTCCTGATATTATTTAATATGCATATTATACAACGTGTAACAGAAAGGTGTGGTCAAAATGAAAAGATCCAAAGTGTATCCTATCTAGATCTTGTGAAGAGTTAAGTTAAGCAAGTCATTATTATTAACTTAGATGTGTGCAATTTTTAATTTAATATTTCTATTGTGACGGACGTCTCACATCAAAATAAAGATCAGCCCTAGTTGTTTAGTAACCTCTGTGTATTAACATTTATGATCATTGCAGCGCGCATCACTTCACGAATATAAATATTTTATTAACCATTGTATGACCAATTAAAGTTAATAATTATGTCTTAATAACAACATATACGAGTTCTAGATGGGACTTTGGATCTTTTCATTTTGACCACACCTTTTTGTTACACGTTGTATATGTATAAGTGCACGTAAAAGGAAGTATTTTTTATTTATTTTTTGTTAAAAACTGTTAACGGACGAAACCATTATGCATTGTGCTCATGCTTTCAAACAAGTAGGTACGTTTGTGGGTTGTAAATTATATAACAATAAAACTAAAAGTTGATAATTGCGCTTCCATATTCGGCCATATATTAACGTCACTTACTTTTAAGTGAGATGTATTGAACTCTTCGCTGTTGTGAAATAAGATAATATAAATGTGTTGCAATAATTCATGAATATACGAACGAAGTGTTTTAATTATACTTATCTAGTCGGTACGGCAGCCATTAACGACCAGCCAGACGCTTTTACCTTGATCTATCCAACCAGTGGGCTTATGAGCGCGCTCTTTCTACAAAGTCATAGTTGATGACCCTCTAGACAAATAAGTACCAAAGTCACAAAACTGAATTTTTAATTTTTTGGTATTTCAAACCAGAAGATATATCCAGAGCTAATACTAACCCCATTAACAGATTGAAATTGACTTCAATCTTTTTTGGGTTCGCAAAGAGTCCGCATCATTCGAGATCAATTGGCTAAGGTGCCTACTTTAAAATGTGAGAGCGCGAAAGCCGATTACAAATAATGATTTGGCCGCTATCTATACAAGATCTGCCTGACGTACATGGGACTTTGTCCTAACTTTCTTGTAAATGTCAAGAGTGACGGTGTGGTAAAGTATTATGGTATTATGTTGCTGCATGCGTGGGCTAGGTGACTCAGCCGCACGTGCAATCCGTGCGTGTCATGTCATTCATGTAGCGTAGCGTGTACAATTTTGCTCTTCTACAAAACTGAGGATCAGTTGTAAGCTTTTGTGCGACTATGCGAAATTCTATCGCTAAGAACGCAGCAAATTTTCGAGTAGATATCTAATAATTTAGTTTGAGCTATTTTAGTTAGGTACTAATTTAATTAATTTTACCACAGACCAAAATATCTAGCTTGACGACGCATATTTTTTTGACATACTATGGTTTGACAAGCGCTGTTTAGTGATGGAATCCACCTTACATGGCAGTCGTTATAAAAATGCCGCGTTACGAACGATTTAAATACATAAATTCGTTCATCGATTTATCATCGATTTTTTTTAATATTAAAAGGAGGCCAACGAGCAGGCGGGTCACCTGATGGAAAGTAATCACCGCCGCCCATGGACACCCGCAAAACCAAAGTAATCGCAGATGCGTTGCCGGCTTTGAGTAAAAAAGTTGGATCTTGAGGAGGGAGTAAGAATTGGGAGGGGGGAGGGGTGAGAGATGGCCCTTCGGTACTTTCACTCACCGGACGAAACACAACAGCAACGAGTGCCATTGTTTCACGCCGATATTCTGTAAAAGGGTGGTATTACGCCGGTCCATTTCGTGCTGCAACGCAGCGTGGCTCTACCACTCCGACAGTGTCACTCATTAGCACTACCCAGGGGTCACGTTAAGGGTCTCAAGGGTAAACCTACGGACGCGAGTAACTTTAACCCCCAAATATTTATATCGAAAGCAAAGCAAATATAAATTATCTTATTAAGAAGTTTATTTTATTATTTAATTTTATTAAGAAATAATCAATAGCACAATTTATGTGTGGTGGTTGAACGAATTGTTAAATGGAAACGCTACTTAGATTTTTGCAGCGTATATGCCGCCAGGTTCAATAAAAAGAAAGACCAGCGGTTGATTTTTGAACTGGTGACCAACTCACGCTATGATATCAATTACGAACGAGTGCTCATTTTTCTCTTATTCAAGGTCACTGGTAACTTATCAGTATGAACCAAAAGTTAAAAATGTTGAAAAGTAAAATCGCAAGAGACTAATGTACAAAATTAACCATAACTTATACTAATAATAACTAAGTAATTAATATTATTGCGAAGACTGTTTTAGCGCTCATATGCGTACATGACATCATCTTTTGAACTAACTAAAACGATAATAAATTACTTGTTGAGCCTTAGAGCACTTGAGGACAATGGATGGTGGGATGACGAACGCGGTTTGTCCAGTAAAATTAAAATTATGTACTTTTAATTTCTTCGAATTGACTCCGATATGTTAGCTTCTCCCCACTAGCGACGCTAGTGGAGGGTAAAAACTAGTGTTAAAAATAAGATATTTATTTATTTATTTATTAGAAATATTAAAGATTATGGATATAATATGATATAAATAAGAAGTACTTACTTTGTTGCGGGCCGTGAATCCATCGGAAACTTAATTCGCATTCAGCATAGCAGTACTATTAACCAATCAATTAATGTATTAAGCTTCTAAATATATTTATTTGCTCTACTTTTTATATAATATTATACATTATTATTATTTAAAATAAGAGGTACCTAGAGTTGGTAGATACGTTTTTAAATATATTTGAAAACAGTTTTTTACCGCAATATAGGACCCAGTGAGCACATCATAATAATCGTGGTAAAATGATTCTAATCAGTTACAAAAAGAAGCATTGTAACAATAGTAAGTTAAGCAAATGTGAACAAAAGTCTATCATTGTCCGGGTTTCCTAAACAGAAACAGTTAATTTGTGTGGTTTCGTTGCGTTTCCAAGGCCAGCCGCTTGTAGTTTGCGGAACTAACGTATTCTCATAAAGCTCTCCTGCTGGTGTGAAATTACAAACTTTACAAACAATCGGCTAGGCTTGTTCGCCCACTGTCTATCTTTTATTTAACAAAACGTTTTTATAATACCGAGTATGCTCGCTATACTCGGAAATTATTTAATATAAAAATAAATTATTTGTTTTGAAATAAATATCAAAGAAAAAAGTGAGTAGTTACTCGGTTTAGTTTGTTTTTTTAATCCGGCCTGGCTAGCTTTCACCATAGTCCATACTATCTACATCTGTCGCTAAAACAACAATGTTAGTAGTAGCCATTGTTATGTTCCGACAATTTTGTCCTGATAAATTGAGGATCCCTTAAGTTGAAGAATTTAACACTGCGTTTGCTAGTGACCCACAATTTGAATAAAAAGTCTGCCTGGACACCGGTCCAGAGGAATGGCCAACGTGCATGTCACGTAATAGTTTCTCATGCTTGCCATAATCATTTAACAAGTTGTCAACTTAAATAATTTAAGCTATCTGAATATAATTGTTGGCGTATTATTTTGAGAAAGTTTAAATTGCTGTAAGTAACAAATACTGTAAATTGCGCCATTTCAATTTCGTTTTCTGAATTGAAGATTATAGGTAGTTTTCTATATTAGTTATCACATGACAGTAATTCCACTTTTTTTTTAATGTCAAACTAATCATATTTCGTAAAAAAAAGTTGACACGAATTGTCAAATATCGGTGCTTTAGCTGGATAGATACGTCTAAAGGGCGACCGATCGTGTTGGAATTTCAGGTCTGGCTAAGAATCGCGTTCGATAAAAGATCTCTCATGAATAAGTGACCATAATTTACCCACTTTCTAATCCAAAGTTAAAAAAAACTAGAAAACAATGTAGGTAAGTACTTATTATTCCGCACCCAGGCCTACCTGGGTGCGGAATAATAAGCTGATCTATGCTAGGAGCTATTATAAAGTTTTCAAAACACGCTTATCCATATTGAATTTGTAAGTTGTTCACGCAGAACGTTTCTACGAACCTTCGAGGTTCCAACGGTTACGTAACGGGGATTAAATTTGGTCCTTGGCGATACAAAATATTTTTTATAAGTCGCTAGTCGATTCTATGCGAAGTCTCTGAGATTAAACACGCCTGTACATGTGCATCGTGATGAATAATTTGATTAGATTACCGGTCATTAGACTGCAACTCCATGCTACAACGACGTCACGACTTCTATGTCACGAGAATCGACTCTGAAGTGATTGCTTAGGCTTAATGTTTTTTACTCCTTTAGCGGCAAACAAGCATACGGTACCTCGGATAGGAAGCGGTCACCATAGCTTAAGAAAGTTGGTTAGACCATAGTTTCACAGGCATACAACATACTCTAGCAATTGAGGTAACCTGGCTATTAACTATAACTAGAGGGTTACTTATTTTTCAAGCTTACATCTCACT
This sequence comes from Eudonia mercurella, assembly GCA_963082485.1. NCBI lineage: Eukaryota > Metazoa > Arthropoda > Insecta > Lepidoptera > Crambidae > Eudonia > Eudonia mercurella. Next base: position 7,749,727 of record OY720030.1, on the reverse strand, counting down.
GCATAGCATTAAATTATTAGAGAAAAATAACTAAACGAAGGTTCGCTTTCTTAAAGCCAACTTAATTTCACTCTTACTTTACTTTAATATTAGTTTTCGTTTCCGCAATTACTTGGTTGTCAAATTACTTAGTTTATTACCAGTATGATTTAGTTAGTTAAGCTAATTCTCCTCGGTGATTACAGAGTAGGTAGAACGATTACTCCGGCTGTTTTTGTGTTAGGGCAATGGACACTGCAGCTATGGCGAGTGTCTTTCGTCTCGAGAGGCAGTTTTTATCAGCTCTATGTAATTATAGAGCGGGACCGGTTGGGGCTGCCTCAGTTACAAAGCTATGAAATTTAATAGTGAAATGTATTTAACTTTTTGTTGCATCACAATTTATTGTCTGCACTTTTTAACGTAGTAAATGCAGGTACACTTATGTACGTATTTGTTATTTTTAAAAGTTATGTAATATTCTGTCTTTTCTCGTTTCATATTTATTATATGGTATTGTTTAGCAAGGATTTAAAAAAAATACGTTTTTATCATGGCAACTTGAGCCGTGTCTTCGCTCGCATTTATTCCGTTTCCGAACTCAATTTAATGTTGACATTGTGTGAGATAAAAAAATAAAAATTAATTATAGTAAGAAGTAGCGGAATCTCCAACCACAATTACAATCCATCATTTCACCAACTCTGACACGCTACTAAACAGGTGGACAAGTTTTATCCGAGAATCATTCGAGAAATAACAAAAGAACTAAAGAGTTATTAAAAAAAACGTATGATGTATTATCTGGATTAAAATTAAATAACACGAGGCAACCCTGTAGTCATCCCCTCGAAAGAATGCTACCTGTGCTGTGTATCTTGTATCCCGTGATCCCACAGGCTATTGTAAATGGCTTTTTACTTACAACTACTTTCAAGTTAGCCACGAATAGACGCCTCTATATTTGGTAGTGGTTAATTTATCGATGTTCTTAGTAGTTTAGTATTAACACAAGTAACATTATTATACAATACTTTGCGAAAGAGGTTTCAATTTGTTTTTTTTTTAAATGCTATGCAAATTTAAGCACAGTATTCGAAAGTGATTTACGCTCGAGTGTGAAATTAATGGTAGAAACAAAAAACTTCTACTTACACGTTTCAATAAAAAACGTCTGTGTTTCTGGGTGGATTTTAATTGTAGAGCTCTATGGCGCAGCGATTTTTTTTCAATTGTGATGTTGAGAAACTTTCGCAATGCCGGATCACCGGGTGGGTGATTAAATTAAATAGCCACTAGTCCCGTGCTTCGGAAGGCATGTGTATGTGAAGGTTAATCGTAATTATTAGTACCTTTAGTATTAGGAGTAGTGGATCTTGACACTATGTGCAAATACTTTTTTACAGTCTCCCTTTGACCACCGACCATGTGAAGGGTTCGTATATAACGTCATTCATCGGGATAAAATCAATGTGTAAAATAAACGAAAGTAGGATCTACTTTCGTTTAATGTCAATCTCTAATTCAACTACTTTTACATAATATCTATTTATTTATGCTAAATATCGTACACCCATCTGCGTAACATTCAAACTTTGTACTTAAATTACTTTCATTTTATTATGATGTAAAAAGGAGCAGCTTATGCATATCCAATTGAAAAGAAGAAATTACATAACATGTTCTTTCTATGGCGATGCAGCCACTATTCATCAATAATAATGCGCTATAATAAATATGTTTCATTTTATTAATGCTGAAGTGTAAAAGTCGCGGTTCGTTATTTAAAATAGTTTTTTTTTAATGATTTTCTCGAAAAAGTGAATTTTGCACATACGTTGTTTTAGATTTGCAACGACGATTTGTTTTGTCGATTTAACCGAATGTTCAACAGCCCAAGCTAGATGGCTCGTTTCACCGAAATTTTATTCCCCGATAACAGATTCATTGTCATAAATGTCAATTTGCATAGTACGCTGCATAATAAATAACTACATAATTTTGCAATTACTGCATTAGGATACTAACTTATAATTTATCCTTAACGACACATTAATTTGCAAATATGTATCGACATGACAGTATGCAGGCATTTCTCACTGAACGGACTGTTTGACTCCAGCAAAAAGCTGTAGGTAGCTAATAAAAACTCCTTGCTATTTTGAAACTCATTAAAGAAATTGCATTAAATAAAAATGTTTGTCTCGGTTTAATGTCAGCCATCTTAATCTTAAAACGCCTGTTAAACGCCAAGTAACCCTAAATAAAATAGACGATCAACCAGAGAACGCTGAATTTATCTCTTATGGAGCTAGGAAGCATAATAATTATCTAATGGAATGAAGTCAATTGATCAGATCAAGAAGCCAGGATTATTCATAATTTGCTAGTGATTGCGTGGCGTGGGTCTGGTGCGAATACCAAAGCGAAGTTGTGACTGCGCACTGAGACCGCGTGGGCTGGCCGACCTTATGTATACCTTCCATTATTTTAGTTATTGCGCATAATTATTATGTAGGCATTTGTTTTTGGTAATCTTTATCTTTTAATTGGAAGCTTGGTAATGCCGCCACAGTATCTATGTAATGCTTAGTACTGCGTGAGAACATTCCAAATTTAAAATATTTTTGATAGGAGTCATCCCTTTCTGAAGTTGTCTTAACACAATGAAATGAAATGAAAAAAAAATGAAATGAAATAAAAAATCTTCAATTTAGGCATATAAATTGCATTTATGAACGTCAAGTAGTTACATAAAAAATAAAAGTATATTAAAAAAATAATATAAGTACACACAATAATATATAAAATATATAATTTATTAAACAATACCTACATATATGTAATGCGATTCTACTGCTATGTATATGTAATCACATCATCATCATCATCATTAGCTCATTTTATGATCTATAATCACATGTATTGATAATAAATTGTTACTTATATTGAGCAATAAATCTATACTAATATTATAAAGCTGAAGAGTTTGTTTGTTTGTTTGTTTGTTTGTTTGTTTGAACGCGCTAATCTCAGGAACTACTGGTTCGAATTGAAAAATTCTTTTTGTGTTAAATAGTCCATTTATTGAGGAAGGCTATAGGCTATATTACATCACGCTATGACTGATAGGAGTGGAACAGTCGCTAATTAACGCGGGTGAAACCGCAGGGCACAGCTAGTGTTATATATAGTTTGAATTCCGTTAGTAGGTTGCTAAATAAATGTAACAATTGACTACACGCGTTTCGTTGCTCAGATTTACCACACAGAAATCCTGGTTTTTACTAATTTCGTTGTCGTGTCGTGAGTCAATTTCCTTCCTGTACAATGTTTTTGAATCATTGCCCTTACATGGACTTCTATGACTCAATGGCACGCAACATCGGTAAGAATGGGAAACAACAAGTTGATTATGAGAAAAATATATTTAACTACTTACCAAAATTAAAATGTTTTTAGTGCTATGAAGCTGGCAAAAGGTAAATTTACCATTATGTCATAGTTTACAAGCTACAAGTTGCTGTGTGTTACACCATTCTCGGTTTCCTGAACATTTACTAGGTATTTATTGAATACGAAACCAAAATTAACAAATTATAATTACACAACAGTTTACAATTTTATTTAGTATCACCTTATCGTCAATTAACGATTAGTTGTTAAGTTAAGTATTCAAATTCCTGTAACAGATAATTGTAAAACCTACGTCACCATGTGGAATGTAATCATTAAATCCTATAATCGTTTTGTGTTTAATTAAATTGATGTGTCACATTAATTCGCTATATCCTCTAAATCTATTAAGTATTGGTAGTTACTATATTGGTATAGGTAGATAGGTATTAATAGTAAATGAGACGAGACGAACGAAAATCACTGGACGATATAAATATTGAGAAAGTTTTGTAAGTACTTATACTGATCTCTGAACTTCTGAAGTTGGCACTAAATGATAATGGTGATATAATAGTACTGAAAACTTAAAAGCACATATTCATCATCAGCTCATTTTATGCCCCCACTGCTGGGGCACGAGCCTTCTGAAGAGTTTGTTTGTTTGTTTGGTTGAACGCGCAAATCTCAAAACTACTGGTTCGAATTGAAAAATTATTTTTGTGTTGAATAGTCCATTTAATGGGGAAGGCTATAAGGCTATTTACATGCTATGACTAATAGGAGTGGAGCAGCAATGAAAAATGTTGCTAAAACGGGAAATAACGCGGGTGAAACCGCGGGGCACAGCTAGTAGTAAATAAACATTTCAACAATAGGTATTTGTAGTGGCACGAGTTTTCGACACTTTAGGCCCAGTGGTCGACATAGGTTTATTCTCCAAAAAATAACAAAGATTTTCGTTGAAACTTTACGGGATGACAGCTAGGAAACACGTGATCTGTATTTAATTGTTGCAATTGCTAATGACTAAAATCAGTTAATGACCCCGTAATGACCCCTATTTTTATGATTAAAGGACAAACAATGTCGATCACTGGTTCTACTACCCTACAAATAAAACAAATGAACGACTTTTGGCATTGTTTATTTTCACAAGGTTGACATTTTTGAAAACACACTTAATTGTTTAGCCCCATGAGCGTCGATGCTATTGTGTCTGACTCTCTGGTATTCGCGCGCTCGAGCTCTTAGTGTTTCAATAAATGAAATTATTCTGCCTACAGTTGGCGTGGCATAATGTCCAATAAAAAGGTGCAACATGGCGGGTACAGCAAGGTACCTAGCCTACATTAAAAGATAGCTATAAATAAAATCAATCGATCGTGCTAGCTCGAAAAAAGTTTTCAGGAGAAAAAACTGTATTGGCTATATCGCGGCGCATCTCCAACGGTAAGATTTGATTTTTATGGAACAAAATCAAGGTTAGATAACGTTGTGCTAGCTAGCCAGGCTTTGAAAAAGCTGTACCTAATAACTGCTAACCAATCAAAATTCGCTTAAATTAAACATAAACATTTTTATTACTGTTTTTTTAAATGATTTGATTAATATTATCATAATTTTTTGGGTACCGTTAGCGCTTTTACTATTTCTTTTCTTATCTACGTAAAAAGCTACTTCCCTTCTTTAAATTTTTTCTGTACTTATTTTTGTATCTTATAGTGAAACAAAGAAATTGTCTGATTGATTCCGTAGCCTACTACGCTTTTTTCCAAGTTCCTGGTGAATTAGTCATCATCGTCGTCAACAGCTCATAACGTCTCCTCTGCTGGGGCACGAGCCTTCCCTATGGATGGATAGGGAAAACGGGCCATAAACCACCGCGCGGGCCCATTAGTGGTTGTCAAAGACTGCTAATGCACGAGAGCAGGACCAAGCTCGAGATGATACATTTTTAGTCACCACCCGATGACTGGCCTATGCGAAAGTTACTTATCGTCAGCAATCGCAGACAGAGCACGTTTACCTCTGCGCTATCGAGCTTCTCAACACTTAGTTATTCTATCATAAATTCTTCAAAATCAGGGGGCCGACCGCCTAACTCTCTCGCTTTCGATCGCTTTGAAGGCGAGGCGAGGAGGAGGCGTCATCTTGTCATTTCGAAAGGAATATGAAAGCAATATCGAAAGCTATAGGCTATAGCTTGCGATATTATTCGATATTATATTAGAAGGCAAGGCGAGGGCCTCGCCTTCAAAGCGATCGAAGGCGAAAGAGTTAGACGGTTGGGGGGCTGGTTACAGTGCAAACATCGCTTTCAGACTTCAGTTCGCGTGCGTGTCCCTACTACTTAGTATTGTACGTTTAATTGCTACACATCCAGGCTAGAACAAAGCGTGCGTAACAATTGGTAACCGTACCTGCAGTGAGAGCGTGCTATGGCCGCCCATTGTTTGGTGAGCGACCTACGCACCATTGTGAGTTTCCGCAAGCCTGCCCGATCCCTTATCATGCGTTCAACATACTACTGAAACGGACCATTATTACAAACATAAGGATGTTTGCGAAAATATAACCTTTTTCATAGTTACCGGAGCTAAGCACTCGGGAAACTATGAATTTTCGAATGTTATTCTACATTTGATCATGTTATCGAGAACAAGAAATTCACGAATGGCATTTTACGACAACAATGAGGGCCAATGGCTTAAAGTGCCAAAGCACAGAATATACAGATATTTTAATTAGGTGAGGGTGACCTATCCGGGGACTAGGAGTAGCGTACTATCTGTAGCAATACGAAGTTCTTGCCCGAAGGTTTTTTGTTTTGTGAGAGTTTGCTGATTGCCACTGGGCATTTTCTTGGAAACTCAAGCTGTGTGAAACGAAGCACCGTTAGAGGTTTTCTAGAGAGAACGGCATCACGCACTAATAATGCGTGTACCCGTGCCCTACTAGATTTTCCGAGGGGTTCGAATCGGATCGGGGCCCGAACGCACTAGCCGGTGCGCCATCGAGCTCCTTTGGATTTTATTAATAGTAACTACCTATCGCTTATTAGGGGTTTTCATTTTATCTCTTTATTCGTCAACGAGCTCGATGAATAGAACGCAGCTTCTAAATTGGCAGTCACATGACTGTGCATTGATGTATTATTGGTTCGACATGACCTCCCGTCTGCTTCCTGAATGTCTAAATAGGATTTTTGTAAATTTTCCATAAAGTTAACAATAATAAGTCATCGAAGCGGTTACAAGTTGTTTACATAAGTTTGTCGCTAGATGGCGTTGCTCCAATTTCATATACTTTAGTGGTTCTCAGAACACAGAATACAGAATACATAGTGCGAGATTTCTTTGCCATTCATTCGATCACGTTCACAAAAACCAGAATTTGTATAATAATTTGTCTATCCGAGTATTCACTTGAATCAAAATAAAAGTTAGTTACCCACAATTTTTATATGACATAAACTCGAACGGACAGTAAAGAGAACTTGCATTGAACACCCTGATGGAGTCACGTCCGGTTAGCCAACTCGGCAATGAGCAGCGACACTCTCGTTTTCTCCCACGCCCGCGTCATCCTTGGCTGAACACCCCTCGGATGAAACCACCTAGAAATATGTTGAACTTGTTTTTACGTTGCAGTACAAATAAAGCAGTACATACAGTGTAGAGGATGCGGTAACACAAAGCCAAAATGCTTTGACATTGTTTAAGCGCAGTTTGATCCTAACTATTCAAAGTTTAATTGTATACTGTTTGCTTAACTTATGCATTATTGCGTTACTATCTTATGTCTCTGTGTGCATAGTTAACTACTTCTTTGTAAAAGTAGATTTACCTAAGAAAGTAATTCACCTATGCAGAGGATGTGTACACGTAAGCTTCAAACATTTATCACCCTTAGCTTAGCGTCGGGGTTGAAAATAGAGTAGCTTTGGATAATAATCCAAAGCTATTCTATTTTCAACCACATTCATATCATTCATATTGCCCACCTGACCTTGCCTGCTAGAGAATAATAAATAAGCAACCTATAAAACATAACACGATCGAGAAAAATGCTACACGGACTTGACAATGACGAACGCTACGAAAAACATCTTTGAGGAATTTATGGATCGTGAAAGGAAAGACACGGAAATTCCCTACAAGGAAATAATTATTTCGAGAGGAGAATCCAATTAAACCCTGTGTAGATTTGTGTCAGTAGCATCGTTAATCTCAAATGGATAGACAGTTTTAAAAAGTTTTATTGATTCGGCAGCCTCATTGTGTTAAAGTTCTTAGCTAGTTTTGGTGGAACCAGCATTACTGCAGATTGAGCGCGCCCAAAGGCTATTGGCAACATCAGGGGGTGTTTAGCCAGTAGGAGTCTGACATAGTCTAGCTCAACCGCTTGAGGGAGTCATACATGTAGTATTCACCTCCTCCTACTTCCGGGTTGCTATAGGTGAGTTGCCCAATTTGCAGAGCGCAAAAAAAAATAGAAAATAGCCTTTTTATGTCTTTTTACTTTTGCCTATCTGTTACGAAATAGGTTAATTTAAAAAAAAGTTATTTCTTTATGTCAAATTTAGTGAGTAGTTGATAAATAAAAGGCTATAGGAGTGATCTTCGTGTGCCACAATCTTTGCTATATCTAATAGCTGTACCATATTTTTCTTCTTGCCATGTTTATGATGATTAAAGTAAGTATCTATAATGTTTGGTCTCAACAATTGTGTCGATTACTGGCAATTTATTCTGCCTCAGTCACGCGTTTGTGGAGACAGCCTACTGTTCTCATTTTTCTACGTAGCCGGTGGTATAATTACGCACTTTCCGGCTCCAGCGGTCAGTTTCCGCTCGAATAATGGCATCGAAAGTGGTCTAGATATGTGCTTGGTTACCTGCCTACTTTTTAAGGTTATTCTGTTAGTAATATCTCGTCATGAGACCGGATTGCGCAACAAATTAAGAAATCCTTCCAGAACATTGACTAGAATTTAGCTTGAATTATTTGGGAGGTTTTCTTCAGTTTTCTTCATCTTCAGTCTACGTAACACTTTAAAACATTACGAGTATGGTAAAATCCAAATTAAAAGTGGTTCCTATATTTTAAGCTAGCCTTTAGATTAAAATTGTCAATTTTGCTGTTAGCTCCTGAAATAAAATAAAATAAAATAAATCTAATTCTGTGACTTACGGAAAATCAAATCTACAATCATTATTAATTATTGTCTCAATACCTACTCATAGTTACTACTCACAGTCGTACTACATTCGTCGTTACTACTCATAGTAGTACTCATAGTCATAATACATGATACATACATGTACACAAGAAATTGTGCTGTGTTGTCACTTATTTATAGTGAAGTTATTACTCTGCATATACTTACTTTAACTGCGAAACAAATGAAATTAAAATGAAACACCAAGCGATGGTTTATCAGAGACGCCCTAGGTGTCGCATGTCGGTCGCCCGCTGGATTATCGGACGACGACCGCTGAAAAATGTGTCAAAGCACCAACATGGAGTGCACTGCAAATAATAATAACTTGTGGTGAACGCTAACTGTGTTCGATATTAAATAAATTGCTATTTGCCGCTCCGATGACGAATCGGGTGATGAGAAATGTGACTTGGATTGGATGCCGTAATGCCAGTCATTGGCGAACAAAACGTAATTCACTGTGAGCTGAGAGAATCCAATTTAATAATAATATGTTCTTGCTACAGATAAGGAAAAGTATATGTATTTTTAATGAGTATAATTTCATTCACTTCAAAATAAGTTATCTTATTTCTTTTGACAAACATAATAATTGAAATCTCAAACTGCAATTTCTAAAACCTTTTTTTTGTAGAGATAGAGTTAAGTTAGTTAATAGCCTATAACTGTCCAACCGCTGGGCAAAGGCCTCCCATCATTGAAATAAGTCATCACTACAATTGATGGGTTTGGCCTATCTGTCTATCTAAAAAAAATGAACAGGGTAAAGTAAAATAAAATATACCTAAATAATAACTTTTCCCAAAATAATACATCAAAATTATTTTCCTCCTTTTCATGTAGGTACGATACTTTTTTCTTCCATTATGTATGTATGATAAAGTAAGTTTTTCAGTAAAAGTGTCTCTATCTATACCACTAACTAAATAAAATATTACAAATAGTATTTTTGTTTAAATGTTTAAAAAGTATGACTTCCAAAAAGAGTTTAACATAAGCCACCATGCCGTGTACCATGGTTACCATCAGCTTCAATTATAGATGTGAAAGCAGCAGAAAAAAATACCATTAGAGAAGACATTGTACTTTATGGTGTTTTCATTAATATCTCTATTGTTCCTGAGTGGAACAGAAGGGAAATTAAGTTTCTAATGACTCTTTACAAAGTTACGAGAAATTTTCTCGACCCGTGTTATAAGAAACTTTACCTAATATGTACCTATTTTCTATATGATTGATAAATTGATAAGTTGGCGAAATTGTAAATTTTTGCAATGATAACAAAAAAGGTGTTTTGAAGTTATGTTTATTTAATTTCATTATGATTCCAGTTTAAAATTTTACTGGTACGATAAATTGTTACGTGTCTACATTTTTATTTTTAAAATAGGTCTAAACTTATATACCAAAACTTAGACTAACATCCTGGCTGAAAACTAATAACATTTTTTTTATAATGGTACAAAGACTGCATATTGAAATAGTTTATAATACTACTTACAGTGTTAATTTACTTAAATGTGCTGTTAAAGGTACCAGTGAGTGTTGGCACTAACTAACTCACATACACTTTCATCTCAACATCCACTATCACATCTGTTTGTTGCTTCACATCATCTTCACTTCTTAGACGACACTGACCTATTATTGATTTAACATGGACTCTATGGATATGAACGGGACCCTGCAGGACCTCTCAACCTTGTTCCATTCCCGCATGGAAGACTTTGAAAAAGCGCTGCACCAACATACATCAACATCGATACCCGGAACTCAGCTACAAACGGTAAAGGCGCTGTCGGCTGACTACCAACAATTCAAGAGCTTTGTTGTTAAATCAATAAACACCTTGAAAATGCAGCTAGATCTTCTTAACATGGGTATGGATCGGCTTGAAACTCACTCAAGGCGTAAAGTGTTGCTGGTCCACGGTTTGCCAGAGGACTCCAAGGAAAATATTGCGGCCAGGGTGCAAGAGATGCTGAACACCAAAATGAAGTTGTCACAGGTACGACCAGAATGCATTGAAGTTTGCCACCGTCTCGGGGCTCCCACAAAAGATAGGAATCGCCCTGTGTTGCTGCGATTTACAACATCCAAGCTCAGATCTGCTGTGTGGAACGCTAAGACAACGTTGAAAGGCACAAGAGTCTCTGTGTCAGAGTTTCTGACTAGGACCAGGCAGGGCATATTTGCAGCAGCCCGTAAGCATTTTGGCATTAAAAACTGTTGGACGTCGGATGGCATAATTGTGGTGCTGATGCCGGACAAGAGCAGACGGAAAATAGCAACATTCGCAGAACTTCAACAGCTCCAAGCCAGTTTTCCATCTCCCGCAGGTAGTTAGGTTATTCTTCACCGCAACCTGATCACTTTTGCGTACATAAGGTACTTGCACCTTGGTAAAACTTAATGTTGGTACTTAAGATAATAGTTTATTTTTCTACCCTTCTTTTATTTTTACTTTCTTTATATAAAATAAATAAAATATGTACATTTTGCAACAGTTTAGAAATATTTAACAAAAATTTTGCAATTGTCAAACAACTGTCAATGTCTTTTTGACGTTACGTTCGGAAATCCAATGTTCTGATGTTGCGTTCTGGTATTTGGTTTTTGTGTATACTTATGCTTTCGATGTCTCGCCAACTCTCGCTGGTGGTTTATATTATTATTTTATTTTTTCTCTTTTTAATATTGTATTATTCATAGTATTATTATTATTATTATTTATTCCCTTTTTTTTTTTTTATATTTGTGTTTATTAATATTTTTATTTATTTTTATTTTTAGTTAATTTGGTAGTGTAATATTTATATGTCAGTAAATTCGGATTACTTTAACGATAGCTCGGATGAATTTGAAAGTGCCTGTAGTGACATATCCACATACTCTGACACCGATGCCGATGCTCTCTCACTTGATGTAAAGTTGCGGTCTATTTTTCACAGAAAATCCAATTTCCTTAACCTGGTGCACATCAACGCTCAGAGTGTCCCTGCGCACATTTCCGATCTTAATGTGTCTTTTAACAACGGGCTTGTCGATGGAATTTTAATTTCCGAATCCTGGCTTAAACCATCCCTTCAGTCTCCTCTTTTTACTCTTAATGGATACAAACTTTATCGCAACGACAGGGTCGGCATTGGTGGTGGTGGTGTTTGTATATACATCAAAGACCACATCTCGTGCTCTGTTGTCAGCCAGTCCCCTAGTGCTTATACTGGATCGTTGGAATACTTGTTCCTGGAGCTAAGCTTATACCACTCCAAAATCTTAGTAGGTGCAGTTTACAGTCCTAATAATCACGTAAATTACTTTGAAACCTTTGAGACTACACTTGAATCCCTGAGTTCTACTTACAACCATGTTATATTGATGGGTGATCTTAATACTTGCTTACTTAAAAATAACGTTCGCTCTTCCCGCCTAAATTCAATTGTAACTTCTGTCAACTTTGTTTTGCTCCCTCTCACTGCCACCCATCACTCTCCTAATTGTCAGCCATCTCTCTTAGACGTACAGATAGTTTCTAGACCAGATTCAGTCCTTTTACATGGGCAAACTACTGCTCCATTCTCATACCATGACCTCATATATCTGTCCTATCGTGTACGCAAACCCAAGTCAAAAACTAAAGTCATTTTTCGGCGTAGTTTTGGTAAAATTTGTATGGATCGCTTGAGGGAAGATTTTACTGCGATTGACTGGTCTTCTTCGTTTGCAGCTGACACTGTAAATGAGAAGGTTAGAATTTTTAACAAACAAATGACACAGCTATTTAATTATCATGCCCCTCTCAGAGCAGTGCGAGTAAAGCACCTTCCTGCGCCTTGGCTTACGCCAATGATTAAGAAGGTTATGCGACGTAGGGATAAGGCCAAATCCGTGCTTAAGAGATTTCCTAGTGACGACAGTCTGCACTCCTACAAGAGACTGCGTAATCTTTGTAACAGGCTCTGTCGGGACGCTAAGAGACGATACATCCATTCCTCGATTCACGACCTACCTTCTGGTCAGGTCTGGAAGTTTCTAAAAACTATTGGTGTGGGTGGAGACCGCAACGTTACTTGTGACCTACCTGACCTTAAGTTGCTTAACGAGCATTTTGCAAACTCACCAGTCTCTATTGCTGATTCTACCAAGGCATCCACGCTTGCTTTTCTGAACACTGTTACTCGCCCTGACTGTGAGCCTTTTTCATTTCGCGAAGTCACTGAGGGGGAGGTTAAGAAGGGTATACTTTCCATAACATCCAAGGCGGTAGGCAAAGATGGCATTTGCCGTGACATGCTAATACCTATCCTTGATGACGTTGTGCCCGTCATCACTCACATTTTTAACTCCTCGCTGGTAACCAACGTCTTCCCCAATGATTGGAAATTGGCTGACGTAATTCCCATCCCAAAGATCGCTTCCCCTACCAACTTGTCCCAGTACCGTCCCATCTCAATCCTTCCATTTCTCTCCAAGGTCCTTGAAGGCGCTGTTCAAAAACAACTATCCGCATATGTTTCACATAATAATTTGATAAGTCAGTTCCAATCCGGTTTTCGTCCTGGCCATAGCACGGTAACCGCCTTGCTTAAAGTCACAGACGATATTCGACATGCAATGGATAATCGCTTGTTTACGATTATTATTCTACTTGACTTTAGCAGCGCCTTCAACTCTGTTGACCATGACATCCTTCTTGCCACTCTCCACTCCCTTAACATTTCCCCTTCTGTGATCGCTTGGTTCGCTGACTACCTTTGCAATCGCTGCCAGAGAATCAAGAGTGATGACTGCTTTTCTGATTGGGCTCCTCTAACTGCGGGTGTGCCACAGGGGGGGGGTACTCTCACCTCTCCTTTTTTCATTGTTTATAAATGAACTTACCAAAGTAATATCTTCCCCGTACCACCTGTATGCAGACGATATGCAACTTTATCGACATTTCGATGCAGCCAACACAAACGCAGTTATTGAAGACATCAATAAGGATCTCCTCTTGGTGAAGTCTTGGGCCGATGCATTCGGTTTACTTGTGAACCCAACGAAGTCGCAAGCAATAATCATAGGTAGCAGCAAACTGTACAGCAGACTGGATGTTAGCGGTCTTCCCTGTATTTCATATGACGGAGTAAATATTACATACGCTGAAAAAACTAAAAATCTTGGCCTCGTTTTTGACCGTACACTGTCCTGGAAGGCGCAGGTAAATGAAGTTAGTCGGCGCATGCACTACTCCTATCATTCTCTCAAGCGACTCCAGTTTTTCTTACCCTACAATACCAAAATTATGCTAGCTCAGTCGCTTCTACTCCCCCTTCTCGACTATGCTGACGTTTGTTATCTGGACGCTACTGAGGAGCTGCTTAACAAACTGGAACGACTGCAAAATTTGGCAATCCGGTTTATATTTGGTTTGCGTAAATTTGACCACATTTCTGAATTTCGGTCGAAGTTAAAATGGCTCCCAGTTCGACTTCGTCGAGATATGCACATCCTTTCCCTGCTTTTCAAAATACTTAACTACCCCCAGCTCCCTCATTACCTGCGTTCCCGATTTACGCTCATACCCGTCTCTTCCCGTCCCAAACGTTCCTGCGACACACGAACCCTAATATGTCCCCAATGTAATTCTAATTTTTACTACAAATCATTCTCAGTATATGCCGCACGAATGTGGAATAGACTGCCTGCCAGCATTCGTGAGAGTTCATCGGTAGAATCTTTCAAACACAAGCTCAAAGAGCATTATCTGTCTAACGGCTAATATGACAGTGACACCCCGTTCATACATAATTAGTTTTTATTTTAATATGTATATAGGTATGTATATATTTATAATATAATATTTTATTTTAAATTAGTTATTTCATTAGTTTAAATATGTTTGTTAGTCCATACTAATGGTATTATTTACAATTTATTAGTCCCGCATACTTGTTTATTGCACCACAGCTAGGGTTGGCTGGAAGAGATCTCTTCTAGAGATAAGCTCACCTTTGTATATGTCCTGTGTTACGTGTATTTAAATGTATTTTTTCTTTGTACAATAAAGGATTAATTAATTAATTAATTAAAACTAGGTTATTAAGTCTACGAGTTAGAATATATGGCTAATGCTGATCAGGTGGACAGAACACTTGTTTGCTGACTAAGTCTATTTAAAATAGCTAGTTAAGCAGTGCGATTATACAGGATATTACATCATGCCTAGGCATGTTATTAATCAAGTAAAAGGGCTTGAAACTACGAAGGGCATCGCACGTCGCGTCGCAGGGCCGGACAGTGAGCATTTATTAGGTTTCAAGAGATTGACTTTTTAAGTGAATTAGCGATGTGTGTGTACATAAGTGACTTATTTACATTTTCCACGCAACTGTACCACAGTATTACTATTTCAGTACTTTGAGTAGCATACATTTGTTTTAATAGTAATTTTATAACAGTCTTATGACCGGATAACCTTTAGTTGTAGATCACTATTTAAACAACAGTTGTACACAACAAAACTACTGACTAGTACCGACTAGCTTTTTTTGGATAATAATCCTGGTAAAAGTACCTTTGTTTTTCATTTTCTATATGGAAAAGGATAACTTCCCGTCACGTTTAAAAGCGCAATTTAAAAGTGTAACGTGTAACTCTAGTTCTTAAAATTTTAATTTTTTTTTATTTGATGTATGACATGTCGGCGTTTTGGACGCATAATCTGTAAACCGGCATGTAAAATTAAATAAATAAATAAAGTAACAAATACAAGAATGTCCAAAAGTTATGTATAGCTCTATTACGCATTTACACATCTTTCACACCTACTAGTACCTATGACTTGTCTATTTGCTACTATAACCAACAGGTGTAAGCGATGGCGTGACAAGCCGTGGTCCGTTAGTCCATTCCCCTTTGGTCAACCCAAAGGTGAGGGTGAAGCACCCTCAATGCCACTGTTGAATAGTTAATAAACGCTATGAACAGTAGTGACACCTGTTGAGAATACTTGAAACATGGAAAAGATGTAGAGCTGCTTTTGTCTTCGTCTAGTCCGGCCAGCCCGTATTTCCACATCAGAATTACAGATGGCGCCACGAATTCTGAACTAAAACGAATTTATATTTCTAATCTAGAGCACGGGCAAAATCGTCTACTATCGGCATCTACGAATAAAAGGTAATATCGAATGACAAACATATTGATTCTTGTTTGGGTTAGTTTAAATAAATCGGTTTATTTAAACTGTACAAGTATGGAATTAATTTTACAAAGCTTTTCGATAGTATAGTAGGTACGCATTGGGCCAGCGTGGTGGGCTATGGCCAGATCTCTCCATTCTTCTTGTGGGAAAAGATGAGCCCAACAGTTTAAAGATTGATTAAAATAATAATAATTACCCCAGTTTTTATTATTTAATTAAATAATTTGGGTGCCAAACACTACGATTTACTGGAGTGGTAATACTAAGTTTTGGCGTCACCCTCGCCCGCCGGTCGTTCCATTGGATGCGCGCGCGAGTAGTGTGTATTCGACAGTTCTGGCTCACTTGTATGGAAAGTCATATTCGCGGGTTCTGGCTCAATGAATCAAAAAGTCGTTTCAAGGGTCGACCAAACCTAAAAAAAAAAAAAAAAAAAAAAAAAAAAAAAAAAAAAAAAAAAGGAAAACCCCCCCATTTGAATCGATTGCGCTGGGTCCCAGAGCGATATCTCTTGCCGTTTCCGAGTTACGTTACTCACGGATGGTCCTTCTTCGTTATCTAATTACCTCTATTGTTAACAATAAGACGACCCTTGCTCCTTATCTAATTGCCTCTATTGTTAACTATCACTGTGTTTTGGCGATTACACCGTCGGACCGTCCACAATTCTTTCTCATTATCTAATCACCTCCATTGTTCGTTAACAATTGACATTGAGGAGCTCGATGGCGCAGCGGCTAGCGCGTTCGGCTTGCGATCTTGCCCGCTAAGCAACTTTCGCAATGCCGGGTCGCCTGATGGGTGACCAATTAAAAAACATCTCGAGCTCCTCCGTGCTTCGGAAGGCACGTTAAGCCGTTGGTCCCGGTTGATGTCGTAAGATGGCAGTCGTTAAAACCCACCAACCCGCATTGGACCAGCGTGGCGGGTTATGGCCCAATATCCCCACGTGCTATTGTTCACGTGGGAGGCCTGTGCCCAGCAGTGGGACGTTTATAGGCTGTTGATGATGAATTGACATTACTTTCCGATATCTTAATGTATTTGGTCGTTTAGGCAAGTTGTTGCAAGAAACATTTCTAAGGATCTCAACTAATATAAAACGCATGCGCATTATTGTGTTCTTACGAAGTCGTGCTTCAACCATTCACAAAACGGAGAACCGTTGCTAACATAGAAATAATTTAAAGATATAGCACCTCTGTTTGTAGTTGACTGCTGCAGACAAACAGATAATCTGAAAACAGTTCCTATTTACCAGATAAGACTACAGCATACTGTCTTATTCTCAACGATTGCATTGTTGAATACAAACCACTAAGTAACATCGTAAAGAAGATATCATGAACGTAGATACACTTATAGTGGATGTTCAAGGATTTAAAGATATAAATAACAATTTTATTGTAAAAGAAGTAGCCATTGCGAGCCAGGAACATACACAAACTTTTTTGGTAAAGCCACCATACTCATTTCATCATCTCACAGAAGTAGAAAAGAAACGAGTCAGATGGTTAGAAAGAAACCGAGGAATTAGCTGGTGTGAGGGCTACATAGACACAAGGAGTTTCATCGTGTTATCATACCTCATCTGAAGAATAAAAAAGTTATTGCAAAGGGTTTTGAAAAAATTAAGTGGATCAAAGATTTATGTGCAAACTGTGTGGTAATCGATATTGGTGAAAAGGGATGTCCTAATTTTTCAATGTTACAAAGTAAATTTTGTAAAAATAAAACGGACTTTAGTTGTGTAAATCATAAAATAAACTGTGCATTAAATAATGCTGTGTGTATTAGAAAATGGTATTATGATAATAACATGTCTAAGTTTAATTTATTTTGATTTTTATATTATTATCAATAAACTGATTCTTTGTGTTATTTACAAAGGGTTTTGAAAAAATTAAGTGGATCAAAGATTTATGTGCAAACTGTGTGGTAATCGATATTGGTGAAAAGGGATGTCCTAATTTTTCAATGTTACAAAGTAAATTTTGTAAAAATAAAACGGACTTTAGTTGTGTAAATCATAAAATAAACTGTGCATTAAATAATGCTGTGTGTATTAGAAAATGGTATTATGATAATAACATGTCTAAGTTTAATTTATTTTGATTTTTATATTATTATCAATAAACTGATTCTTTGTGTTATTTACATGGTTATTTTATTTTTCATACTTATGCTTCCCTGTTTTACACATGTAATTTGCAATTTAGCAAAATAAAAAAAATATTATTGATATTAATAAAGAATGATTAACTTAGCAATAACGTGACCTGATTTGTATTAAATAGGTTTCATATTACCTTATAATCAGAAGAGTTGTATTACACAACCTACTCTGAAACTGACTTGTTCAAACTTGTTTGCGTTAGAATTTTCTTACTTATTTACCGTCAATGTTTTATTATACAAAGGTATATACTAAATTAAATAAAAATACAAGTTTGTTTGTTACTTTTATATTTTATTAGGTATATTAAAACAGCTGGGTAGGTACATAAATTTACATTACATTTCATAATATAAGTTACGTTTCCTATTCAAACAATGAATCTGAGCAAAAAGCAACTACTTAAGTATATTGAAAAACGGGTTACAATACTTTATAACAGGTTCATATTATTTTTTAATTCAAACAATGAATCTTAGTAATGATAATAAATAATAATACATTTTTAGCCCCAAATATAATAAGATTTAAAAACACAGTGAAAACAATCGTTGTTAAAAAAAAAAAAAATATATAATCCCAGTGACCCCAAGACATAGTAGATATTTTATTTTTTAATATTACGCGTTTGTCGTCATTACCTGACAAAGCTATTTTGTTCTGTTCTTGGGTAAATACTTCATGCTTTAAAGATTTAAAAAATAATGTTTTTTTCTTTCTTAAAAAAAGTATTTTTTGTCTAATACATTATAGTAATCTTCGAAATGTACATTTTTTAAAAAACCTGTTTCTGTAATTCCTCTTAATTCCTCTTGTACTGTTTTATACAGTATAATTTTGATCTTAAACCAACAAACTCAGAAATCAAAAATTTCCACCTAGTTCATCTTTGAAGAGACCCGGTACTTTTTTGTTAAGACTTGGTATACCGAAAAACAATTATTTAATGGATAATTACTAGTATCGAAATATCTAAGAAAATTCAACTTTAAATCTGTATAAAAAATCTTTGCTTTCTATTGAATAAAAAAAAAACTGTCAGTATCCGTATAACAAAGCTTTAATTTTTTCCCCATAAAAAAGGTTTCATAATAGAGTAGTGAAAATCAAACATGTGACTTTTGGATATTTCTAATACGGAAAAGCCAATGTATATATATATGGGTTTGTCTCAACTTCACACTAACCCTTTTCTCAGTATCTTCTAATGTCTTACCAAATATACTATTGTTTAAAAGTTTGAAGAAATCCTGTTCAAATATAGATTTGACCTTTTTTCCGTAACTCAGTGTTCATATCAATATACTGTTTTAAGTATGGACTCTGATTGAATTAAATTACTCTGTGTATTTTTTTTTTTTTTTTTTTAATAATAAACCATGTTTAAGACATGTTTTCAGGAAGAAAAAATGAATGACATAAAAAAACTTATCGTATAAATTTGGTATCAATTTCGAAGTTTTTAGATCCTGGAGGAGCAAATTTTTTGAGCACAGAATGGAAAATCGTTATGATAATTATGCAAATGATTAGGGTATTCTAAGTCTACTTCGAGTATATAACCAATATCCCCCGTCAATAGGCATATTTTTTGAAAATCTATATATATATATATTTGAAATTTCTAATTCACTTAATAACTTAAAATTTGAATGAGGTAAATAAGCGCACATAGCAAAACCATAAAGATTATTACAATCAATATAAACAAGGAAGTTATCACTTTTTTGCGGGGGTCATAAGTTTGTAAATACTTGTTATTGGCTTTCGAATATCTTGTAGAACATAAACATATACCACCGCGAATGCCTTTTTTGTATCATTCTTAATATTTCCAAGTCATTTATTAATTCTAATTTAACATCTGTTTTTAATAGCATAGCTTCAAAAACTCAGGCTAGGTGCTGTTAAGTAAAAAAGAAGGATCCAGTTTATAATTCGTCTTAAAAGTTTTTCTGCGGTAAATATCAATGTTAAAGGATATAAATATGTTTTAGTCGTAATCTTGCATTACTCATTACAAATCAAATTATTAGTTTAGTCATCTTTGAAACCATATTTTTTATTTTGAAAGGCCCAAAATGCTAAAACCTAAATAAATTGGTTTGTTATAAACAACTTTAGTTTTTTTTTTTCAATTGAATTGCTACTGAATAATTTATAATTTAATACCATATATATACACAAAACAAATTTAAAACAAAAATGTAAAAAATATAATGGAATAAAGAAACTTAAAACTAATTTACACAAGTAAAAAAAAAATAATCAAAAAAATCAAGTAAAAATACAAAAAACAAATAAAAAATACAACATTTAAAAAACCCTTATGCTAATTTTTTCACAAAATTTAAAAAAAATATATAATAATAATTAAAAATATAGGTAAGTAAATTTTTTTTATTTTTTTTTTTTATATCTATGTTAGTAACTTACTTTATCCTGTAATGACCCCAAGCTAGTGTGTGTTAGTGGAATTGGGTATAATGTAACGCTTGGTGTCTTTGTAAGATAAACTTATAACCAGCTAAATTATGAAAAAATATGGGAACGAACTTAGGCAAACAATATTTAATATTACAATAAGAATGTACTGCACCACGATATCGCCCAGTAAGATGGCAGTGATCTTTTACTTTGTCGTCAAATAATATTTTGTTACAAAGATAACAATTTTTAGCTTGAACAAAATTGGTTCTATCTTCATCTGTTAAGAACATAGGGATCGATGAATGTAAAATATTATAAATTACAGTAATATCAGATAGAAGGTTATCAAAAAAAATTTCACACAGTCAGCTCCTCGATAAGATACATATTTATTAAGGTAGCTGTCGTAGTAGCATACAACATAGTAAGCAAATGCAGCTGGCACATGCTTTTGCTTAATCGTTGTGCAACTTGTTCCAGAATTTGATTCAACTGGCTCTAACAATAATCAAAGTCTGCGTATAAGACGAAGGGCATGTCTTGCATGCGTTCATAATGTTCAAATTGTATTAGAGTTCCCTGATTAGGTAACGTTGTTGCTACACCACTGCAAACGTGAGCTTCGAGCTTAAGATTGTCGTCAAAAAATATCATACAATCCTCACATAAAAATATTTTGGAATGATGTTAACTGCTTGCGAAGTAATTTAGATAAATCTTTAATTTGACAGTAATGTGTGCGTTTTCCATTTTCAAGAAAAAGCATGTTGACGTGATGTCCTTTTCGAAATTCACATTTGTACAGAGGTCCAACAACCTTAGTGTTATTTTTAAGACCATAAACATTAATACTTATATCGGGATTATTCTTTTCAAAAATTATATCCGCGAACCCTACTGGAAAGGTCATATTTTTGACATTAAGTACACTTTCAAAGTGCGGATATGCTGTCGTTCGGTGTGCGTTATTTTTTGCAGGAAAAAGTGATGCCATAACACACCACAAAAAGCAGTAATCGTCTGAATTTTTAATGTTGATACATGCACGTTTGTTTTTTATGGTGCTAGGTAAATCTAAGTAACCCGAGGCTCTCAACGGGTTATATTTGTTTATATTTACTTCTAGATACAAGCTTCGTAAATAAGCCCAACCACTATCTCTTTCCTCAAATTCTTCAACTTTTTTACAAATTTTACGGCTAATGTTTGTGTACATTTCATCAAAATTATAACTTTGATGTAAGATAGTGTTTTCGATAGCAAAAGATTTAATTGAAAGCGAATCATCCTTATGCAGAAAAAATTCAGAAAACAATTCAAAATTTACTTTAATGTTTGCATAAGCCTCGATTCGGGCTAAGAGTAAAAGTTTTACGCGGGAGCGTAATTGTGTTAAAAACTCAGCAGGAGTAAACATACGTTTACGTTCTTCATCGTCACCGATGACGTCTTCGCATCGAATCCGGTACGACGCTATGCGACCGCGAAGAGCGCTATGAACTTTTTCGATACCTTCGCTCTCAACGACAGAACTATTATTCTTGTGTAAAATACTTTTTAAATGAGCAGAGAAAGAATTATTTTTAACGGATAAGTTGCAAGTTGAACAAAATATAGTTTTAACCATTATGATTTTTTTCACTGTTACACTGTTATACAGAAATTAAACTATGAATTCGATTAAAATACACAAGTGTTTTCTTATGAGGCAAGAGTAAAATTTGACAAATGCTATAGTACAACTATGCGATACACCTTGGAGCGTGGTGGCGAATAAAAACCGTATATGTTGGATATTAAAGTTTAATAATGTGGTCTCAATGATGAATCGAAACTATATTACACAAGGGCATTATAAACAATACACAATAAATGGGCAAAGCTGTATTGATGATATATTGCTATTTTACAATGTGTAGGCGCTTGCGTCTTCACAACAACTTATTCAGTACTGAGAGGTCACATTCACTTTAAGTTGTACTGTAATTCCATATTGCCAAAAAACTCTTGCATCTTATGAACGAGAACCTTGAAAATGTGTAAAGTAGATCGCAGTCGTAGTCATTTTAGTAATCTAACTGGTATGATTACATATATACTGAAATAACGATTGAGCATTCTAGAACACTTTTCAACGACATTGATTGAACGTCAATCAATGAAGTGAATCGCGCGATTATTCTACTTCGCTTTTTCGAGTGAGCGAACGAAGTGAGCGAACGATTAAGAAAAAGCGAAGTATAAATAATAAAAATAAATTTATCGCTGTCGCGCTCTACTGGCCCGCGGCTGACCCCCCGTCTGCACCCCTCCGAGTCTGACTTTTTTTTGCTCTCTTTTTCGACGGGATTTCAGGACTCTGAGCAACGCAAGGATATGCGCTTCGGTGGTCGATGACGCACTAACTCATTACCGGAGGGGGATGTAAGGAGTCACGACCCCTACCCACTTTAACCTTGGTCCCGACCTGTCTATTAATTCTATTTAAACCAATGCAAAACAAAGAATTCATGTATTTTAATCGAGGTTTGAAGCATAATTGCTTAGCCCCTTGAGCGTCGAGCGACCAGCAGGTGGCCGATAACAATTAAAATTCTATTGTCTGGTATTCGACGCTTGAGCTCTTAATAGATTGAGAATTTAAACGTTGCAAAATGAGAATCGCAATTAGATTTCTGTACATATTTTATTATCGTCTTCTATCGAAGAATGTACCAATGCCATATTTCCCATAGTCAAGTGACAAAATTAGGTAACTGAGACTATATAGAGATAATAAAATTTATCAGCACCGATTATATAAAATATGCTCTAGATAAGTGTTAATTCGTGTTGGAATGTGACTGCTGCTAGACGACGCAATGTCGTGTATGAAGTACACACGCTTGCATATGAGACTACCACAAACTGACAAAGTTCTTTAATAGATTTTGAACTTTATGTGTATATTGATATGGTTGAACATTTATTGAAGAAAATTGACAGTTTTAGATCGGTTGATGTGTAGGCGCCCTGTACATACCTACATAAAGCAGTGACGCTACGATTTATTTCTATTTGTGGTGGCACAGGTGTAACTATTGTTTACATGGCGTGCGAGCACCTCAATGGCCGCTACCACGCAGGGGAGGGGAGCGGTGACCTGTCCCCCCTCGCCCCGGCGGCGCTCCGACTGCCTCCGACCGGCGCAAGCGCAGAAAGTCGAGCCAGTTGCTCGCCGCGCAGCCTCCAGCTTGTTTTCATCCGATTAGAATAATTCGTGATGTCACAATTATAACAATTGGCTAATCGACCGCGATTTGTGCACGCCCGAATTGAATAGTGTTTGTTTTTGTGAAGAATTTTTGTTTTTGCGTAAAATTCACGGAACCCAGTTCAGTGGTCAGTGATTGTGCACGAATGGAACGATTGTCTTATTGCACGTTCGTTCGACGTTCGCGAAAATTGCACAGCTGCTTTCAGCGATAGAGTTGTGTTCTGCGAAGTATTTACACGTTCAATGCCCTTGAAATTATTTAGTTATTGGTAATTTTGTGAGACAACAAAGATACCAATTAAAGTGAATAGGCTTTTTCTAAGTAAGCACGTTCCATCGTGGTCCACATCTTGTCTTAACATCAACTGAGATTGTGGTCAACTGCTAACCAACTTTTTTGTTATTGTGAGACTACTTTTTTGTTAGTTATCGAAATGTAGCGGTTTTGGTATCGCATAATTTGTATAGGTAGGTATGTACCTATTCCTATCCTAGTAAAAAATGCTATTTTGTAACTTTAGTGTCGCACCTAATTAAAATAAGGGACTAGTATTGCTTGAGCAGGTATTGTGTTCAGCTTAGGTAGTTAGTGCCTAGCGTTGTATACCCATTGTTGCATGACTGTAAGCAAGTCCATTGCTCCTTTACTGACCGTGGCAACTTAACAATTAACTTTGTGACTTGCGAAGTCTCAAAGCAAATTGCTTGCGAATAGGTATATCGCCAACTATATAAATTTAGATATTTCAACTTAAATCAACAATTAAAGATATTTTTAAGAAAAGGGAACTGATGATATAAAAATACTTGATAAAATATTATGTACAGTCAGCAACAAATGTAGATGAACGCTTTAGTACTTTGTCATAAGAAAATCATCTGACAGTCACATGTCAACTGTCAGTAAAGTCAATATGACATAACTCTTACCTACTAAAGTGTTCAGTCGACTTCTTGGCGGGAAAGTGAAGAGTCATGTCTGCGGTTTTGTTTTATTTTCTAAAATTTGTGTTATGTCGAATATTAATGTGACATAATGGTGGATTATTAACCGTTAAGTGTTCGTGAGTGTGCATGAGTGTTGGCAAATGAAACAAAACAGTGCAACGTCACTTTTCAAATTCTCTCAAGAAGTCTGCCTGAGGACTTAGTAAAGCCCCACATCTTTACTGAGATACTCGAGGGGTTGGGTGGTATATCATTTCTCATTTCTATTATCATTCATTATCATCAAACAGAAAAGAAATATTGCTAATTTATGTATTACTTGTTAGAAAAATTACTTTGACACTGGCTAAATGTGCTAATCGCACGAAGCCATCAACAAAATGAAAAAAAAAAAAAAAAAGTGTTCAGTCAACGACTTTCGTTGCTGACTTCATTATAATTAACTGACATATAAAATATTTGTTTTTCTTTTGTTTTTTTTATCCAACATCAAGATTAGAAAGTACATAACTTTGATCTATCGTAGTAACTAGCCGATAGCGATGGCAGGTTATTGTCAGACAACGAGAGGTGTGACTGATGGCAAGCATTATGGCCTCGTCGGGATCAATGCGACATTGTTGCTTGAAGAGTGTGTCGGTAACATAATAACTGGCATCGATCTAGATACCCAGATCCCGTGCTTTAGAAAGCAATGCCACGCCTTACACATTATGTGAACTCTTTGATTCATTAGCGTTAATCATGGAGAGAATTTAGCTAACCGCCTCTGTGGTCTAGTGGATTAGACCAGTCAGACCCAGATGTCCCGGTTTCATTCCCAGCGGGGGGTACATGATTGTGTACTCGGTTGGTAGTAGGGCTTGTTTGTTCGCCTGGCTAGCTAGCTACCACCATCTTATCTAAATGTCGCCATAACATCAATGTTTGTAGCATTGTTGTGTTTCGGCAGCTAGAAATAAGATAGTCAGTGAAAATTTCGGGCAATGTGCGCTTTCACCTTCGGCATAATCATCACTTAACATCAGGTGAGACCGTGAGATGAAAGCAAAGTGCTTACCCGAAAGAAATTTTAAAAAACAACCTACTGGGCTTCTCGGGTTGAATTATACTGATCCTAGTGATCTTAGTGTAAGCACCGAAGTCTAGTGTGAGTTTTGTTAGCCATTCGATTATGATAACGAAAACGAGAATTTGTTTGACGTTGACGCAGCACGCAACGAGGGACAAAATTTTGCCATACAAATTGTAGTTATCGTTAACCTTAATCTTATTCGATCAGAAATAAATTTGCACTAGTCACCCTGATCCTTAAAACTGATCCTCCGATAATATAGCAGGAGATTAAATTAGGGATCAAATCGGAATGACTTCGGGTTCAAGCTGTTCAGAGGATTTTAATTCCAAACTTAAAATACTTTTTAGATAATCCAACAGAAATCGTTCGCCTCCTACATTTGTTCGGCCATCTTTATTCTCGTTTTCTATAAATATCTAGTGACACAATAAATAGTTTTTACACACGAACGAAAATATCAAAAATGGAAAATCAGCTTCCACTGTCAGAAAAAGGTATTAATTAGGTAAGTACTTTAGATTGCACAATGAAGTCTTCATTAACCTAACCTACTAATTAAATTTTATTTCATCCAAAGAGAGTATTATGGTATTTACAAACAAAGGGGATACCAGTTGAATAACTCCATTCAGTTTGAAGAGTTTAATTTGAGATCTGTTAGGGCAATTCCCATCGCAATTAACGAATTTCGTTCCCACGTACAGACGGTCGAACATTAACCTATCCATACTGTCAAATTTCTTCAATAAATATTCAACCATAACTTGATGTATACAAAGTTCAAAGTCTAATGAGGATATTTGACGGTTTGTGGTAGTCTCATATGCTGGCGTGTGTACCTCCTCTTAGTTAACGGAGGCAACCTTCACCAACTGTGCCGGATGACAATGGAGTTTGGTAACCACAAGCTTTAATCGACGATTGTCAAGTTGGCTTACAACATTTATAAGGCTTTGTACCGAAATGTATAATGTTTTGCGTATAAACTTATATGTTCAATATTTTTTTGAAATCTATAAGTCAATTATCGTTATGAATCTTTCTATGTTTTAGGAAAATACCATAAGTGAAAAGAGTACAAAAAAGATACCGTTTAAAAATTAAGTTTTCTCATCAGAATCTACGAGATTCACATCGTACAAATTCAGTTATCTTACAACATGCTTTTTGGAACGTTGTTGTTTACTAACTCACTAGATTTATGATTCAGATCTAGAACTTATGCAAAGAGTATTGTTAGAATTAGTTAGATAATTATTAGTTTGAAAATTATTAAACTTTGAAGTTAGTTAGTACCTATGCGATACCGAAATGTATAATTAAAAGTCTCTTAATACGACTGACACAAAAACCCAATTGTAAACGTTCTTAGAAGATTGATCACTGAATTATTGGTGTCGCTAACGTTTGTGACGTGACATTTGCTTGTTTTGATGTATTGATGTGATGTGCATAAATTGTCTGCATGTAATATTCAGCGACAATGAAGTTAATATTTAAATTTAGACATTGCTCAAGCTACATCATCAATAAGAGTTTTAACTGACGAAGTGCTTGCCACATTCATTAGAAAACTTTTAATTCTGCAATTTTATTAAATAAGTAGCTACAGCAAACACAGAAGTTGATTAATGATAGAAAAACGAATTGTTTAAGGAAGATATAATTCATGATGAAGATATACGTATAAAAGAAGCTTAACGTTAGTAGTTTAAAGAATAAATCATTTCTGATTATCAAGAGTTTGCCAAACTCAAGATTTTACTTAGAAGGTCAATGGTCTTATGCTGACGAAGACTTTTAAGCGACATTTCGCAACGATATTGCGTTTGAACACTTACTTACTTGGTTTTGCAGTTAATTGTCCGGTCAGCTAGGTCCAATCCAATTAGGGTCAACGCAAACTATTGGTCACAAAGTCACAATATATTTAGAAGTTATAAGTAAACTCTATTGCGTTTACTATTTACATAATAAGATACCTAGTTGATTTCATCTCGTAAAATGTTCTTTAGAATTTAGAGTCGCCACATGGCATTGAAATTCTTGGACTTGAATTTTTGAATACTTGTCTTTGCCATAAAAGATTCTAGTCGAAATGTGGATTTTACTTTTCGGGTAAACTAAATCTAAAGTTATTTAAAATGCTTAACTTTCGCTTTAGTACTTACCTACTTATTTCCCTAATAAGTTTTTAGACCACATAGGTAAAGAACTAGTAATTACAAACCTACTCCACTAAATTGAATTGTAGAACTTTCATTGTTTACTAAATCAATTTTGTATGAAGTAGGTAATTTCATAACCAGTCGGTCCTACCAGTCGGTAGGTACTTCGTTGATCGCATTTCCAATGCAAATAAGACCATCACTTTCGTTGTTATCGCAAGAGCGCATCGTGAGACTCCGCTTGCAATTTTGATCATAGATAGAGCATGCTGGCGATTCCGCCTAGAAGTGAATGTGCAGCGTGGTGGGAGGAGGGGGGGGGGGCAGATAACGACGCGACGGCTGCGATAACGGGAGGCCGTGGCGGCGCACGCTAGCCGATTTTTTTCATACTTTTTGCACGTCTGCCCGCAAGGTCTAGCGGTGTTTGCACTGCGATAAATTCGTATTAACCCATGTTCGTTCGCCGGCAGCGATGTAAAAGCATTGCGAACTCATTCGCGAATTGGCGGCGAGACGGTAACGAGATCGATTCGTAAACAATACTTCGTGGTGGTCAAAGTGATACGACAGCGTTGATGACTTTCGTCACCGAACTTTCTATGTTTGAAATTGGGAAACAAAACACGCATGACGTTTAGGAAACAGTTGAACAGTGAATGTTTGTGAAGTGGTGAGCGAAGGAGATGAAGGACTCGGCTGCGAGATGCGAGGATGTGGCCGACAAATTGGTGAGGCTGTTCGGCTGGAGGCAGACGTATCCCGTGCAGAAACTGCAGAGGAACATCCTGCCTAAACCAAATGAAAAGGTGAGACAGTCATTGTTGGACATCGTCATTACGCAACTAGAATTTATTTTGTGTACATACTCTACATCTAATTGATCTAACACAGGTCTCAAAATAAATAACACAAAACCTATGAAATAAATTTCTGTTTGAAATATTTTTTTTACTATTAATACATAGGTAATTAAAAAATAGAAAGACATACTTACTCGTACAATCGATGACAGTAACAAAACATAACAAACAAATAAAGACACGTACATACTTACGTGCGATCAAAAACAAAAGCAAGATACATTTTATAATGATAAAACATACATTCGGTGTTACTTAAATCATGCAAAGGTTTAAAAAAAACAGGATTTACAAATACGATACTACTCGTAGATTTAGATTTAGTAAAACATATTTATAAGTTACAAAATATAAGGTTTTCTTGTATATTCGTAGTAAAGACGATGAAACGTAGGGTAAGGTGGTTACCCTATTACCATATAATTATATCAAGAAGAAGCGGCTAGAAACTATAAAACAGATCCGCAAAAAAAAATATAATGAAAGAAGAAAAATCATTAACAAATTTTCCATTATAATGTTATGTCATAAGCGATCATTAATCTTTCGCTTATCTTGCTCTCAATCTCAAGTAAAATTAGCCTTACATTTTTATATTACATAATTTTAGCCTAAAATTAATCAACAACTTATGTACAGAGTGTACATTAAGTTAGTTAAGTGATTCATTCTTTATTACATGTGTTTTAATTTAAAGTAGGTAGGTACAACATTGATGTTATGGCATTTCAGCACGTGCTGTGGAAGTTTATCACCAAAATGTACAGATTTGCTTAAAAACGATCCACCTGTCTTATACCTAGGTACCTACCTACCTGAAACTTGGGACGCCAAGTCAAGCCATTGTTTTTGTCTATCCATCCAGACTATTAAAATTACCAACCAGGTAAAAGTAAAAGTACTTATCTGAAAACGTCAAGAATACATCGACGGTACACCTTTTTTATTGTCGTGGTAGAAACTAAGAAAAACTATTGTTTATTCAACAAGCAGCAACTTCCTCTAACATAACTCATGTCGGACATGTAGCAAGCGACATTATTGTCGACAGTACTTTCACGGGTCTTTGTGATCTGAAAGTGTTGGAAAGCAATACATTAAGTCGGTAATTACAGAGCGCATGGTATTCCCGGTACCAACGTGCATACGTCAGCACTATGCGCGTTCACGCGAGGGGTCAGTGAACCGCCATGCGAACCCGGCAACCCCGGCCGCTAGAATCGTGAATCCGGGTTTGTGGCGGTATGGCGACAACACAGCAGCAGCAGCGTCTAGATTCTGCGTGTCTCAATGACCTGATTTTGGCATAGGTATTCCCCGTAATGTCCAAATTAGGCCACTGAAACAACATTGAGGACCTTTTAAAAATTGAAGTCCCGTACGAGTATAAGGAGGAGCTCGATGGCGCAGTGGTTAAAGCGCCCGGTCTGCGAGTGCTGAGGTTAAGCAACTTTCGCAAAGGCCGGTCATCGGAAGGATGATCAAACATTTATCATCTCGAGCTTCTCCGTGCTTCGGAAGGCACGTTAAGCCGTGGGTCCCGGCTGCATTAGCAGTCGTTAACAACCACCAACCCGCACTGGGCCCGCGTGGTGGTTTATGGCCCGTTATCCCTATCCATCCATAGGGAAGGCTCGTGCCCCAACAGTGGGGACAAAAATGAGCTGATGATGATGATGATGACGAGTATAAGTCTACGTTTGATTACTTTAACGAAAACTTTGTATGGTATTGTGAGGAAGCGTCCGTGATCAAATGGTGCACCAAACTCGCATTACTTGTAGAGTAGGGAGCGCGATTACCTAGTTAGATCATCACTGGAGATCTTGCAAGTGAAAATGACATGTTATTGTTGCGTTGTGTACAATTTGTAGTTTTTGCTTACAATTCAATCACGTTCACGTAGATGAGTTTGTATGGCCAGACCGCGGCTCTACCTGTAACGACGATTTGTATAGTCAGCAATAAAAGTCGCTGACCTAAAGCACTCTGCCTCAGCTACAATGCCATGTCAAAGAAACTAAAGAATCAGACAAACACGCTGGTACTTATTTATTATTAGTCTAAAGTGGTTGTCGACTTTAGTTGCGTTGTCTATTTTCGTAGTAAATGTACAATAACTACGTTGCAGATAGTGCTATCTTAATCGTAAATCCTAGTAAGTAGTTAAGTCTAGTATCCAAATTATTGGAATACAACGTGTAGTAAATATGAAATAAGGCATGATGGCTAAAAACTGATTAAAGTACATATCTTTTGTTTTTAGTTTTGGCACATTAAGGCAAATAGAGTGAAAACGTGACACTACGGCCCCTTATCATTTATTTGAGTTGAGTCACTTTAAAGATTCATCATCAGCTCATTTATGTCCCCACTGCTAGGCACAAGCCTTTCCTATGGATGGATAGGGAGAATGGGCCAAGAACCACCACGCGGGCCCAGTGCGGATTGGTGGTTGTTAACGACTGCTAATGCAGCCGGGACCAACGGCTTTACTTGCCGTCCAAAGCACGGAGGAGCTCGAGATGATACATTTTTGGTCACCCATCCGATGACCGGCCTTTGCGAAAGTTGCTTAACCTCAGCACTCGCAGACCGGGCGCGTTAACCACTGCCCATCGAGCTCCTCTAAAAATACATAGGTAGGTACAATAGTAAGTTAACATAATACCTAATATAGTGTACCTATGTAAGTATTATGAAATAATGATATATCAGAGTAGCGATAAAGTTGTATCATTAGATTTTGTACGGGCGAGTAAGCTTACATTCTCCCTCAGCCTCAAAGTCGTTAGAGTTAATATGATTTATTCATTGCTTCGAAAGGCACTTAAAGCCAGTGGTCCATGTTACCGTGTTGTTGTCGTAATGGTAAGGTAAATGGTAAGGCGTGGTCGCATGGTGGGCTGGCCCAATTTACCTCCTTATCAGTGCTAGTGATATTGTTCATAGGAGAGCCAAATCTACGTAATTAAATAAATCTACTAAATTTACGTAATTATTGCTGTTTAATTTTATTAATTCATATTTAAATCTACTGCATATGGACTGCACATGCACTGCATTTACACGCTCGGCTAATAACACTGGCAATTTCCGTAATTTCTCTGTTCATTGCGTCTTTTATTTTACCAGTACTAAGACTGTCATAGTATAACGCGCAATGAACTACAAATTCGCTTGCTGCGTTGCAAGACGCTGGTGCTTAAGCCAAGCCAAGGCTTTACCCAGCATAAATATACAGTAGCTACCTTAAAATAACTAGAACATAAGATATTTTATAAATACCTTTAGAAGTTATTGTTTTAGGGCAGCCTTGATTAGTTAATCAGCGGCATTCCTACGCGATACGCTTGTATCTGTAAACAAAGCGCCTATTAGATAGCGTTTAAGTAAAGATAGTTAGTACTTTTTCATTTTCTACGTCGTTAATGATAATCGTCGTTATTACCTATTTGGAGCGCCTCAATTAAGACTGTTGGAGACTGCTTGCATGTGGAACTTAAAAACATTGACATGCATCATCCATCATTATCACCATCAGCTCAGCTAAAAGATGTCCTTTACTGGACAGAAGCCTCCCCCAAGTATCTCAACGACCGGTTTTATGCTGCTCACATCCAGCGGCTACATGCGATGTTCACGGGGTCGTCGGTACACCTTGTTGGAAGCCTGCCCACACTGCATACAAATTCAAAATACAAAGTTACTTTAACTTACTTAAGACGACACCCCGCTTTGTGAACATTCAAAAAGGCTGATCCTTAGTTAAATAAGACGTTACAGCTATTTAACTAAACCATAACATGTCAGATGTTCATTAGGTGACGTAAAAATGCTAAAGTACCTCATTCAAATGGTTTGTTGAGCATAATTTGATTTTCTATCTCTAATTACTAGATATTTTTTTTTTTATTGGCGGCGCTAGTGTGCGGCGTAAACTTTTTGCTTGAGCTCGAGATATCTTATTTTGGTAATCCATCCAGTTACCGGACCTTACGAATTGATATTTGAGATCGTTACGCGATTAATTTGCTTAATTTTCAAGATCGTAACCCAATTGCGCAACTCTATAAGAAAATACACAATTAAATTAAGTAGAGCTAAAGGCAACACGACAGAGTCATCTAGCGGCTATTTGCGGAACTGTATCGCAATGAGTCAGACGCTAGCACGACTAGTGGCTGTAATAAGACTTAATTGATGTCGCTCGCTCTGGGTGACTAGTGTGAGTTTTGTTTACTATCCGTATTCATTCGATTACGTTTACGAAAACGAAAATTAGTATGGCATTGAAGCCACGCCTCCTGGCGACACACTAGAAAAGTTTACATTTTGCCATACAAATTATAGTTTGAATGAAACTCGCACTTGGCACCTGCTTTAATAACAGTTTATCCTTACCTAAATACCTAGGTACTTGTGAAGTATTTTATTGGGGTTATTTGGGTTTTTTAAATAAGTGTGGAGTATGTTTAAAAAAATATAAAAACGATAACATATCAGCCATTACTATTAGTCATTACGCAAATAAGTAGGTACTTATAATTTCCTTTTGCGCAGGGTTTTTTATAAAGAGTTTTTTTTACCAATAGATAGGTAGGTATGCTGGACAATCATTTGCACAAGCTTTATCTCTGACTAATCATATAGAAATTCGAGTAATACTCGTATGTTTGCAGATGTACTCATCCATCATCATTATGCATAATTGAATTTCCAATTCCTTATTCAATAACAGAAACTAGTACTTGTGTTTGTCCTTTAATTAGGTTCTCTACGACACTAATTATTAACAAGGTGGCGATTGAGAAAAGAACACTTCTTTGGACTTGCAGCTGTTATCTCTCTTGTGCTTGCAGCTAGTGGTCTTTGGTCTTAATAACTAGACATAGTCTTTAGTCTATATAGATTTATAGAAATGAGTTCTGAACTTGGTCTCACACCCTGTGATTCCGAGCTCGAGGAGATTGTGCTCGGTTTGGCTGGTGGAAGGGGCTGTGCTAAGTCCGCCTGGGTGGCGATTTTCGAACGAGAGACTAATTCTCACGCTTTGACATACTTTATTATGATGACTGCTGCTTTTCCTCTTATTCAAAGTCACTGGGTGGCAACTTATTATTGATACCGCAATATTCTCGAACGGTATATAATATAGGTAGTAAGTAAGTAACTAAAGCAAAACTTATTTAATTCAATTATATTTCATAGTGTATTCATCTCCCTTTTAATTTCGAGATCACCGGTGAGATTTAAAAATCGCCCGCCATATAGGTAAACCATGACCATTGTAGTATTTCACTATCTATAACAATAATGTTAGTCGTGCTATAGAAAATACGTAATTTTATTATGAAACAATGTCATGTGAATATCTACAGCAGTATATAAACCGTTTGTGGTTTTCTTTTGCTAAAGTTTATTTTTATAAACCTTGTAATGTAAGGGTTATTGTAAACTCGCCAAGCATGTTTCTGAATAAATTAATAAAAAAAGAATAATGTTTGTGTGTGTTAATTATGTTAGTAAGTAATAAAAATCCAGAATCCAGCTAATCCAGAAACCTCTCGTCCGTTGAGGAAGGAGAGTAAGATAGCCTGTAGCCAGATCTTACCTCTAACGAGAATTACGTACATAATAGGTCCAATGTAATACATACGTAAGTTAAAAACAGTGTCGGAGACAAATTTTGCATAACATATCTTTACATAGGTGTAGGTAATTTAGCTGGTTGAGTGATTGCTGGCTTTGTCCATTAGCTGCCGTGTGGGCGTCTGTCTGACTGTCCGCAGACGTTGTATTGTAACGGTACGGTCTGAACAATGCCCGTTAGGTACCTACCTACTACTGTTTACATGCGTTTTAGTGACATTAGGTCTTAATTTTGTGGGTAGCTAACAGGGCTTTGAAAAACGTGGTTTGGTTACGTTACCTCTATCATACAAATATAACGCTTGGTAAGACCTACAAAAAGACTAGCAAACAGTTTTAACTATAAGATTTACGAAGTTAAGAAATAAAATAAAATGAAAGGATAGGTACCTAGTCTAAAAGTGTTTTTTTTCTATTTTGACAAAACAACCTAGATGGCATATTTATCGGTAAACTAGCTAACCTTTAAGGTACAAGTCCGAGACCGCAGACTGCAACCGCAGGCCGCACTGCAGCACTGCGTTTGCGGTTGACCGCAGTGCAGCCTGCGGTCGCGGTCGCCTCTACGAATATTCCAAACGTGGCGTCATGCCGCAACTGCACAATGTATGGAACAATGCCTTAAGGTACGTTTCCGACACGTACCGCAGACCGCAAATTGCAATCGTAGACTGCAAGCGACACAGTTTACAGCCTGCGGTCTCGGACTTGTACCTTTATACGCGAAAAGGTAACGATACTCGCACAAGGCACTCTAGAGTGCAACTTTTTGCACTACTCGTTCTAGTGGCAAGTTGTGGCGCGCGCTGCATCGAATCCCAAAGAAAAGAAATCCATTCTGGCATGGAATTTTGATTTCAAAATATTATAATTTTTTCCTGTATTCTCTGTCGACCAATGTTAATTCATTAAACGTCATTCAGTTCATATCCAATATCGGGGCTCTAAATAGTGGTAATTGAACTCAATTAGATGCTATGGTTTTAATCGCTACTTGATAGAAAGGTTAAAATCCGTATTAAAGGACGTAACTCTGCCATGTACTGCACAGTCAAAAAGGTAATATTCTTGAAAATAGATAAGTGTTACATAAGATCATATCTTAAATAATTAACTGTTTCACTATTGTATAAATATTCCTCTTTCAGCTCCGTGAAAAATCATTTAAGTACCTACATAGAGATAAATACTGTAAGAAAAACCGGCATGATTGTTGTACCTTCAAATGTCGGACCACACCAATGTTACTTCATGTAATAGTAGCTATCCAGACACGCTTAAGCCTTACCACTAATCGATTCATATCATATCGAATAAAATACAATTCTAAGTTCATCGTTCTAACTACTATTCCACAGAGACGCGACTACTCTAAAAATGATGACAAAGATTACGAATTAAATTTACCGTGTGTCGCATCCACTGTAAAATAGTAAAAAAGGCTTGTTGCATTTTATTTCTGCTGTCTGTGAGAGATCTTTCTAATCGTTCCGGCTTCAGTTCCATTCGCACCGCGACGCCGCGCGTTCGTGCGAGCGCACCATCACGATTATTATTTTCTCGATTGTTCAAATCCCGTGTTCCACGACTGTTTGTTTTGCTTGCACTCCTAAAAAGTTAATTTAAACTCACAACTGCGATATAAAGTGTAAAGCGATTCGATTATTCAATTGCTTATTTGTGAAAATAAACACTGTGATTAAACAGTCCGTTGCAGATGCATTCACTATGCACCTTCATGCTTTTTTTAAACCACCAGTGGGGTATTTATAAGCATAAAAGTGGCTTTTTAGTCCGTATATGAATAAAAATAAAAAAATATTCAGGATATTTCTACTCTTTAAAATTGAAGTCTTAATAACGTAGACTTGCGATGTAGCTGTATTTCCTTCCTACAATATTTGTTAAACAACTAACCTTCCTCGATCAAAGACTTCCTTTTAAAACTAAATAGCTACAGCAATGTAACTTTTTTTTAACGTTAAACTTTATTTAGTAATAATGGTAAACAGCATCGTATTTTTTTGTAAACGTATAAAGTTAAACTTAACTAAACCAAAGATTTAATAATAGTTACACTAAACTTTTGTCCCTAGTCTGTGATGTACTCAAACAATATTCTTTAAAGATATAATTTTCTCTATAGTAAGGTCACTATATGCAACATAATTTCTTAGCTTCAATGTTAGATTGCACAAAACATCGATGAGCGCGTTGCTTGCACATAGCCATTGCGTATTCGCATAACGATTTCGCGGTTCGCACGAGACTTGTTTGCTTGTAAAGCCAAGCCTAGAATATAATTAACACTGAATTAAATACGTGCTACGACGACATTGGAGCTCTTCTATAAATTTATAAAAAGTCTCCCATTGTCCTGCCTGGCTGAAGGAGAATTAAAATTATGACAAAGTAGTGAGAGAAAAAAAGATCATGAAAGCGTGAAATATGTTACGCTGTGGTGACAGATGGAATGCATCAAGACAGTTATCCTATCTACTGTAATACTTTATATATGTATCTAATTGATTTGTTCAAGCACTATTTTTAATACCAATATCCTATCACACTTTTCCTTTAGCGCATTTGTGTAGCGTAGCGGTATTTACTGTATTTGGACAAATAAGACGTATTTGGCAATATCGCAAACATACAATGATCTAAACGTCTCCTTAACCTAATTTAGTGTATTAGAACTTATTATAATATTCTTTGATGCTGAACGTTGCTTCATGTATCGGCATTTTTATGTCTTCGCAACTCATGTTGGCCTCATAAATACGCTCTCTAATAAGTTAATTCTTCCTAGTTGTTGTCACTCTTGGCAAAGTGGACTAAGTCACCATTAAAGATTCTATAGGATTGGTGGCCGTTTCTCCACCTGCAACTAATGCCAGTCTAAGGCACTCAAAATCAATGGCAAAGTCAAATCACTTATTCAATATAACCTTTTACAGAGACTTATTGACGTCAAAACTTGAAAAACAATCTAAATGATTATAAAAAAAAACTAAAATTTTGTATAAACTAAACTACTGAATATTACCATCAGTTCGGATTTTGGGAGAGACCGACAAGTGCAAAACTTTATTTTGGTTAATAAGTTAATCACTACATAGTATAAAACAAAGTCGCTTTCTCTGTCCCTATGTCCCTTTGTGTGCTTAGATCTTTAAAACTACGCAACGGATTTTGATGCGGTTTTTTTTAATAGATAGAGTGATTCAAGAGGAAGGTTTATATGTATAATACATGCATATAGTAGAGCAACACTGATAATATCAGCATTGCAACCGTGCGAAGCCGGGGGCGGGTCGCTAGTAACAGATAATTAAGAATTTAACAGCATTAACATATGTTTTTGTATTTAAATGTATAAAGACCTCTATTGACGCAAACCGAAGTTTTTATTTAGTATGCAGAACACGCGGCAGACCATATCGCCTGCATTTCCGTCGGCTTATGCCGCGTTAGGACATCGACAAATTAGTCCACTTAGATAATAGCTTATGAATAATCATAACTATAGTTCAGTCAAATATGTATCGAGATTGCTCATTCATCGATGCGATAAACCATATTTAGAGAAGACATTTTACATTCCAGACTAGGTTTAGTAAAATAAGGTTTTATTTACGTATTTTTTATAATTTTTTAACGTTCGTTCGTAGTCGTAGTTACATATAAGTTATACATACATTAAGTAATATTGCATGCTTGTATATTATCAAAGAGATCTTAAAAGAAACGCAAAGGCGATGCATTATGAAATATTCATTTGATGCGGTGTGCTTACGGTTAGAAACAACGTCTTGATAAGAAATTACAGAATAATTGCGTGTTCAATGTTTTATTTAATTGATAGGCATCTAGATTTATCGCTGTCTCTGTATTTTAATCACAACCATTATTATTGTTATCAGCTTAGAAACTTTTAGATTTAAATCAAATAAGTAAAAGAATAACGTAATATATTTATCATTATTGGCATATAAACAAAAAAAAAAACAAAACCTAAAACTATAACGCAATTAATCGAATAGACCCCCTGGGGAACCGTACTCGGCCCAAATGTTTGATTTTTTGTTTAGTTTTCATCTTAATACTATTTAGTTAAAATATTTAATTATTTAGTCAAAAAATTTTAATTTACATATATAAAAAAACGCAATTGCAGAATTGTGCGGTGTAACAACAAATAAATTCTGCATGTGAAAAGGCCATAGCGTCATTTATAGGGCGCGACTGGTGGTAGGCACGGACGCAGGTCTGTGTTTGGTCAGTGGTGCGCGAAGGCCAAGGTCCATCAGTAAACTTGCTTTTTGCTACCGATACGTCTTATTACGGTCACAAAGTAAAAACTTTATTGATCAGTCGACAACGAACTTATAGGAAGTGAAGTAATAGCAACGTGTTTAATGCACGGGAAGCTATACGAATATTTTAGCGGAAAAAAATGTTCATTTATTACATTCTGTCTAGCCAGTGTTGTATCTTTTTGCTGACTGGGCCTGCCTAACCACGTAGGTCGGCGGCGCTTGGTGGGCCTATGGGCCTAAGAAAACAAGGCCTAACTAATCCAATCTTCTTTTTCTATAAAGGCAAAGGGACATACGGTCCGTACAGCCATGTCATGGTTCAAATAAGTTTATTTGTGTTTTATTTATTATCGAAAACCAGTGTCACTAAAGTGTTGTGTTTCACGACGTTTCACGACTTTGCAAGAAAGTGTGTGAAATCGATGAGTTTGCACAATGTCTGGTGGTATGCCAAGTGTTGCGGCACGCGAGCGGTGACGCGATGATAGTGATGTTGATGTTGAAAAAGGCGGAGAAGCCGGTCCCGCCGCCCAGGTTCAAGAAGTTGGCTCGCTTGGCAGCGGCTAAGGAACGGCGCTCTGTTACTTGGGTACGAAGGGTTTAACACACTATATGAGTCTGGTTTAATTAATCCTATATAGGAAAATGCTTATTTATTAGACACAATATTTACTTTGATATTAGGTCGAAAACTTAAGAAATTTCAACATATTGTGCTCGTTTCCAGGTTAAAATACTGTAAAACTACAAAAGCTGTAAAACGTGTTGAAATATGTTTAGACAAAGTTCTTTATTAAATTGTTGCGAATGATACTATATTGTTTCTACCATAAACTGTAAAATTTCCTCAATAGACTTTGAATTTTATGTATATACTAGCTGACCCGGCGGACTTCGTACCGCATATCTTTTTTAAAAAATAATATTATTATTATTATTTTTTTTAATTATTATTATTATTCATCATCATAAGCCCACTTCCGCATTATTATTATTATCTTTCTCTAATATTGTAGAATTTTTTTTGATATGGACATTTGTTTTATATAGCCTATGTTACTCAGCGCTAATGTAGCATTCTAATGGTGAAAGAATTTTTTTAAATCGGTCCGGTAGTTTTTGAGTTTATTCGTTGCATCATACATACAAAAATACAAAGGTTTCCTCTTTATTATATTAGTATAGATTAATATGGTTGAAAATTTATTGAAGAAATTTGAGAGTTTTAGATAGGTAGATGTGCAGCGTCTGTACTTTGAGAATTGGCACAGAACATGGTATGACGTTGACCTGTTTTTAGCGTAGGTATAGGTAAAAACTTAAAAAAAATAATGTATTAAAATAGACCTCTCTATAGAAGGCATTATAGAAGGTGAAGAGGCTTAAAGCTATTCAATTTAGCAAATATAAAAGGTCTCGTGTTAAATCAAGAGTGCTTTAACATGAACGGAATCGCGGTGACATGACATTCGCATAAAGGCGGACGAACAGACAATCCAAACAGAGAGCACATTGTATAGACCCGCATTCAGCGTAGCTGGTGAATAGATCGGCATATGCTCTGCGTGGGAAAAGCGAACGTTTCTGCACATACATGCCTCTTGAAAAACTCTTAAATCTGCTAAACCAACAAACAATGCAAATGTTTTCGCACATTGTCATACTGTTAGGTGTTATAGTGGCACGTTTCCCGTTACTTGTATTGTATTTTATGTGTGGAAATTGTATATTAGCCTAATTAAATGGAAGATTGTGAAGGCATTTTGTTTTTTTGGGGCATTGCATAGAAGTTTGTCCGCATAACAATTAATTCCCCATTTTACGGTTGAATTTACGACACAGTTCATTTTATTTTTTAAAATTTTATGAAGCAACGTGTGAAAAAATCCAATAAGTTGTACCACTATTAGTAATATTCACGACTCAAGGTTTTATTTATTTCTGGGTCTGAAATTGCCGCTAGACTGCAGAGGTACCGGTTTCTATGTGTGTCCATTGATTCTGTCTACCGTCATTCACCATCGGTGAATGTGCGGTGAAGACAAAGCGCTTTTTATTATTTAAAATATAAAAAATATGTTATTTATTAAGCCTGATCAATCGTGATGTTTTCATATTGGTGTATCTTCTTTCCAGGGTCCAGAAACATGGGTGGGCGTCCGAGCGCTACGCGCCAGCTCAGGAGGCATCTTGGACCCCGACGACCGGGTTCGAGATGTCGCAGACGACCGGGAGACGCTGACGGCCGAGTGCAGCGGACAGACACCACAGCCGCGGGCGGCACAAGCAGATGGCGCTAGCGGCTCGTCAGCCGGCACCGCTTCACCTGACATGTTTCGGGTAAGTAATGTTTACATGCATCGTTTACTTCCAACGATAACCTATATGAGACGTTACTACATTGTTATAAGCTTAGAGCATTTAAGTAATTATAAATATTTAATTAATTCATAAAAATAATTGAATATTGGCTGTATGTGCTAGTAACCTTTGCCTTCCTGATATGAAATAAAAAGCAAAAGCGCGGGAGGGTGGTTAGTTTCCAAAAGTTTCAGAATTCAGAAGGTCAATCTAGTTCAGACTTGTTGTTGTTTTGCAATAATATTGCGAATTGAAGTTAAAACATTTCAAGACATGTCATTTAGCCAAATATCGAGCTGTGGAAGCGTAAATGAATGTAAAACAAGTTTAGTGTTCAATCGCAGGTATAGTTTCGCAATGGGTTCATGCTTTTCAAGTTGTTCTTGTGTGCGGAAGCATAGAAAGGTGAGTTAAAACTCGATAACAATAACAATTTTAGACTAAACATTTTATACTTTAAAATAGTACTTTTCTGTTTTAGTTCTGACTTTTTCGACACTTTACTATTCTAGATGTTATAGGTATGTGTAAATTTTTATGAACACTAATGATACATAATAATTGATTTTCAATTGTTATAATTCTAAATATTCTTAAATAGTAAGCCTGCGCGATAGAATTGCAAAATTCTAAATTAATTTTATACACTTTATTGACGTCCTAATGTATGCTGCATACTAACGATAACACAAAATATAAAACGTATTAGTGATTCATTATAACATATGGCACGCCTGCGCTCGCGCCTCTAGTCTATCGAAAGTCATGAACTAGGTATCCGTAGATAACGAGCTGGAACTAGGTTAACAGGATTACAGGCCTCGCCGCCACTCAACCGTAAGGGCCAAGTATGTATAATAAAGGCATGAAGTTGGTGCCACATTTTTCCTTAGGACGTTCGTAATAAAGAAGAAAATTGAGCGACGCTCAGTTAAGTTTGTAAGTATTTTTATGCCGCGATTGTTGAGGAAATCTGTATATTCAGCAGCTGTTAGGTTTCAGGGCTCTTTACCAAGTGACACATTTTCCTCTCTGCTAGGTACCTACCTATAATGTTTTTAAGAGATCAGCAACGTTAATAGGTACCAATATTGTTCCGTCGATTACTATAGCCATAGATAAAACATGAGACACGACCACAGAACACGGAAAAGGTGACACGACCTTCTAGTATTTCTAATCTAGTAATCATCAATAATGAAGACCCACTAGTGATTATGAAGCGCGAAATCAATTATGTTACGACCGTGGTGACTCTTTATTAATTGGCTTATCTGATTATGGAGTGTGCTGTAATAGTATGCCTCGTTAGATTATCAGTTACTTTTGTATTGTAAAGTGGTATTTTGTCTCTTTTGTTTAAGACGCCGTATACAATTTTCTTTTGTTTTAGAAGACGACCTTCCTAGCTTTAGGTATTGTTCTGAGGACCTTCCTTAGCACAGTGTACAAGAAACGCATGATCATACCATAGACAGGGGATGGATCGTTATCTGGCGCGGTTCTAACCATCTTCCAGAAAGCCTATTCACCGAAGTTTTGCACTTCCAAAAAAAAAAGTAAAAAATGTAACTGCCGCCCACAGCTGCGCCTTCTAAAAACACAGCCGTCCACCAAAGTCTAGAAAAAAGATGCTTTATTTATTTAATTTAAATTATTTTTCCACCATTAAAATGACCGCCAACAATCTCTTTGCAAACAATATTCAAACCATTTGCGATTCTCCTACCAACTCTCTTCATTGCAGCAAGTGAAACAAGTATCAACAAACAAACCATTCACATAATAAACTCACAATGAACTGTATTTGAATAGTGTTACGTGTCATTCCAGGGTGGTGGTGGCGTCGGCGGCAGCATGCGCGTGCCCAACACAGACTCTTGCGTGGAAGTCGGCGAGGCGGACCTCGAGGGCGCCAACGGCTTGCAAGTGCGCCGCGGCAGCGAGCCGACACTGCACCAGGACACCTTACCACCGCAGCGATCGGTAAGCCATATCATCATCATCATCATCTCAGCCAAAAGACGTCCACTGTTGGACAAAGGCCTCTCCCAAGGATATGGGGGGTATTTGCCGTAATCGCCACGCTTGGCAGGCGGGTTGGCGATCACAGTAGGTTGAGGGTAACCTCAGAGAGATGCTGCTGCCCATCCTCTGGAATGGTCCCTTAGTCGGCTTTTACGACACCCA
Source organism: Eudonia mercurella (assembly GCA_963082485.1). Classification (NCBI taxonomy): domain Eukaryota; kingdom Metazoa; phylum Arthropoda; class Insecta; order Lepidoptera; family Crambidae; genus Eudonia; species Eudonia mercurella. The sequence goes on along the minus strand of OY720030.1, from coordinate 7,706,498 downwards.
CGGGAAGAGATGGGGTGGTGCAATTCTTTATCCCCGGCACCACACAGGGTAAGCCATATGTATAAACCAAAAATGCGTCGGTAGCAGAGATACTCGTAGATGCGTATACTCGTAGCATGCGAGAAATCATGGTTCAATATAATCTCTCTTCTGTGGTTCAATCCCCAAGACTACTGAACCCATGCCTGACACAAGCATATTAGCTCTCTAGGTGGGTTAATAATGTCTACATATCACATAAATTATAATCATAAAAAAAACATTTAAGTTGGTTGCGTCATATAAATTCCAGTCTCGATTGGCAACCAAATTGCTCTTTTATGCTTCGAAAAGCAATATAAGGCCTTGAGTCCGATTTTGCCGCAAGATGGCAATCTTTACCCGATCCAATCTCCGATCTCCCTATATGAGATCTAAGCAGCAGCATCGCATCGCATCGCATCGAACGCCACGGAGAATCCAGTAAATGCGGTAAAACATACGTTTACACGCCATTATCATCATCAGCTCATTTTATGTCCCCACTGCTGTGCACGAGGCTTCCCTATGGATGCATAGGGAGAACGAGCCATAAGGTAGAGTTTACGTGGGCCCAGTGTGGATTGGTGGTTGTTAACGACTGCTAATGCAGCCGAGCCGGGACAAACTGCTTTTAAGTGCTTTCCGAAGCACGGAGGAGCTCGATAAAAAAAAGTTTCAGTTACCCACCCGGTGACCGACCTTTGTGAAAGTGGCTTAACTTCAGCAATCGCAGACCGGGCGCGTTAACCAATCCGCCATCGTGCTTCTCGTTCGTTGTAGTACGTTTACTACAACCTAACCCTTTGCAGGCGACAGAACAGACAAAGCGCTGGTCCGCGGCAGTGGTGTGCCGCGACGACAGCAGCCGCGTCACGCAGAAGGTGCACCCGCTGGACGGCCGGCCGCCCGACCCGGACCGGCTGTCCGCACAGCACTTCCAGAGGCAGACCAACCGGCTCTCTATGCAATTCTCTGGGCCTGGGTACGTACGAAACACGACAGATTTGCCTGAAGTCAAAGTAGAATCTTGTATTTATTTATTTAGCAATTTAGTTATTTGTTACCAACAGTAAATAAACGTAATAGAAACTAAGTCGATGACGTAATTGTCGACATTGAATAGGGCTCTTTTGGCTTATAGAGTAACAGTAGATAGTGTTGGAATAATTTCGGCGAGTTGGATAGACCACGATAGCATAGTTGGTAGGGCACCTGACCCGGCACCTGTCATGGGGTGCGGGTTCGATTCCCGCCTGTGGAATTTTTTCAATACTTTGTCTTTTTAATTTCAAATTGTAATTTGTTCGCAATAAAATTTGCGTAAAATTATATATAACGATAATCATAATAGAAACTTAAAACCATACATTAAAAAGCCAATTACAGGTCCCAAATGTAGCATCAAACTAATTTAAACGTATTCAATATAAGTCTTAGACTTATTGACGCCAAAACTAAGTATAATCATTTAAATATATGTATAATAATATACTATAATTCAGATTAACTAAACTACTGAATTTACCACCAGTTCAGATTTTGAGAAAGTCCAAAAAGCTGCAAGTTTGGAAGCTTTTTGGTGAAAGTATGTTGGTTGAAGTCAACCCAATCATAGCACAAGCGTATTAGTTTTTTTAGAGAGTTTAATTACTATCATATCATAACAGCATTTTAATGATAATCGTAAAAATTGTTTTTATTAACTGTTTTAATTTGCATGGTTCCAGGAGTGGGGTATGGTTAGATGCCGCGGAGAAGGTGCAAAGTTACGGTAGCAAAAGTCTTCCCCGGGACGCTCGGAGGGAGCCTTTGGGCCAAGACACACCCTCCAACGATAACCAGAACCATAGGTAAACAACAAAGGTTTATACATGGCATGCGACTTTTTAATCTTACCAGTAATTCTACAAAAAAATACCTACACTATAAATACCATGTTATTTCTGCACCACCCTGTGGTTGATTGGTAGAGAACGCATCTGGCATCATCAAGTCTATCATGTTATTTATGTTGCAAAAGTTTTTAATAAACAAATATAAAATGTATGTTGCCTTTTTACGATTTGTTTATTTTGATACTTACCGTTCGAGTGTGAAAATCGTTATCAATAACTGTGATTTCGATAGATATACATCTAATAGATAAGATTTGAGTAGAATACCTTAGTGAATTATGACATAGTGTGAGAATTATAGCGGTTCAATAATCTGTGTTCAATAATTGTATTTTAGAGAATTTTAATTTCTAGCGTAAACGAAATTTTGGACGAAGGGTAAATTCTTTAATCTTCATCATCATCAGTGAATATTAGTCCACGCGAAGATATAGGCCTCACCAAGTGCTATTTACACTTAAGAGTATATTATTATTTTTTATATTAACTGTATTTTGACAGTACATAATGAGTATGTGTATTTGATCAGTATTTTCCGTCATGCTACAGGGTAGAAGACATGTTGCGATGGGTGTCGGGTGTGAACAATGTCGCGAGCGTGCATCCCGTGCAGGAACGGCCACTTGATCTCTTACCTGAAGGTTGGTAAACACTAACCCCCTTATTCATAAAATCTATTTAAGCATTATTTAGTTAAATATTATTTTGTCAATGTCACACAAACGTCATTTTGAATTTGAGAAAAAGAGACAAAACAATGATTAACTAAATTATGCTTAAATATTTTTTATGAATAGGGGGGCTAGTGCCTTACAAATAAACAAAGAAAAAGCTCCGAATAGTTAATCCGTGTTTTGTTTCTTTTATGTAAACGTCATTTCAAATTTGAGTAAAACAGACGAAAACCGGAATAATTATTCAAATCTTATTTTCTGTTTATTTGTATTATACTTGTAAGACACCTTAGCTTTCTGAAGTCCTAGCCTTTAGATGCCCCCTCGGGTTGTTCCGCTCCCGATCTGTATTTCTATGATCCGTATCACTCGGAGAATGCAGTAGGGACGGGGGCACGCACTATAGTGCGTGATGCCATTCCCTCTAAAAAAACCTCTGACGGTATTACGTTTCACACGGCTTGAGGAGCCCTTTAAGTTTCTCGCCGCTCACAAAAATGTCCGGTGACGCTGAAAATGCCGTTCGAGGCAATCAGCTGCAACAACTACAATTTTTTTTAAATAATTTGAAGTGACGTATCATGTTATTTGTCAAATAAACTCAATCAGACTGCTTCGGAGCATCTAGTAAGATAGGGAGGCACTTCTTCGTTGTAGTAAATTGTTACTGCCCTGTTGTAATGCCTGCCCAATGAGGTTTGTAGTCCGAGTATCTTTTATGGTTCAAATCGGGTATCACTGTAACTGTTTGCGGACAACATCACAATATTTGTAAATATAAAGCACTAAAGCAGTTGCAATTGTATATTTCACTATTTAAATTTTATTCTATAAAAAAGTATAAACACAATAATAACAGTTCTGTTATCCTACCTTTTTTTTTTTTTTTTTTAACCCAGAGGAACTCTTTACGAGTACGAGGGGCCTTGAGGAGGCCCCAGGTTATGTGGGACTCACCCGTCCGTCTTTCCGCGCCTCACCGACTATCCGGAGACGTCATTGTCTCCAGTCGGCTGCCAAGGAAGAAGCCCAAGGCCGAGAAGGGCGAGACAGAGGGGGATACCCACTAAACCTCTGGGGGACCAAACTCCGATACAGTGAAAACCACGGGGCCTTTCACTTGGGAATTGAACCGCGGGATTCACCCTGACGCCCGTGTGATCACCCGCGTCGGCCCATCCGCACGTTGGTGCATTTAGGGCCGGCGCGCGCAATCAAACGGGTGGTACGCGTTCGCGACGTCTAGTGCCACACCACACCCCCATGAGGGTGTGTTGTCTGTTATCCCACCTAGAAATAAGTGTTAGATATGGCTTCACGTCTGTATTCTGACGGTTTGGTGTGTTTACCCCCAGTGGGCCGCAGCGAACGTGCCATCTCGGGGTTAGAAGTGCCCGTAAGTCCTAGCAGCAAGCCCTTGCCGGGTTCCGCGCATACTGTGGCCGTCACACTCACTAAGGGCGAGAAGGGACTCGGCTTCACCATCACCACCAGGGACAACCCCACGGGAGGACACTGCCCTATTTACATCAAGACTATTCTGCCTAAGGTTGGTATACCTTAATGGTGCACAAATTATTAAGAAATACAAGTAGTAGTCTAATTTGAAATTCATTTGACGTCATAGTTATAAATTTGTTACAATAATGTTTAAGATTACACTGATTTGGTCACAAAGGTAAAAGTTGGCATAGATAAAAAACAATTGGCACTTGGGATCTTTATAGACCTAAAAAAAGCGTTTGATACGGTCAGTCATGAATTGCTTCTAAAAACATTAAAAAACATTGGTATTGTGGGATCTGCTTGGAATATTTTTGCCTCTTATCTATCAAATCGATACCAAGTCGTCAAAATTGGCTCTGATCAAAGTGAACCTAAACGTGTTAGCTTCGGAGTGCCCCAGGGTTCTATCTTGGGACCACTGCTTTTTCTCGTATATATCAACAGCATTAAAGATATAGGATTACAGGGTAATATAACCCTCTATGCGGATGACACAAGTCTATTTTACTACGGCCATTCAATCGACGCGATTATTGGCGAGGCTCAAGAGGATTTAAATATATTAAGCTCATGGTTTCAATCTAATCTTTTAACTATTAATGTACCTAAAACACACTACATAATCTTCACAGCGAAAAATAAAAAAATTGGTAATTATGCACCTCTTAAATTAAATAAAGAACTAATTTCAAAAGTAGACCACGAAAAGTATCTTGGCCTATTGTTGGATCGATTTTTATCATTTAAACCTCACTTAAATAAAATTAAATCTAAACTCGTTTCTCTCACTGGGGCACTGCGAGGCATAGTAAAATGTCTACCGCGTAAAGTCCGTTATACAATCTATAACTCGTTAGTGAAGCCACACATAGATTATCTGATAGAAGTTTGGGGTACATCTGCAAAAACAAATTTAGATGTGATACAGGTAGCACAGAATAAACTAATTAAGGTACTCTTTAATTACGACTTTTTGACTCCAACTGTTAAAGTATATAAGGAAACCAGAATAATGAACATTACACAAACATATATTTATTTTACATGCATCTTTATTCGAAAAGTACTAAATAAAAAGATACATACGGAATTAAGCTTCTCTAAAGCCAAACAATTAACAAAGCTAAGACCAAGACTTGGAAAAGAATTACAATTACGCCCAGCACGTACTAATTACGGAAAAAAATGTATTTTAAATGAAGGCGTCGCAATTTACAACAAACTACCAAATGACATTAGAGAAGCAAAGTCAACAACCACTTTTAAAAGACTACTAAAATCATATTTATTTAATAACCTATAATCATAATTTCAGTCTGTAAATAAACAGTACCTATATTAAAAAAAAAAAAAATTAAAAAAAAAGAACTTAACTAAATAATAAATTATGCGTTAATATACAAAACCAACTTAATTAATTTATTAAAAATAAGAATACACATTTAAAACATAATGATAAAATAGGTATTATTTATATTTTTTGGAAAACTTATGTAAACATTGTGGAATAATATTAACTCTGAATATTTTTCAAGAAAAGTAACAGTATAATGCTCTTGTTGTTGATCGAGCACAAAGTACGCTCATGCCACTTCCAGTGTCGTTAGTTCAACGTGTATTTGTTGTCGGGGCTACTTGCCGAGGAGGGGGTTACTGCGGTACTTGTACGGACCGCTCCTAGCGGTCGAACCAGAGTTTTAATAAAACTACCCACGTGTTTTGTAAATTTTTGTTGATCGCTTTGTTTTTGTGTCGTTCAATGTGTTTTAAAATAATTTTGTATCTCTCATGTAAGTGAATTGTAAATTCTTTATGAGAAATAAAATATCTTTAACCCCATATAATTTTAAGCAAATATTGTTGCGAACAAATTACAAATTGAAAAAAGACAAAGTGTTGAAAAAATTCCACGAGCGGGATTTGAACCCGCACCCCATGACATACCGGGTCAGGTGCACCACCAACAAGCCACGATGGCATAATTTATGAATATCTTATAATAACCACAAATTCATCATGGAATACTTATAAACTATAATAATGAATGTGAATTAATATAAATGATTGTTTATATTAAAGAAATTTAGACAAACTTTAATCTATATAAGTACCTACATATAATGACTTGACCTGACTGACTGATTCATCATAGCCGAGCCGAAACCGCGGGAGCTAATTAGATGAAATTTGGACTGTAGGTTAATTGAGTGACGTAACCAGCCACTAAGAAAGGATTTTACGGAAATCATACCCAAAGGGGTACAAATAGGGGGTGAATATCTCAACTAAAAATATATTATAACTTTTTAAACTATTATGGTCACTTACATTAGAATAAATATTATTAACAGGATTATTACCATGTTTTTTGTTATGTTTGAGTATCCGATATTTCGGCACAGTTGCATGCGCCATGATCAGGGATGTACTGAAGTTATTGCGGGTGGGTGATTATAAGCAGACAAAACGATTTACCCTCTTCCTTAGTCGTTTTTTGCGCTCGATACTCGTACCACTGTTTTCTAAGTCACTATTCAGATCGTTTTGTCTGCTCATAATCACCCACCCGCAATAGCTTCAGTACATCCGTGATCATGGCGCATGCAACTGTGCCGAAATATCGGATACTTAAACATAACAAAAAACATGGTAATAATCCCGTTAATAATATTTATTTTAAAAATATATTGTCAGTGATACAATTTAAAATACCAAGTATGTCTGCTAGATTCCATCGACCGTTTTCCATACCGTTCTGGATCAATAACGTATCATTTCATAACCCTGTGCTTAGAATGTGCCGCGACTGGAATACATTAAGCGGCGCGGAAGGTGTACCTGACATTCACTGTACCTCACTCATGAGCTTCAAGTCTCAATTGTTTAAAATTTTTAGTTAACGTGAATTGTATTGCAAGTTATATTTATTTATATTATATTTAATAATATATTATGTGTCGATTACTATTTTATATTACTATAAAATGTGTCTTATTTAATGTCCATAATTTAAGCTAGCAAGCTTTATTTGTTGATGAACATGCTGTGTGCACATCTTTGTGGAATTAGTTTCAGTTTTATTGTATAATCATGTTTTTGTTGTAATTCTGTTTTGTTTACCTAATAAAGAGCTGATTCGATTGCCTACTATTAGGGAGATAAACTAAGTTTAATTTTTGTCATACTAATTCTCAAACAATAATATATTTTTTGTCGCAGGGTGCGGCGGTGACCGACGGGCGGTTGCGTGCTGGAGATCGCTTGGTGTCGGTGAACCAGACTGCGGTGGCGGGGCTCAGCCAGCAGCAGGTGGTGGGGCTGCTGCGCGCCACGCCCGCCGACGCCACCGTCGACATCGTGGTGGAACGCCCGGGGCCTCGACAGGTCACTACTACATTATTTGTTTATATAAATGTATAGACGGCGGCATATCAACCTATCCAAAACTGACAAATTTCTTCAATACACTTTCAACCATATACTTAAGACATAAAGTTCAAAGTCTGTTGAAGAAATTTGACAGTTTGTGGTAGGTTGACATGTAGGCGTGTGTACAGGTATAGTCTTGAGCGAAAATATGTAAACAATTGTAGCTCTTCATCATTATCATCATCAGCTCATTTTTATGTCCCCACTGCTGAGGCACGAGCCTTCCCTATGGATAGATAGGTAGTCCGGGCCATATACCGCCACGCAGGCCCAGTGCGGATTGGTGGTTGTTAACGACTGCTAATGCAGCCGGGACCAACGGCTTTACGTGCCTTCCAAAGCACGGAGGAGCTCAAAATGAAAAATTTTTGGTCACCCATCCGATGACCGGCCTTTGCGAAAGTTGCTTAATCTCAGCACTCGCAGACCGGGCGCGTTACCCACTGCGCCATCGAGCTCCTCGTTGTAGCTCTTAATACAACGGAATAATAGTCAAAATGTGTGTATAATATCTGTGCTCGTGCAAATAGCTGTGCAAATAAATGATATTTCTATTTCTATTTCTATATCTCGTAGCTGTACAAAGTGCGTTATATTTTAATGTCTTTAAATTATTTGAAATGAAATGAAATACATTTATTAGCACACACTACAAAATTACACAATACTTACAATAACAATACAAAGCAAAGACAAAAGACAAAGTGTGGCGAACTAGGCCCCAGCCTCAGCACGTGCTACAGCGACATAAAGCCGCTGCAACGCTGGTATTTTGTAGGGGCCTAAATCGGTGACGTGTCCACAGAACAATTATAAATATACCAACACAGACAAATAAAAATATTAATAATAATAATAATAAAACGCCAAAACACACACATAAACAAAAGAAAAACAATAATGATATAACACTTAACAATCACTAATCAGCACTATCTTGGCTGCCCGCCTGCCTACGGAGGGTTGAAGCTTCCAATGTACATAGTAAAAGTCAGCATTAAATTGTTCGATTGAAGCTGAATGGTCGTAAATGCAATTAAGAAAACAATCCTTACTGTATGGTATTAGAGTAGGTTTTTCGCTAAGTCTTACAATATTTTAAATCCAGCTATAAGAAACTTTACTATTAAAATATTTTACTTTTCAAACATTATATACGTTGATCTATTTGAAGTAAATTGTACAACTGCAGATTAATTACAATAAAGAATTGTAGAACAAGACATTGACAAAACCTTATCTACTTGCACTTAAGATTGTAAACTAAAAACTGTTCGCTCAAGAGCTATAATATTTTAAAGCTAACAGAGATAAATGCTGCAAATTAACAATTAATATAACTGCGTTAACCCTAAAATCGTGATGGCTATTTAATATTTTATCATACATGTTATTTACAGAGGATAGAACCCCAACAGAGTCCTGTGAAGTACAACGAGAAGGCTATCGGTACCCCATCGTCATTAGAGGTAAAGCCTGAGAACGGCCGCGTGTCCACCATAGTCAACGCCCTCAACCAGAACAACAACTCCATGAGGGGAAGGATACCAAAAAGCTCCTCGAAAGATGACCTGCTGAAGGAACACGGTATTGACAATGGGGTGCAGGATATGCTGAACTGCTCCAATAACTCTGTAAGTTTAGAAGTCTGTGGTTATTTGTTTTTACTTAAACTCTGATGGTTAAAAAGTAGTGTCGATTTGAGTGTGTGATTTTATGTATTATAGTAGCAGCTGCCCGCCTGCTTGCCTTTGAGTAATTTTACAAAGTTAAATATTTTACCGGGATAAAAAGTATCCTACGTATTTATCCAGAATATGCTATACCAATTGTATTTATATAAAATACAGTAAAAAAATTAAACGCCTACCCGACCCAGCCAGGAATCGAACCTGGGTCGTCCGCAATCCGGGCGGCTGCACTGACCGTTATGCTACCGGGAAGGCTGAAGTAAGCGCTGAATTTTGTCACTGCTTTTTGATTTTTGAAATGATTTAGAGCGACATTAGTGCCATCTATCCAAAGGTATTTGGTGGGCGTTTAATTTTTTCACTGTATTATATATAAATATTTAATCCAGCTTAAGTGTAGCAATTAACACTTAAAAAATAAAGGTAAAAATATACCAATTGTATCAAAGTTTTATTTAAATCCGCTGAGACGTTTCGGCGTGGTTAAAGAACAAACAAAAATCCTTACTTTTCCATTTATAACACTGTTAATTAATTATGTAATAGCTATTTGATATAAATGGATATAATGGAATATTAATTAATTTACACGAAGTGATTTTACCGTGAGTGTGAGCCCAGGTACGCTGGATCAGTGTAATCTTGTTGAGTTGACAAACGAACAAACAAATTGTACTGATATTATAATACTACCTACATTATTGTCAATATTTTATCTTATTGATCTACTTGTGCGACGTAGTTACGTTAAAATAATGCCAATTATCCATTTACAGATGTTAGGTCTCCGAAACAGGCTGATACTCCGACTAGACGTGCCTGTCCACGACTCGGAGAAAGCTGGTCTGGGCATCAGCGTGAAGGGCAAGGTCACTGTGGGCCCTGATCCTCAGGACTTGGGCATCTTTATCAAGTCAGTACTGCATGGTGGCGCTGCCTCTAGGGACGGAAGGTTTGTCTATGATTGTTTCCATAATTTTAAGTATCGTTCATAAGGTTGATAACCTTAAAAATAGTTATTAATTGTATCAAAATGTTTGTTATATTATTATTTAAATTTACTAATTATTCAGTTTTTTATGTATTATAAAGTTTTAAAGTTGAAAATTTCGATATCACGTACAACACCATTAAAAACAGAAGTGTCAACTTTCCACGAACGTAATCTGACCTTCTGGCATTCCTATTTGTTAAATTGTATACATAGAAATATTTATCTTAGTTATCTGACTATGGTGAATTTATTCGAACATCGGCGTCGACAATGAGACCTCTCCCAACCTCTTTAATATAGATTTTGCCATTGCCATCGTGTTATGTACTTACATACATAATTTAATTGTTAGTGCACTGATCTTTTTGGCCTACATCTGACCTGATTTTAATTAATGATAAATCTGAAAGTGGAAGCCTACTTCACCCGGAATCCTCAACAACTGATGCACTGGTTATCTCGACCTCTAGGTCAACTAATCTAGTGATTATAGAGACGAATCGCCTGCTTCTTAAAATAGTTTAGACTTCTTGGCGGGAAAGTGAAGAGTCATGTCTGCTGTTTTGTTTTATTTTCTAAAATTTGTGTTATGTCGAATAATAATGTGAAATAATGGTGGATGATTAACCGTTAAGTGTTCGTGAGTGTGTATGAGTGTTGGCAAATGAAACAAAACAGTGCAACATCACTTTTCAAATTCTCTCAAGAAGTGCGCCCGAGGACTTAGTAAAGCCCCACATCTTTACTGAGACTTGGGGGGTATATCATTTCTCACTTCTCATTTCTATTATCATTCATTATCATCCTTCATACAGGAAAGAAATATTTTTTATTTATGTATTACTTGTAAAAGAAAAATTACACTTTTTCATTGGCTAAATGCTTGCGCAAAGCCATAATAAAAAAAATAAAAAATAGATTAAGCAACATGGCCCTATCCCCCAGGTTACACACCAACGACCAGCTGTTGAGCGTAAACGGGGTATCTCTAGTGGGACAGTCAAACGCAGAAGCCATGGACACGCTACGGCGGGCCTTACTTCACGCCAGGCCGCATGTGCACGGCAGTATATCCCTTACGATAGCCAGGAGGAGTGGTGAGTAGATCCTTTGATTTATTTAGTGTATTTGTTTAACAAAATCCGCAACTCTTAAATTAGTACACGTAAAATTAGGATCGGATTAGATAAAAATATTGGAGCTGTTAATACCATCGAATTTAATACTAGTATTTTCCGAAATTCTAAAAAAATCTTATTCATTGACAGGGTATAGATATTTTAATTCGACAATCACAAAGACGAGGTAATGCTGGTACACTTAATACCGCTATCTGGTGGTATTAACAGCTCCATGTTACATCCCGTCTTGAAATTTAGTTTTCGGTCTACCTATTCCGAAAACTGCTTATAATAAAACTACATAATAACAATTTAGGCAGGCCGAGAAGCGCTCGAAGCAGTTTTATGCTCAACCATATTTACTTGTACTAGCCTGTATTCGCTTCATAGCATTTCCATCAACAGAGACCAGTAGGGTTACTCTTGAAACACAATTGCAATAATCAATATCCAATCACAAATCTAAAAAATGTCAAATGTCACTCTTAAAAGCGATAATAGCGCCACATTGGAATTAAATTGCGTGGAAATTGAGTGAACAAATTATTATCGAGATGGGGCGTTCCGAAATTGCGAAACTTATCCCAATATCGATACATATTAATCGCATTGGAATTGTATTGAGATTGAGTTTGCGTTCAAGAGTAGCCTACCTGTTACAGTTACAGTTCTAGATACGCCAACTACAGAATATCCATTTTCATATTTGCATCAACAATTTGTCCAACAGATAGCATGGACAGTCTCGCCCGGTGGAAGGACGACACACCACCCAACGGTAACGACACCACAAACTCCAACGACAATTTCAAAACCGTCATCTACAACGACAACGACAAAAACCAGTCTAAAGTCTTTAAAGAAGGTTTGGATAACGATAGCAGAGGCACCAAGAAACACGCCTCTATCGTCACCATAAACAATAATAACAGCTGGGTCTCCAACCAATCGGATGACAGCAAAGGGTACTTAGAAAGAGACAAAGAAGTACCACACGATATTAAAAGAGATAGCTTTGAATGGAGCCGGTTGGATGGCTGGAATCCTGTGATAGATAGACTGACGGGTTTGAGGAATGAGAGTTATTATATGGCCACGGGGCAGGACGCGCCAGTGACGAACGGACATCATTATAGGCCGAATCTCCACGTTCACATGTCTAGGTCGCCGCCTGCGCACCACAACGTTATTATTGAGGAAGATTATGGCACGACTACTAGGTAAGCGTTTGTTTTAATTACGGCTTGTATGTAAAAAAAAAGTGTTTTTTTCTTCTTTCAAATGAGTATTTGCATCTGCTCTGCTCCACTTCAAGTTGTTTTTCATTAGCATTAAAAAGCTGTAAACGTTAGACACAGAAGAATACAATTTTGACACAGAGTTCTTACACCGATTGAAATTGTAATTATAAAAATTAATTAATAAAAAAATATCTTAAGTAATGTATAAAAGTATTGGTGATGCAATTCCGGGTCATGATTTCTTGATTCAATTAGTTGACAGCCAGTCAGTTGACAGTCGGTAATCAGTCTGTCAGTATGGGAGTGGTTTAAATATCCAAAATAGTTTGCGCCCGTGCTTTCATTGTTTATAGCCCTTTGTGCTATAATAATCGGTTAAGGGTAAACCCTTAACCGATGTTAACGAATTCATCTTGACCATTTTCTCCTCTAACCACTGTACTAATGGTCAATTTCCTCGCAGGGGTAGCGTAAGCGGTGGCGGGGGCGGCGAATCAGGCAGCGAATGTGGTAACGGGTTCAGTAGAGACGCGGTCGGCCGCCGCTCTATGTCCGAGAAACGACACGCCGCTCTTGACGCTAAGCAAACCGGCACCTATAAGAAGATCAAGGAAATTAAGGCCATCAACTGTGAGTATAAATATTTAAAAATTTTGAAGCAATTTTCATATTTTTCATACACATTTTCTGAACAATGTCAAACTCACAGGTGAATAGTCTCGAAATTCAAGAGATTTTATTTTATAATTATGGGTTTGTAAATATTAAGATTAAGATAAAAAAAAGATATCTGAAAATTAACTGGAAAGCTCTCGGGTTCCACAAGAAGAAAAGATAAAGTAAAATAAAGATATGAGTAGCCGACAACGCAACGGTCCGTCAGTTCTGAATCGGACATTAGTTGCATCTTATATGTAACATGGCTAGGGTGCGACTTGGTTTAGTTTATCTTTTATAATGTGTGTATCTTTTCACAGCTCTCCAAGTGGGCCCGGCATTAGGAATGCGAAAGTCATCTAGTTTAGAGTCCCTTCAAACAGCTATACAAGAAAACCAAAGGCACCCGCGCAACGAGCCAATATACGCTCGCGCACACCCACGTGAGTATTTTATTTAGTGTAAAATTAAGTTAATCCTAAAGTACGATATACCAAGGATTAAAAGATGGGTTACTACCTGTATCTATAGCTTGTATCCGTTAAGCTGTTTCGACGTTATTATAGAACGTACTCGCCCTAAACATTTATCCATGCTTGCTCATTTATAATATAAGTAGAATTAAGAACATGAAAGCGTCCGCAAAACTTACCTATACTCTAGCCAAACTCGATAAAGAATAAATGTAAACAAACCAAATTAGGGTCATCACAAATCTGGGCAAAAATGTTTTTGTGTTTTTCGTATTATTACATGATTACTGCCTTTTACATAAAATATATTGTAAGACTTATTATTCTCACTGCACATCTAACCTCAACTTCGGTAAAAAAGTTATAATACGAAGAACGTAAAAAAACGTAAACTATTTTCACTTGTTAACTCTATTACTAGTATCCATATGAGGTCGATTATCTTAACTACCTCTGAAATCTGCAGCGTTAACAGTGTATTTGCAATGCAATACAAACATTAATGAACAAATTGAATTGACGTTAAAGAAAATTGGATTGTAACAGCAGTTGATTAATTTATGTACTTAATAAATAAATTGTTGAATCTTCACGTACAGTTTTTTAATAATTTCAAGGTAGCTAATTTATTCACTCACGTAGGTTAAAACTAAGCTATGATTGTATTATGGTTTATAAATTTTTCATACAATATTTAATATAAGTAAATCTTTTACGTAAAATCTTTCCTGTTGACCAACTGGAAAAGGTAGTCAATACATGTCTGTCACTGGTTGCTTGGCAACGCTTTGTTGGTAAACATTCTTTATCGAATTTGGCTATAGTATAGTTTGTTGCTTGGTTACCTACAATACAAAAAGACAATGTTTTGAAAATAAGTATATTGATGGTGGTAGTCGCCAATCGACCTTATATCCACCAACCGAACATGTGGTGCACATACACCATGCTCAGTCAGTGATCACAACAAATTTTGGTTTTATCACTTGTTTTGTTTGGTTGTTTTTTATGTTATTTATTTTTTAGCGCTCAAACACTGGCTAACTGATGACAACGGGCCTGAAGGCATCGTCAGAGGATCGCCACAGCAGTCGTCTTTATCACATAAGAAACCATCTTTACTCAAGTCCTTATCCACTATGTTCAGGTAAAAACATCTTATTAATAATAATATAAGTTTAGGTTACGTTATTAAGTTTTAATTTGTTTTGTTTGTTTTTGTACAAAGTGATTCTCCCTTCCTCTCTTATTCTGTTGAACATTTATAATGTATAAAATATCATACTAACACTTTACATGTTTACAGAATCGGCAAGCCCCACAAGAAGCCTGAGACAGAAGTATACGGCAGAACGCAGCCCGGCCGCTCCTCAGAAAAGTCACTATCGAGGGAGGCGCTAGAAAGGCACAATAGAGAAGAGAGGATAGAAGAAAACGCGCCTAATCAAAGGTACAGCAACAGGAATTTTGACAATAAACAACAATAATGAATTAACTAACATTAAACGTATAAATGAAATCACGTAACATTTCTTTACAACATTGACCTATTTTTTTATTTGACCAAAGCATGAGTTTTTGTAAGCTAACATCTTATTAAACACTCAATTGACGGAACAAAATAGTGACTTCATAGTTTACTATTCCTTTACAATCTATATATTAATACGTGAAGCAAAAACTTTGTACCCCTTTTTACGAAAATTGCGCGGACGGAGGAGTATGAAATTTCGCACACTTATAGTTTATATAGAGAAGGATTACAGAATGTTATTTTTTTTTTTAACTATGCATAAAAAATACATTAAATCAATAAAACAAACATTACACACACTATCATGTATTTGACACACAACACACGCATAAATACTCATTTCAAAAATTTCAAAAATGGAAGAGGAGCGGCCGAAAACTGTCAATGCCAATCCAAACTCACACTCTATCTTTTTTAATTTTTCATTGCTTAAAATACAATCCGTGCAGCCTTAATAAAATTACGGTCGAATTTCCACCACTGGGCGACCACTAGTTTCTATAAAAAAATTTCGTTTCGTAAGTTACTAAAAAGTTTCTCTATTGATTAACTAGTCACTTGCCCAATTAAAACGGCGTTTTTTGTGCTACTAAGTCGGCAAACATGCATGTCGCTGAAGCTTTAATTATTACGCTGCCTCTGTGCCCTGTACTGTTACTGGCTAGTTCTCTCCTAATTTGACGGTACAATATGGTTTAAAGGTGGTCGACATCCACTCGGATTTTGGGAAGAATCATACCACCAAGCATTGTTTATCAACCTTTTGTTAGTTTGATAGCTCGATTCTGATATTTTAGAAGTTCCCTTATTGGGTTTCCGTGGTTTGAAAAACTCGGTAAATAATTCAATGTCTGGATAAATCAGCTGGAAGAGCCATAGGATTTTGATTCGTCTATTCACAAATGCCACTTTCAATTACTGTAAGTAAAATTCTTGGAACTGTGCTCACTATGATCGGCTGCACGTTACGCCGTTTCGGTCCCGGTTGTCGTCGTTAGATAGCCGGCCAGCTCGATCTATCCATGTGCTATTGTTAATGTGAGAAGACCTGAGCAACAATGAGACAACACACTAGCTCATTTCATATCCCCGCTGCTGGGGCACGAGCCTTCCCTATGGATGGATAGCGAAAACGGGCCGTAAACCACCACGCGGGTTCAGTGCGAATTGGTGATTGATAAGACTGCTAATGCAGCCGGGGCCAACGGCTTTATACGATACATTTTTGGTCACCCGTCTGATAACCGGCCTTTGCGAAAGTTCAGGCTGGGCGCGTTAACCACTGCGTCATCGAACTCCATGATGATGGTAGTAGTAAATAAATGTTTATGTACGCAGGTTGGAAGCTCAGCACTCGCGCCAAAGCAGCAGCGAGAGGCGTTCGGAACGGCGTCCCGGCGCGCCGCCCTACCGCTCGCCGCCCGTGCGACCGGCGCCCGCGCAACAGGTCAGTTATACTTTCGCCTTACTAATAAACTGAGTAGGGTAATGGCACCAGAGTGCCTAGTGCGAGTTTCATTCGCCATTCGATCACGTTAACAAAAACGAGAATTTGTATCGCAAAATTTTAACTCTTCTCGTATGTCGCCACAAGGCGCTGCTTCAATGCCATACTAATTTTCGTTTTCGTTAACGTAATCGAATTAATAATACGGAGAGTAAAAGAAACTCACATTAGGCACCAAGAGTTCGACAAAGTTTTCGTCGCCAAAAAATAACATAGATTTTCATTGATATACTACGGGATGATAGCAAGTAAGGTGGTCGGCATTCAAGTGTTGCTAAAGACTGAAATCAGTTGCTGGCCCCTTTTTACCCGACTGCGTCAGAAGAAGGGTTATGTTTTTCGAGTGTATGTGTATGTATGTGGGTATGTATGTATGTATGTATGTATGTATGTGTGTATGTGTGTATGTATGTATGTATGTACATATGTATGTATGTCTATTTCTTTGGCACGCCCTACAGCTCAAACAGCATAAATGTCGAACACCGATGCCACTACCCTAGCTTGGAATTGATATTCCGTATTTTGTTTCCGCCATGTTGTTTATTTATTGCATTTACTACACTCATTAATACAAACTTACAATTACACTTCTTTAAGTTATCTCTATTAGTTTCTTATAGTTATTTAAGTTAAACACAATCAAATTTCAATAACAATGATGACAAATGTACAATTGTAACAACAAAAAAAAATATTTAAATAAAAATGAAAAATTAAGCTTAATTTTAAATAAGAGTAAAGGAGACAACTCACGGAATAACTATTCGAAGTTTATACTCTGTTAATAATTAGTAGTATCAGTTTGTGGTAGTCTGAACATCAGAACTGTCAAAATTACTCAATAGATTTTGAACTTAATGTCTTAGGCATATGGTTAAAAATGTATTGAAGAAATTTGTCAATTATGTATAGGTGCAGTGAGACGCAGTGAGACGCTTAATTATTAGTAGGCTTATAATGCACAAAAGATCCCGATGGGTCGAAGTGCTACTGCAAGAGGGAAACCTCGGCAGGCCCCACTAAGATAAGGCTTATAATAGAAATTAAAATTATTAATTAAATAAAAGTCAAATGCGCTTGTACATATTATAACTCAACAAGTACTTGTACTAGATCATATCTAGCATTCTTATCTAAGTAGAAGCACATTCTATCTAAGAAGTGTAATCAGTTTTTGAATTGGGGACTAAAACTACCGATCCGAGCCAAGGTCCAAGCCTTTAGAGGCGCTCTCGGGTTGTTCCGCTCCCCGATCCGATCCGAACCCCTCGGAGAATCTAGTAGTGCACGGGGACATGCACTAGCGCGTGATGCTGTTTCCTCTATACTTAAAACCTCTGACGGTACTTCGTTTCACACAGCTTGGGGAACCCTTAAAGTTTCTCTCCACCCCCAAAATAGCCCAGTGAAGCTGAAAATGCCCAGTGGCAATCATATATAATCATGTATAATCAAATATATAATCATATTGTTTACACAGGGAATGGACAGCGCGTACGGACCTACGGGCCACTACGTGAATTATGATGAAATTCAACAGAATCTCAAGTAAGTATTTCTTTTGTACTAAAACACAATGCATATTTTGGTTTCAGGTTTTTATAATGCTGTTGTTTGTTTATTATTTTAAGTCCAAAAAAATATGAAATACTAAATTTTAACTAATAAATCGTGAACTAACATTGTGTTTGCAAGTTACTTTATGTGAACTGAAATATAATTCCAGCGGGTAATGAATATTTATTTATTTTTACTGAAGCTATATAAAACAAAAAGGCACTTTAACATCATTCGAATTGTAATGAGAAGAGTTACAAAATGGTAATAGTAATGATATGAAAATTCAGACTATCGTACCACATGCGCATGTTATTGAATTGCTCGAAATATCGACACTATTCACAGGCACGTACTCTCTAACAACTATATCTGGGTGAAATTCACCCTATCCGTTTGTTGTGTTTTGTTAAAGCAAGACCTTACAGCAGTTAATTATTGTCCCGTCCCGCGCTGTAGGAATAATTAGCGGGTCACCTTACGTACGACCGAGCGTACATATGGGCGCGAAGGTTTATCTATTATTAAACATCAAATATTGAATGTAACGGAACGGCTGAACAGATTTAGATGAAGTTTTCTACATGGACAGAGCATGACTCGGACTATTTTATTTCGGTAACGGTAGTAATCGCGAACGAAGTCGCGAGCAACAGCTAGTTATTAATTTAATATTCTACAATTAATTAATTATTAAAAATGTAAGTTAATATAAATGTATGGTAGGATTCTAGATACAATTAGCGATGAGATACTCGGGTTGAATGCGTCAAATCGTGGCTCAATACCCTTAGCCACGTTCTAGCATAAGCGTATTAGCCGTCTGGATGGGTTAACAGAACCCATTAATAATAAACTTTATAGAATAAAGTTCTCATATTAGTTAAAGATATTGGAATTATACATTAAAAGAACTATGTGATGAACTAATGTACCTAAAGATGACGTACTATGATGAATAATGGAATGAATTTGCTCGCAGCGCGAGACGCGAGAAGTTGAGCGAAGTGCAGATCGGCCAAATGAGGAGGCAGGTGCACGCGCAGAGAGCTAAGGCTGAGGAGGAGAGGTGAATATCCACTATTTTACTACTTATACGTCTATATATAGTAAGTAAAGTAGCCCAAGAAATAAAAACTACACAAAAAACAAACAAAAATGAATTGTCCCACAGCTCAGCAAAAGAGCAAAAATGCCTTCATGATTATTGAAATCATGTGATTAGTATGGGCTTAATAGTGAGTGATAATAGTGATTAAGCCCATACTAATCACATGATTTCAAGCGTAATGACGCTTGCCAAATGCGGGTTTGTGATTACAAACCCCCATACATGAAAAAACCAGAAACACACTGCCCCATCCGGGAATTGGAACCAGGACCTCCGCATATTGAGCCGATTGGGACAATATTTCTTTGTATGTTCATATTGTAACATATTAAAAAAGCCAATGCTCTTAATTGTAATAGAAATAAGGAGGATATTTAAACACCCAGACCGGTAACGAAAATCTATGGACAGATGTCTGACCATCTAAAATTGTGCTTTTACTGATTGAGTGTAAAAAATCACTCGCGTGAAAGAAGAAAATAACATCTTTGTCAGCCTCTTTGGAAATAAGTTGGAAACTGACAGCTGTGTTGCGCTACACATTTATTTATGCAGTTATGATTATTATTTATATTTGAAATTAACAGTTTTTAATATGGTTGTTTTCGAAAGTTTATGGGAACTCTACACATTAAAAATAAACAACTTTTACGGATCTACTCGCGTGTTTAACAAGTTATTATTAGCATACAAGGAAACATAACTAACCCTGCTCATATAAATTAAGTTTGACAGTTATGAAAACTATGTAAATAACAGCCAGATAAAAAGATGTTTTGGTTCATAAGTCCCCGCAGTAACTTTAGCCATGGACTAATAGTCCATGCCTTGGCAAATCCTTAGACCGTCGTGCAGGCAACTGAGCCGAAATATTGGATAATATGGTAAATTCCTGACATAATAACTCTTTATGTGAGTGACCATGATAATTTAAAAAGTGCTACTTTATTTTTTTATATTCACAAACATGATAAATTGTAATTTTCTAGTTCTATGGAATAAGCAATTATTACCCACTTCCTTTGTTACATATTTTTTTAATAAGAAAATAACACTGGAAACTATAATTAAATTCTCAGAAATAACTTATGAAGCATTTTCAAACAATGCAATATGACACCACAAATTATTCTATTTTTCTATTCAGCGCTTACCGCGGTGTTTTTCACAATGATAAATGACAACGGCATTAAGCAACGTCAGGAAAACCCCGCTAATTAGCGGGCGTCGGTCGTGTAGCAATTATTCATGATTAACTTTAACTAGTGGTTGTTTTTCCGGCTCTCTCGAATCGATGGTAAGATGCGTGTGCTTTGTATGTAACGTCCCGTTTCTGTGTATGCTAGTTGTTGTTTAATAGGCTAAGGTACTAATGCTAAAACTACGTTTCTATAATTATCCTGTTGCGTGTCCCACTTTATGGTATCCCTACTTTTTTCTAGTTTCTTAATTTATAAGTATGAAATTACATAATTACAATGTACATTAAAAAATTGCTTAAATTGATATGTTTCTGTAATATAATATAACTTATGCTTTTTTACACACAAATATCTGTGTATATAAATTAAATAGCTTTTGGGCGTAAGCGCCTGTCGTCATTAGGCCCCTTTTAACGCGGACGTCCACATATGGTTTCCTTTATACAACAAATTGTGCGTTACATCGTTTATCAAATTTATAGTTAGTGATAGCATAATATTATTACACGGGTAGTAGCTTTGTTTTTCGCACAAGTAATACAATAAAGCTACTGTCAGTTGCCAATGTTGATAAGTACTTAGTTCCAAATAATTTAGCCAACAATGTCAGCCAAGGGGAAGTAATTATCATAAATGTGGTCTCGTATAACAAAAGCCATTAAGCCGAATAAAGCGTAAATAATGACTTTACTCTTACAAGTAGGTGACGTCTCGTTTTTATAGTAATGGCTATTAGTACTTAATGTTTTGCAATTTACGTTAGCTTTATATTTTGGATCATCCAATAATGATGTTATAATAGTGAATATTAATGGTACGTATCATCGTGGTTCCGAATTTCGTCTATATTTTTTAATATATGCCAGACAGCCGTCTCATAAGTCTCATAAGCTGTCATACGATATAAATACGTATATATTTCTTCAATTTTTTCCTTAATTTAGGGCCTTAAACTTAACTAATGTTATGTCAGTTACGTCATATCCAATATTTAAACTTAACACAGAAATGGGCGATGAACTCAAGTTATGGATAGGCTATTTGACTTTGAAAATAAATAAATAAATTGTAAAAAATCTTGAGTTCCGCCCCTATACACAGTTACGCTGCAAAAGCGGCCAGTTGGCAATTTTTTCCCAAATTTTTTTGTCTTTTTAAATAATACTTAATAAACTAATAAAAATCGTTTGTTACAGTCGTCGGGTAGGCGGCGCGTCGGCTGGCTACCACTCACAGCGCTCATGTAGGGACAACCCTCGGCCGCAGTCCAACTACTACGAGTACGAGACGGGCCCGCCCCGGCGGCCGGGCAAACTGTCTCACTACCACTGAACGAATGCTGGGCAAAGTTGGACACCGGTTCCAACTGGTTTGAAGTGATTTTTTTTATACTGCCATGTCACAGAGTAAAAATTTTGCGAAAAGTGCGTCAAAACTTTTTGGACTGCAGTGATGACCCAAAGAAGATACAACAGACACAGCCTTGGATATTTAGGACTCATTTAGGGACAACCCTTGCCCGCGGGCCCGCCCCGGCGGCGGCGGCCTGACAAACTGTCTCACTACCACTAAACCAGGAACCAACGCTAGTTAAATTTGGATACCGGTTCCAACTGGTTTGAAGTGATTTTTTTATACTGTCATGTCACAGATTAAAACTTTTTGGACTGACGGTAGACTGTATGCGGCCTGCTGTGATAATCCGAAGGAAAAAAAAGTCTTGGATTCGACGACACTTTTGTACATTTAGCAGTTGTAGTAAACGGAGTTCTGGAGACCAGACAATCTTGTAAACGTGCATTTGAATGAATTTGTGTTAAGTAAAGCGAGGATTCTCGATACTTTGCTTTCGTACCAGTGCTATACAATTGGTTTGGGCACGCATTGTACAATCTTAAAGGTTGGTTGATTGGTTTTAATATAAACTGTTATTGCTATAATTGAATTCGGCCTTTACTGACGCAATTTTCCACACAAATCCATCATCAAGACATCAGGGTTAAGAGTGCTAGTTTTGTTGAACATACGATCATGTTAACGAAAACGAAAATTTGTATAGCATTTAAGCAGCGCGTCTCCTAGTGACAAATAAGACAATTTAAAATTTTAAAATGTTAAAATAATTCTTAACGCAAATTTTGTTGCGAACAAATTACAAAAACACAAATGTTGAAAAATTTTCCACGAGCAGGATTTGAACCTGCACCCTTCTGACATACCAGGTCAGGTGCTCTTCCAATTGAGCTATAGTGGTTCTAACCAGCCCGCCGAAATTATTCAACACTTTTTGCTTTGAAAGCCAAAGGCGCCCATTAAATGTCAACAACTACCGTCACTAACATCCGATCATAATATTTTTACAAATATTGAAGATCAGTTAAGAAGTACCTAAGCAGGTATTTATAAAATGTTCAAATAATTTTTAACACAAATTTTGTTGCGAACAAATTACAAAAATGTTGAAAAAATTTTCACGAGCAGGATTTGAATCTGCACTCTTCTGACATACCTGAAGAGTACCTGACCCGGTATGTCAGAAGGGGGCTGGTTCAAATAATAATAATAATAATAGTAAATCGTTTATTTCAGATTATTCATCCGTATTTGTTAGTAAGACTTAAAAAATTCAAATCCTGCTCGGGGAAATTATTCAACATATGTGTTTTTGTAATTTAAAAATTTGTCTAAAAAAAAATTATTTGTGAAATACAATCTCTTACTTTCGTTAATGTAATCTAATGGCAAATAAAACTCACACTCTGTTAAGATGGAAATTACGACATCGCACATTTTTCTTTCCCATAACAACTGCACTGTTTCGCTCTGTCAAAATTGTTGACACATAGTTTTGTATCCGCACTCTGTCCTAAATGAGAACTTAACGATGTCAGTTTTGTAACAATAATATACCGTTAACTCACTTTTAAATTGCCTCTAGTAATAGTTATTTCGTATGAATGACTGATTTGATGTCAATGTAAAACTTCCAATTTATCTATCTTATGGTGGTGTCTTCGCATAGATCATCTATACTAAGGCTATATTCGAGTATTAGAATAATGGCTAATTTTAGAATTTGCATATATAAAAAATAAAAATAGTGAATAATTAGTTTAGAAACATTCTAAGAATCGAATTTGGCCTTAGTAAAGCTTGTTAAAAGTGTGAATAAAGATTTCCTTAATGGTCTGTATTCTAGACAAACTTGTACCGCGGAGACAGTGATAATTTTCTACTTAATTAATTAACTTAAGTGATGTAATGTAAATGAAAATGGTAAGTATACATATTTGCGGAATCTATTTTCGTATTTTTTTAGTAGTATCGTGGTAGGATTGTGCACCAGAAATTAAACGGTGAAAAATTTATGGAAACAGTAATTTTACTATAAATAATTATTAGTTTGATATAATGTTTTATGTTTCCTCTTGTGCACAATTCACACTAAATAGTTAAATATTCAATGGAGCTTTAACGTGTAGATTTTATATTGATTAATGTTTAATTTATAATAAAATCTGATAATTGACACTAAGTAAGTGTGACTGAATAATTTATTTATCATAAGGATAAATTATCCGAATGTCGATTTAGGAAATGCGATTTATTATTTGTGCGATTTGTTGTTTGAGCAGTATGAATGGTTCTGTATGTATTTTGTTTTAATCTTTATCACGTGGTGTGTTGAGCTGGAATTGAGCTAGCATAACATCGACAGTCAATCTAATAAAAAAAAACCACAAAAAAACTTTAATTGTCATTTATTTTTGTGGTTGACTGTACTAGCCCGTGGCAGCCCAACGTATATTTATTATATAGAAACGGAAACAGTCTCTCTGGAATCCGTCCACGTTTCAAAACTCACAATTATAATAAACCATTGCGTCAATGGTTTTCGATGGCGAGTTTTATTTTTTGCCCGATGGCAGATTGTATGTACCTATTGTTCTCTTTATAATTGAATTGTGATACTTGATTCCATATTAATGTGTAGGTACTGAAACAGACACGTGCTATTGAGAAAGACAAAAAGTGTCCTAATGTACTTAGCAATAGTACTTTATAATAAACTACTGAAAGTGATCCAGTTTAAAACCTTTCAAAGTATTCGAAATAAATGGCGTATAGAGAAAAAACTACGAGTTACCCGTCTCATTATTTTGCGATAGTTATCAGTACCAACAAAATCGTATTTGAAATGTGTTCTTTAGCTACCTACTAATAAGGGCTGGTCCAGACAAATGTAACGTGTATTATGTAAATAATAATCCATTACTTATAGAATAGTACATTAACCATTAAGAGTTGGAAGGCACACTAATCCTGTAAGTGTCTAGTTTTGTCCACCAATTTACATTCACCAATTGAAGAACATGCATTTTTTTTTCTAACAACAAACTCGAAGGAAATGTTTATTCTTTTAAAAAGTTAGCCTAAATACGACATGCCGCTGGGCTAATCAATAGTACACGGGAAGATCAGGCCATAACCTACTACGCTGGCCCAATGTACTTAGATGGAGTCCGTGAAACTGGTAATCATTTGGTATGGATTACGGATATGGAGTACGGATGGATCCGGCGACATGCCATTGAGAAAGTTGCTTGACTTTCAAGATTGTGCAAGTCGCTGCGCAACCGAGCTCCTCGAACTTGCTAGTTACATATTTTTACCGAATGAATTTATTTTTTTAAAGTCGAGATAGTAATAGATTAGGTTTGTTTCGATATTATTTCTTAGTTTTCGAACAATTCGTTAATTCGTAGTTCAATTTTCAATAGGCCTCTTTAAATGTGAAACTCTTTCGAAATAGCCATAATTCACGCTCTCCCTTGTTCTACATTCATTAATTTGTAAATGAGACAGTGATAGATATATTAAGTATAATCGAAATCTTTTTCAAGAAAATCTTCGATCAATATAAAAATGTTTAAGGAAGAATCAGCCAATAGATTTTACACTCAAACACGGCCAATCGTTTACACTCGTTGCTACAAATGCCATGAATGAAGGGGCTTATTCTTTACAGTTTTCCTCAATTCACTGTACAGAATATAATTTTTTTTTTCTATGATACTGTAAATATTGTGTTACTAGTTAATGATAAATGTATAGGGAATTGAAATGTTTTTGTCACATCTCACAATCATGACTTATTCGTATAAGAATATTTTTTAGAACAAAATGTTAGATTAGTCACAATGCGTTGGAAACTATGTGCCCATATTTTGTACATAATGTATACACTAGTGTATAACGTGTAGTTGGTATCAATTTTGTATAGTTTAAATTAAGTGTATGGAGATTTTCAATTTCAGGGAATTGTCTAAATAAATACAATTATTACAACTTATTTTGTTTTTCTTTTATATACTGAATTAATAATTTTTGAATCCTTTGCTTACCTTATATATGACCTTATATCATTATATGAATATTGTCGTGGTCCGTTCGTAGAATTGGGTGTATCTTGATGTGCAGTATACGATCCCGGTTGTTTTAAATAAAGATAAATCCTACACAACGGAATAATTAATTGACATACTCGTAGATGGCGGTAGAGCTATAACGCTCATCATCAGCTTATTTATGTCCCCACTTCTGGGGCATGAGCCTTCCATATGGATGGATATTAACCTACACGCGGGCCCAGTGCGGATTGGTGGTTGTTAATGACTGGTAATGCAGACGGGACCTGCGGCTTAACGTGCCTTCTGAAGCATGGAGCTCGAGATGATAAATTTTTGGTCACCCATACGATGACCGGCCTTTGCGAAAGTTGCTTAACCTCAGTACTCGCAGACCGCCATCGAGCTCCTCCGCTATAACACTAATTTAATAAAAAGCGTTAGTTTCCGGTTAGCTTAGAATTTTAAATAAGTATGTTAAATTAAAATTCTCTTTAAATGAGTGATAGGATAAATAAATTCTTTCGGAATATGGAAATCACCGATTACTTATTAGCTTAATCATCATCAGCTCATTTATGTCCATATTGCTGGGGCACGAGCCTTGCCTATGGGTGGATAGGGAGAACGGGCCTTAAACCACCACGCGGGCCCAGTGCGGATTGGTGGTTGTTAACGGTTGTTAACGGCTTAACGTGCCTTCCGAAGCACGGAGGAGCTCGAGATAATAAATTTTTGGTCACCCATCCGATGACCGGCCTTTGCGAATGTTGCTTAACCTCAGCACTCGCAGACCGGGCGCGTTAACCACTGCGCCATAAGCTTAATAAAGCATGTCAATAAAACAGGTCTATGTTGCTGAATGTTGACTAGGTAGGTACTAAGTTTAATGCGACGTATATTAATATTTGTATACTTACTAGGTACATGTACAGATTTTTTAATAAAATCTAACAGAAAATAGCATAAAAGTGACACGCGGTATTCTCGGACCTCGGTATGACTCGAAATTAGACATCTCGCAACGTGTTCGAAAATCTATCAGTTTCATGCAGTTTTTTGAAACAAATAAACCTTATTATGAAAATTAAATGCTACTTACTACCTGTTAAATAGAGTGAGCACTAAGAAAGGGAAAGAAACAACAAAAAAGTCTCAAAATTGCCGCGTACTACATAACAAAATGGGAGTTCATTCCATTGTCCTAGCCTGCCCCTGGAAGCATTACGATTAGAAATGTCAAGGCCCTTGCGTGCCGCGCGGCGTTTACCATAAATTGTACCTAGCAGTTGAAGTAGCTCCGCTTTACTTTGCATGGCCTTCCTCCGGCCTCTACGACGCCAAATTGATTTCAGATAACTCCACAGCACGCTCTTATTATATCTCTAGCTGCCGAAACACAACAATGTTACAAGTACAAACATTGACGTTATGGCGACATATTTAGATAACATGGTAATAGCTAGCCAGGCGGGCAAACAAGCCCTACCACCAACCAAACCGAGTACATATACATGTACTCCCCGCTGGGTATCGAACCCGAGAACTCTCCGGGTCATCCCAGACCACAGAGGCGGTTGGAGAACGTTTTGCAGGTAAAACTACTTACGTAAGTTAATTTCTAGAAAATATATTTGCAGCTGGCAACAATGGTGACAATTCAAGAAAGTAACTAATTAGTCAACATCAGCAGTGCACAGAACTCTTTAAATCAATATTATCATCAGCTCATTTTATGTCCCCACTGCTAGGGCACGCGTACGAGCCTTCTCATAGAGGGAACGGGCCATAAACCTCCATGCAGGCCCAGTGCGGATTGGTTAAGGATTGCTAGTGCAGTCGAGACCTACGGCTTTTACGTGCCTTCCGAGGCAAGGAGGACATGAAATCAATTACTACATACGACGACTTACATACCTACTACTCCCCACAAACCGCCAGTGGTCGTGGCTGAGCGGTAATACGAGTAAAATAAGTTAGCCTGTGACTTTGGATAAGAGAAAAAGGAGCACTATTAATTGTTATCATAGGTGTGAGAACTGTCACCGTTTTATAAATCGCCCTATATCGTTTTATACATATAAATATAAATCCTGTCTTACTGCCCGCTTACCCCGCTGCGAATACCGCGCACCCGCTGTTACTTTGCTTTGTTCACACGCAGAAGAAGCTGTGTTTACGACACACGCTCGCGGATTCCGCCGCCTGCGCCGCTTCCACTGTTTGTACATTTAGCACAATACATATATCACAACAATTATGAAGTTGTGACGTTCCATTGAGTTCTACCACAGATTAAATAATAGTTGTTCTACTGTGAATCCCCATGACGTCTCGGTTTAATTATAACATGCGAAACTTATACTTACATTTATTTAAGACAACAGAGTTACTGGCGCGAGTTTTAATTGTGCTATAATTTGTATGACAAAATTTTTACTCTTTTCATTTGTCACCAGAAGGCGCTGCTCCAATACCCTACCACAGCAGAATTAATTATAGTTTAAAAATCTTCGTTTCGTTAACGCTCGAATAGTTAATAAAACGCACATCTTCACTAAAAAACCGGCCAAGTGCGAGTCGGACCCGCGCACGAAGAGTTCCGTACTTTATGAAGTATTAAAAAAAAACTACTTACTAGATCTCGTTCAAACCAATTTTCGGTGGAAGTTTGCATGGTAATCTACATCATATATTTTTTTTAGTTTTATCACACTCTTATTTTAGAAGTTACAGGGGGGGGACACATTTTACCACTTTGAAAGTTTCTCTCGCGTAAACTATTCAGTTTAGAAAAAAATGATATAAGAAACCTCAGTATCATTTTTAAAGACCTATCCATAGATATCCCACACGTATGGGTTTGATGAACAATAATTTTTGAGTTTCAGTTCTATGTATGGGGAACCCCCAAAATTTATTGTTTTTTTTTCTATTTTTGTGTGAAAATCTTAATGCGGTTCACAGAATACATCTACTTACCAAGTTTCAACAGTATAGTTCTTATAGTTTCGGAAAAAAGTGGCTGTGACATACGGACGGACGGACAGATAGACAGACAGACATGACGAATCCATAAGGGTTCCGTTTTTTGCCATTTGGCTACGGAACCCTAAAAAGATGTTTTTTTAAAAATAGATTCTGATTGGAAGGTATATGAGTAAAACTGTCATAGAAATCGCTCATTCGACATAATTTCTCAGAACTTTCACGGGTTCGAATATCGAGTGGGTAGGCAAATAACCGCAGACACCACATATAAAATAAAGTGTGATATCAAAACGTATTTTGTATGAGGAAAATTGAACCTTAAGACTAACCACAGGTAAAACTAGATATCTGACGGCTGAGGGACGTTCCAACAAGTTATATCGGGCATCAACTTAAAAGGAATTTCAGGAAGCGTAAAGAGGGAAATCGCAATTTTCTACATGTTAGCTATGATCTCTGAAGATGGTAGGTACGTAACGTACTGTGTTTATTTAGTTAAATAGTGCGAGTCGGTACACACAATCAATTTATGGTCGAATACCTATGTATCGCCTCTTTGGTTGGAGTAGTAGATTTCAGAACTAGAGGTCACGGGTTCTATTACCAGCAATATGGTACTTATTATTGTACCTACACTGTAAGTTTACATTCGATCACGTTAATGGAAACAAAAAATTGTATGGCCTTTGCCTTGTGGTGACAAACGAGGAGAGTTAAAATTTAGCCATACAGATTCTCGTTTTGTATGAATGAATACGAATAGTAAACAAAACTAACAATAGACAGGCGGGTGACTATTTTGACACTGAAACTACAAACGATATTTACAAATAAACAAATTCATCAAATGATCACAATCATACTTAGGCACTTTTTAATAATATAAGTTGAAAGATCACTGACATGGAGACTCAAGAATTACAAAGACTAAATTGAAACCGAAATTTGAGCAAGACGGACGGACACACATCAAGTGTTTCCATCTAAGGGTACTTAAAGGAGCTTATTACGGGTAAAGTTCAGGTGTTTCTACTTGAGGGTAAAACTTTACAAAAACGGGATGTCACAGTGAAAGTGAGTTACAAACATCAGCCGAACGCACCGGTCGCACCGGCCGGCCATTTCTAGGGCGCCGGGCGGGTTTTTGCCGGCCCTCGTTGTAGAGAGTTGGCGTGCCACCACCGACCGCTCGCTACTCCGTCACGGTCCGTCGCCGAACGCGGGCCAGCCACAGCTGCGACGCACTGCCGCCACGCCGCCGCCGCCGTCCGCGACCCACCCGTTATTCCAGTGGCCAGTTAGCAGTTACCAGTGACGACTGTTTGCACAAACGCAACCAACGCGGTCAAGTGTCGAGAGGTGTGCTGGTGATTTTCCTCAGTGTCGCAATGCCAATAAGTGTTGAAGTGTCGAAACTCGTCTGATGACGAGCTCGGTGGTGTGAGCGTTCATGCGGCTGGAAAAAACGAGCACACGTGCTTATGTAAGCCTGAATCGGCATAAAACAGGTGAGTACCTAGACCTACATTGTTTGTATGGAATGTGGTTCCATTGCAGCTTGGCTTGACCAGTAGTTATATTGACTTGAGAAACTCTGTAATTTAAGTGTTAAGACGTTTTACGTCTTATACAAACTTCAGAGCTCGAGGTTTATTAGACAATATTTTCAAAAAGCAATTATTTATACAATCTGAAACCTGCTACGGAGAGATTCTGTGGTATTTACTTTACGCTCAAAGAAAGTTTCATTACAATTGGCTTACTTATATGAAAGATTATTGAACTTTGTTTCGTTCACAGTGCGAACGTTCATTGTGCTACTGCTTTACTGATTGTGAAAAGTTATTACAACAGTATTAGAAATGTTGTATCAGGAAACAAAGACGGTTGGTTGATACGGAGAACGTGGTGTTACGAAAGCGATTTGCTTCAGAGCAAGACAAAATTATAGGTACCTAATAGTCAGCAGTAATGTGCGGTGCAAAACCAACAAATGGCTGGCCCAATTAAACCGCATCGAGAACCAGTTAACCGGCTGTTTGTAGTTAAATGCTGTCCAGCGCAGCATTGTCAGTACCACGATGTATCGGAGTCAGGGTCAACAGTGTGCTTGGTGCGAGTTTTAATTACCATTCGATCGTGTTAACGAAAATGAGAACTGGTATCGCATTGAAGCAGCATTACCAAACAAATTCTCGTTTTCAAATGGTGAAGAAAACGATTATGAAAACAAAAATATATGGCAAAACACCCAACTTGGCTTACCTCGTTTCTCACTAGAAGGCGCTCTTGGCAATGGAAGACCAATTCTAGAAAGTAAATACAAAACATAATTTTTTTTTCCGTTAGTTGATGGCTTCGTGCGATTAGCACATTAATTTAGCCAGTGTCAGAGTAATTTTTCTTACCTACAAGTAATACAAATATAAATAAGCAATATTTCCATCTTGTATGATGATGATGAATGATAATAGAAATGAGAAGTGAGAAATGATATACCCCCAACCCTTCGAGTATCTGAGTAAAGATGTGGGGGCTTTACTAAGACCTCGAGCGGACTTCTTGAGAGAATTTGAAAAGTGATGTTGCACTGTTTTGTTTAATTTGCCAACACTCATGCATACTCACGGACACTTAACGGTTAATAATCCACCATTATTTCACATCAATATTCGACATAACACAAATTTTAGAAAATAAAACAAAACCGCAGACATGACTGAAGAGTGAAGACTTTCCCGCCAAGAAGTCATCCTTATTAATCTTATTTAAATATACTAGCTGACCCGGCGGACTTTACCGCTTTGACAGTTTCCATGACAACAAAACAAACAAATCATTTTGTATTGGAAAATTTAATTGTCCTTTTTAGTATTTTATATATACTACAAACGACAAGCCAAGATGTCCAAAAAATAAATTAAAGAAAGATTTCTATTCTTTATGGGCACATTAAAAGATATACTATTTCAAACGTCTGTGGTCACGAGAATTAAAAATATAACGGTTCTATGACAGAACATTTATGTTCTGTGGGGTTCATAATCTGTGTCTGTCAGGTTGATGAAAAAATACAGTTCTATGCCGTGCCTTAAGGCCGTGCCGACTTCTTGGCGGGAAAGTGAAGAGTCATGTCTGCGGTTTTGTTTTATTTTCTAAAATTTGTGTTATGTCGAATATTAATGTGAAATAATGGTGGATTATTAACCGTTAAGTGTTCGTGAGTGTGCATGAGTGTTGACAAATGAAACAAAACAGTGCAACGTCACTTTTCAAATTCTCTCAAGAAGTCCGCCCGAGGACTTAGTAAAGCCCCACATCTTTACTGAGATACTCGAGGGGTTGGGTGGTATATCATTTCTCATTTCTATTATCATTCATCATCATCATACAGAAATTAAATATTGTTTATTTATGTATTACTTGTTAAAAAAATTACTTTGACACTGGCTAAATGTGCTAATCGCACAAAGCCATCAACAAAATAAAAAAAAAAGGCCGTGCCGTGATCGATCACACATAACTCAGAATAATTTTATTCTAAACTATATTCGCACGGGTGTAATTTTATTTTTGATTTTTTTTATATATAGCCTATGTTACTCAGCGCTAATGTAGCAATGTTCTAATGGTGAAACTATTTTTTAAATCGGTCCAGTAGTTTTTGATTTTATTCGTTGCAAACATACATACCTACATACAAAAATACAACGGTTTCCTCTTTATAATATTAGTATAGATACTTAGAATAATAACGCATCTAAGTATAGATATAGTATATTTGTAAAATGTAATACAGATAGACTGATGACTTCTTACCAATATATGCCTTATGTACGCATACCTACCTACATATATCTACTCGTATATATCAATACGAAAAAAAAACTTTGTACCCCTTTTTAAGCACATTGCGCTATGATTTGAGACGTGACATTTTAAGTTTATGTGGAGAAGGAGTACAGAAAGATTAAATACCCTCAAAAACAAACTTGTAAAAAAACCAAGTCTTGTAACTCAGTTCTTCTACCGTAAAAAGTTGTGAGATCCATGTAATACCAAGTCGGTTAATTTATTCAGTCCCTACTTGAGGGACCTTCTGTCTGTCTTAAATTATTACGTAATTAGCTAACCTAACAACATCTTATAGTGACCATATCAATATTAAAAATCTTTTATGTTTTAAATAAACAGATTGACTTGGCCAACGCATGAAAACACAATGTCTCTCACAAGTAATACATTTATTATATTAAATTAGATTCTTTAGTGCGATTGCCAAGTCAATGTATTTAATTAAAACAAAATATTTTTAATATTGATATGGTCACTATAAGATGTTGTTAGGTTAGCTAATTACGTAATAACTTAAGACCGAAGGTCCCTTAAGTAGAGACTGAATAAATTAACCGATTTAATCTGATTCAATAGATTAAAAAAAAGACCTTAAAAGTTGAAAATAATTTAAACCTGATACCAAATAAGAACATTTTTTTTATAAATAAAAGTAAAAATGTAACATTTTGATGGAACATTAAAGAACATTTAACATATTGCCCCTAGATTTATGTATGATAAATATTACATTACATTATATAAACATTGTATATTTTGTGAATTGCCGTAAAGTTTCGACCACTGGGTGACCAGTAGTCTATGTAAATAACTGTTTTCAATGATTCACTAAAAGCGGTACTTAGTTGTCGTCAAACTGTAATCTGCTACCCAATTAAAGAGCTAAAATTTGGCAACTCAATTAAGTTATAATATGCTGAAAATCGTACTAGATGTTTTATTCTCTAGATCCCCTGATCTATGCACAGACTTATTGAAACCATGGGTCACTTGGGCAAATGATGAACCAATGGCGGGTCACCAACACAAATTAAAAACACAAAAATAGCCAAAAATTAATAAATAAATTATATACTAGTTTGAAGCGTGGCACTGCATTGTGCTTACAATCTTTTTAACATTTGGCTCAAACTTACTTGTAGCTACACGTAAAATTGCTTCCAAACTTTCATTTGCAAGTCGGTTTCGATTTTTTGTTTTATTATTATTCAATAACGAAAAATTTTGTTTACATATTTATGTAGAACCAAATAAGCTGGCACATTTCACAGCATTTGTACGCAACTCTTTGTACATAGTTTTATCAATGCAGCGGTAAAAGTTCAGCAAGTCCCCTTCAATGAATTTTTTGCGAAAATCTTGATCGTTTTGAATATCGTTTAATTCTAACTGCATTGACTCTGGTGCAGTTTCAGATGTAATGGTGAAAGGATATGTCCAATAGAGGTTTAGTGACTTTTTGAAAGTCAGAAAATCGTTCACGAAAAGTTTGTATCAAAATATCTAACTTTTCGACAGAGCTAAGATTAACCGCAGTTTTATTGAAATTTATTAAATTTATATTATTTGTAAACCTTAGCAATATTTTTCCTTCAAATGTATGTACCAGGGAATATTTTGGCTGGCGGGCTACTGGCATATTGCCGGGGGGCCGCGGTCTGTGCATCCCTGCTCTAGATAAATCAGGCCACCCTTTTGAGGATTCCTAGTGAAGTGCGCCTCCACCTTATCATCACTTAACATCAGGTGAGATGAAGGCTAAGTGTTCACCCGCAGGAAAAGAAATAAAAACTTTGAATGATTTGCACATAGACAAAATTAGAGTAACATTGAGGACACACATTTTGCACCAATTGTTTAAAATCACTGGTAACAAATTTTTGACACCGAAAATTCTCAAACGCTATGTAAGTATGTTAACAATTAAATATTGCACAAGATATTATATTTCATAGTGTACTTCATGTCACTTTTAGTTTTAAAAACACCTGTGAGATAAAATAAATCGCATCCATTAACTTTAATGATACGCGAAAGTACATAATATAAAGTGTTAAACAAGACTTCTGTTTGATGTATGTGCAGTTTTAGATTGTGGACATAAGTAATTACGCCAACGACGTTATTTTGATACTCACCATCTATTTCATGAAACCCGGATGTAACAGCATAGATACCTATAACAGGTTGCATAGTGTAGAAAACAGTTTTATTTACAAGAGTTCGGAACTGTTGTGAGCCGCTTGGCACACTGCCTAGACATTTTCCTCACTTGGTTGGCTTGTTTGTTTACAAACATTCAAAACGCAAACAACGGCTCGCTAAAGCTTTACCTACTTTGATTCTGAAGGCTCAGGGGATCGTAAAATTGTAGATGGCCTCTCCACTTTTATGATAGCTTTGTTTTGAGTTGCACTGTTGTGTTTGCTAGCACGGTGTTCGCGTGTTTTTTTCTTATTTTAGGTCATAAACGGTTTGTTTGACAATTCATGAGATAATGGACGAAAAGCTGGATTATTTAGAGTATTATTGTCTCTCATGACCCATAGAATTGTAAAAACCAAACTATTTTACCTAGGCCCTGTTTAATAAGCGTTACAATTCGACAATTTGTAAATAAGTGAACAAGTGCTGTTTAAAAAACTTCACAATTACCTATGTAAGAATTTTACATATAAAAATCTACAATGTTACGATTACAAATGCTGTTTTATAAACGTTTACATGACATGTGTGTAGAAAAACTACAGGCTTTTTCGATGAAAAATTGTATCTACAAATTTGTAGTTGTAATTTACAAATTACAATGTAAATTTTTGTTGAAGAAATTACAGTATTTATTATAGTATTTAAGATCATGTCCTTTTTTTGTTACCAAATAAGTATTCGACGGTAGTTTTGCTGATCCGAAATTTTTCGTTGAATGTAAAATCTGTCACATCAAAAGTAGAGTTAATTAATCCTTTTACGAAAAACTCGCCGAGTCCGTTCACTTACCTATATATTCATCATCACTACTGTCACTGCTTCCAATACTACTTGTTAGAACCATTTTTTGTGTATAATAAATAAATTTCATTACTTATTAGGTTGAGGCACTAAATTGTAAAGTTCTGACACACGACGAGTCCACCTGTCGAAATCCTACTACAATTTACAAAATAAGTAGAATTGTATTTACAATTTTGCGTTCAATAAAACTGTTTTCACCTGTAAATTGTAAATGTTTATTGAACAGAAACTTGTAGAATTGTAGACTGTAATTTACAATTACAATTTACAATTTGTAAGTTTTTTTTAAAGTTTTTGTTAAATTTATTGCTTTAGACACAAAATTATTTTGCGCTTTAGGTGTGAGACTAGAACCCTGGCGTCTACTGTTCCAAGTGTTATACCTACTGGTTATCGCCTAAAATTTTTGTAAGTGCTTGTTTCTTTCAAGCTTTGTATCATTCTTGATGTTAGTTGATATATTCATCATCATCATCATCATCTCAGCCAAAAGACGTCCAATGCTGGACAAAGGCCTCCCCCAAGGATATATGTATATATATTAGCTACCTTTAAATTTCTCAGTTCATTGTCTAATTTTTAGAAAATACTAGCGGCCCGCCTGCCATATTATGATGGTTTTACCAGCTCGAAAAACCTTTTTTTAATATTATTTTTATACAAACCTTGTCGTAACAAGGCAAACACAACAAAAATAAATCAACCAAATGGGTCGAGCCATTCTCAAGTGATGCTCCGTCATAAACGAGGAATATGGAAGATTTCTCTTTTCATCGGATCTCAACCATGGCTATCTATACTTATCCTTTGATATAAGATGCTTACAAACTGCGTCATTACTTATTGTATTGTAATTATTTTAAATAATATTGACTGCTACATACATTAATATTGTGTTCAGGTTGCTTGGTTAAATCATTTGTTTGTTGGGTTTAAGACAATGTCTGAAAATAATCTTGCCATTTATGATGGATCCAACCTTGAGTGTGTGAGCCACGAACCGCGGGAGGTCATACAGTTCCACACAATTCTAAAGAATACCTACCTTACTATTAATTATGTTTTGGTCAGAGTCCAATCTATTTCCTTCTTAATAGTTAACAAATTTTTTAATGACTTTGCTTTTCATATGATTAGCCAAATACAACTGTTGACAGTCAGTGGTAAAAAATCCATTATTTTTGATCGCCTCTGTGGTTTAGTGGTTAAGACCACCGGTTTAGACCCAGAGGTCCCGGGTTCGATTCCCAGCGGGGATTACATGTCTGTGTACTCGGTTTGATTGGTGGTAGGGCTTGTTTGACCGCCTGGCTAGCTACCACCATCATCTTATATAAATATGTCGCCATAACATTAATGTTTGTAGCATTGTTGTGTTCCGGCAGCCAAAGATAAGATAGCCAGTGCCTCACTAATTGAGGATCCCGGGTGAAGTGCGCTTCCATCAATGGCCTTATCATCACTTAACATCAGGTGAGATCAAGGCACTATGCTTACCCGTAAAATAAAATAAAAAAACCGTCGCTTCGTGGTTAAGAAAGCAATCAAAGCAGTTGCATTTAACAACTAAGTATAATATCAGAGTGTGAATTAAAATGTAAAAATAAATGTTTCCCACACTCACACCAATTATCTAGCCCCAAGAAAAGGTTCCTTAAGAAACTCGTTATATGGTTAACTAGACAACGGATAAACATATTTAATATACTTTAATACATACTTATTATACATAGGGAACACCCAGACCCGAAACCATTTAGAAAAACAGGTATCTCTAAATTGATCTGACCGGGGATCGAACCCGGGACCTCAGAGATGGCGACACCATGAAAACCGGTGTGCAAGCCACTCGACCAAGGAGGTCGACAAATCGTCAAATCGAATTCGTTTAATACATACAATAAGTAGTCAAATTTCAATTTTGTCTGATATTTCGCAAATTTTCACATGGCATAGGTACCGAGTATTATACATAGTCTATGGCATAGATGCTCTAGACTTGTTTTACAGAACAGGATCAAATATTAGCAGTCGGCAAATCCTGCCTTCCCCTTCCTAGAAATATGTACCTATTGCTAAGTTCTTGATAGAGTTTCGATGACGACGATTAGAGGCTCGATGGCGCAGTGGTTAACGCGCCCGGTCTGTGAGTGCTGAGGTTAAGCAACTTTCGCAAAGGCCGGTCATCGGATGGGTGACCAAAAATTTATCATCTCGAGCTCCTCCGTGCTTCGGAAGGCACGTAAAGCCGTTGGTCCCGGCTGCATTAGAAGTCGTTAACAACCACCAATCCGCACTGGGCCCGCGTGGTGGTTTATGGCCTGTTCTCCCTATCCATCCATAGGGAAGGCTCGTGTCTCAGCAGTGGGAACATAAAATGAGCTGATGATAATGATAGAGTTTTCCTCCATGTCATTTAGTTAAGGCGAAGGGTTTCAAACATTGCGGATCTTCCGACACTAGGCAAATATCTATTAAGCTTTATAATATTAGTATAGATTCAATAATTGTGCACTACTTTTAGGTTTGTTTTTATATTCATTCGCTAACACCAAAAGCGGCCATTGTTTGTTAATAAATGCGATAGCCCGTTTTGTGAATAAACCACGCAACAAAAGTAGTGCACAATTATTAAATAAATACTATGGATGCTTTCCTGTTATCGGACGGTACTCAATGTTTATAAAAAGATCGGGTCCGTTAGTAATTGTCAAATTATCGGTAGTGTGCCTTACCCTTCGCCTTAATTAGATAGGGTAAATCCACCAAAGAGTACGCACTATCAAAGAGTACGTATTCCTATACGCAATTCTATTTTTCCTATTGGCAAACACACATTCATGGGGTTAAAAAATACCACCATATATTGACTCTATGTACACGTTATGGCACAGGTAAGTAGCCCTTTCAGACCGAGATCGCGACATCCCTGGGACGGAATCTCGGACTTAATAGCCGGGCTATAGTTTATAACGAGTCGTCGACTAATATTATGATCACAGTCGATATTAATTTCGTTATTTCTTCGGAACGCCCCCGGCTTCCAGCTGTCGTCGCTGCTGCCGCTGCCGGTTCGTTCGTTTCGACGGCACCGATTACGGTGATAATCTTGAAGCATTCCGAGTTAGAAAGCTAATTTTAAAAAATCCGGTTTAACACGACTCCCTAAAATAAGCGCGACAATCGGCGTTAAGGGTCAAATTTGATCGTGGTCGAAGCGCACGATTGTGTCAGCTCGTTTTGAAAAGGGTAGTTGCTAACAGATTTAATATTACATATAATTCAATTAGTAGCATTGCGGTAATCTTTGGTAGTGCGTGCTCTTTGGTGGCTTTACCCTATAGGGGTCAGCAACTGATTTGTGACTTTAGCGACTATTAAATACAGACCATACTTCTTGGCGGGAAAGTGAAGAGTCATGTCTACGGTTTTGTTTTTTTTCTAAAATTTGTGTTATGTCGAATATAAATGTGAAATAATGGTGGATTATTAGCCGTTAAGTGTTGTGAGTGTGCATGAGTGTTGGCTAATCAAACATAACAGTGCAACGTCACTTTTCAAATTCTCTCAAGAAGTCCGCGTGAGGACTTAGTAAAGCCCCACATCTTTACTGAGACACTCGAGGGGTTGGGGGGTATATCATTTCTCACTTCTCATTTCTATTATCATTCATCATCATCATACAAGAAAGAAATATTGTTTATTTATGTATTACTTGTAAGAAAAATTACTTTGACACTGGCTAAATGTGCTAATCGCACGAAGCCATCAACTAAAGGAAAAAATACAGACACCTGCTTCCTAGTTGTCATCCCGTAACATTTAAATTAGATTCTATTTTTTTTTTTTGGCGACTAAAACTGTCGAGCATTGGGCTTAAAGTGTCGGACATTGGTGTCATTACAATATACACTGTTTTAATTAGGAATAGTTTCAATACCATTTAGTAGGTACCTACTTATCATACCTTTGAAGTGCCGGCATGAGTACTCACAGCGCCTAACAATTGAATTTCTATGAGACGGACACCTTGATGTGATAAGTTAGCAAATGTTCCAAGGTTAACAATAATTAAACATCGTGTTTAAAGCTTCGTATTTTTCCGGGAAAAGTAGGTACTTACTCCATTACTAAAAAATTCGAGAGTATGTATATGTTGAATTGCTTCTTATTGCGAACTTGTTCTTGTTGCGAACAAATTACAAAAACACAAATGTTGAAAAAAATGCAAAATTTTTTTTGAAAAAGCCTTGCTCGTGGAAGTTTTTAAAATTTTTTCAACATTTTTGTTTATATTTTAGTTAATATTAGCGATGAATGAATATCACTTCGCCATCGGTTTGTAGATTTACGCGTTGTATCACAGAATGTATAATAGTAGTTGTACTCAGAAGAACCGGCAAATCTCATTAAGGGATGTTCTTTTGACACTTTCTATCACAACAACGTCAAATAAAGGTTCTCTCCTCACATATGATTGAATGCACGTGCACCTTCATATTGTTTATTTGTAATTTTGTAAGAGAAAAAGGTTTTAATGGTCTCTAGCCCTATAAGAGCCCTATAGTCCTGAATATGGCATTCACAGAATGCTCCTTTATTTACTGTCAGGTAATTACATTAAAACGTGTTTTGGTTCAACAAGACACATATAGCCGTGCATACCAAACTAAATAGTCAATGTTTAGCATTCAGTCCGTATGTTAAATGTATGTTAATGTTTAGATAGATAAGCCTTTATTGTGCCGAACTAATCGTTTGTCGCGCGTGTTGTTTTCATAAACCGTACCTACACTGAATGTGTTTAAAAGTATTGTAAATGATGTTATTAAAATACGTGGAGTTAGTTATACGCGGTAGGTAATAGTAAATAATTATTCTGTGGCGGTATCCGATATTCTGGAGTGCCGATGAATAATGGGAGAGAATAGTGAGTTTGAAGGGATGTAGTCATGTAGAAAATTATTTCCAATAGCTAAAGATCCAGCAAAGTGATACGAAATGACTTCACAAATCTTCAGTGATAAACCGCTTCGCTTATCTATACTAATATTATGAAGCTGAAGAGTTTGTTTGTTTGGTTGAACGCGCTAATCTCAGGAACTACTGGTTCGAATTGAAAAATTATTTTTGTGTTGAATAGTTATAGTTATATTTTATAGATTATATAAATGTTATATAGTATAGATTTTAGTTAATCCATTTATTGAGGAAGGCTATAGGCTATTTACATCACACTATGACTAATGGGAGTGGAGCAGCAATGAAAAATGTTGCAAAAACGGAAAAATATTTACGCGGGTGAAACCGCGGTGTACAGCTAGTTGAATGATATGTCAGAAATGAAAATAGAGTGAATTTATTAACCACTTATGTGCTCTGGTTACCAAAGAACAATTGAATTCTATTGTGTCTGGGCCCGAAAGCGTCTGTGTATCTACAATAAAATGAAATTACGCGAGTCTTGCTTTATAAGACAAATCGACAAGCCGAAACTATAAAAATAAGAATATTAAGAGAAATATAGAGAATAATTCCCAGTCATTAAAAGATCGTCGTACAGAGAGAGATCTAAAATCTTCCTTTCTTAAGTAGTCTTAAGATTTTAATAAATAACGTTGATTCT
Source organism: Eudonia mercurella (assembly GCA_963082485.1). Taxonomy (NCBI): domain Eukaryota; kingdom Metazoa; phylum Arthropoda; class Insecta; order Lepidoptera; family Crambidae; genus Eudonia; species Eudonia mercurella. The sequence continues at coordinate 7,664,990 of OY720030.1, read as the reverse complement.
CCATTTCTCCTTGAGAATATCTCTTTGAGATGCCCTCCTTGGACAAGTTCTCCAGTAATGTATGTAATAATCTTCTATTTAGATCCTGTACTGCGTATAATAAGTAATTCAAAGACGTTGATCTATTTAATTGTAAGCATGTGATGCTATTTAGAGAGAATTTAATTAGAGATTTGTTATTCACAGTTCGATATCTGTGCATAATAATAGATAATATGATAATTAGCCTTTTGTATAGTTTTTAAAAGTTTTTAATATATTTTGAAAGTTTTTTCTTCTTTACATTTTATAATATAATATGTAAGTATAGTAAATGTTTTTAATTTAGTAAATTTTTATTTTTCCTTTATTTATATTTTCTTTAATTTTAATTTTGTAGAAAATGACTTTTAATAAATCACAGCGTCAATCCGCAGTATAACGCGAATCTTATAAACAAATATAAATAATAATAGATTTATTTTTAAAAGAATTTACAATGGTCTAGGGATCAAATGAATCAAATTGGTTGACTGTACATACATTGATATTTTTAAAAGGCAACGAGAACTACAGTATGAGTTAAATAAATACATGTTAGGCTTTTGGATTTAAATAATGAGTTAATTAAGTATTTTTATTTTAACTCGTGAAGGCAGTCGGAACAAATTTTGGCGGCTAAATAATAACCCTAAAGAAGCCACTCACTCCTAAACGCGTGACGACTAATAATACCTAAAATATAACCTATAATATTAATATCCCTTAGATTGCAGATGCATTTATGACGTCTAGCAAACATATGCTACGTTCTAATTCTATGGAGATACAGTAAAATCAATGTTTCCCTCGCTAGTCTACTTATAGCGCCCATCAGCGTCACGGTCGCTACCCGAGTAGCGAAGCTTGAAATGAAGGGTGCAGGTTCGAGTCCGAGTAGTTGTTAATAGAGCGGACATCACCACCCAGGCAAAGCGGGTCGACTTTATTTCTCTGAATCACAGAAGAAGTGTATACAAATTTCTGATTGATCTGATTTATTAATAAGAGACAAGGTGGCTGGCAAGAGTTGGATGGGAGTGAAATGAAAATTCTTTATTCAATTTAGGCATATAAATTGCACTTATAAACGTAAAGTAGTTACATAAAAAAAAAACAAAAGTATAAATGTATAATAAATATTATGAGTACACACAAAAATACTTCTAATATATAATTTGATACCTGCGGATCGTGAAGGCGCGTAAAGCCGTTGGTCCCGGCTGCGTAAGCAGTCGTTAACAACCACCAACCCAACATGCCCGCGTGGTGGTTGACGGCCCGTTCTCCCTATCCATCCGAAGGGAAGGCTCGTGTTTTTTTTAATGTTAAAAGGAGGCAAACGAGCAGGCGGGTCAACTGATGGAAAGTAATCACCGCCGGCCATGGACACCCAAAGTAATTGCAGATGCGTTGCCAGCCTTGAGAAAAGAGTTGGATCTTGAGGAGGGAGTAAGAGTTTGGAGGGAGGAGGGGTGAGAGATGGGCCTCCGGTACTTTCACTCACTGGACGAAACACAACAGCAACGAGTGCCATTGTTTCACGCCGATATTCTGTGAGAGGGTGGTATTACGCCGGGCGAGCTGGCCCATTTCGTGCTGCAACGCAGCGTGGCTCTACCACTTATACAGTGTCACTCATTTAGCACCACCCAGGGGTCACGTGTAGGGTTTCAAGGGTAAACCTACGGACGCAAGTAACTTTAACCACCGGTGTTCCAGCAGTGGGGGCATAAAACGAGCTCGTGATCATGATGATGATGTATAGTATACGCCGCTATACGCGTCTTGTTTTTGCAATCCCAGCAACACTACATTGCTACAATACTGTTTTTAAAAGTAAGGCTCCTTTGACGGCTCGATATAATAAAAATAATAATTAAGTAATGCAATGGTATAGCTATTATTCATTGATTGCAAGCTGCTGTGACTTTAACCTCGAAGCCAATTGCTTTTGATAACCTATGGCCAATGTTAATGCTGCAATTGTAATTACTTTAACTATCGGCCGGCGGTTTAATGGAGCTTGTTTTAATAAATCTGATTTAAGTAACTCTATGAGAAATTAAATATTCAATTAATAATCATGCATGATTGTTAATGAATATTTGTAGTTATATTTTTTTCGGATGTTCAAAGTGAAATTACCTAAAACATTTCGATGAAACAACATAAGCTAATAGCGTTTAAAAGCACTTATAGATTTTGACAGGGAGTCCAATGTCTTCTTATCCATCATCACCAGCTCTTTTTAGGTCCCCACAACTGGGCACAAGCCTCCTATGGATGGATAAGGAAAATAAACCATAAAATTGCTACAAAATATTGTATTTCACTTACATATTCATAAGTTATAACTACTAACCCGTGGATCCGTGTTATCTAATTATATACAACTAGTGGTCGCCCAGTGGTCGAAATTCGACCGTAATTTTATTAAGGCTGCACGGATTGTATCCTAAGCAATGAAAAATTAAAAAATACAGAATGTGAGTTTGGATTGGCATTGACAGATTTCGGTCGCTCCTCTTCCATTTTTGAAATTTTTGAAAAGAATATTATAGTAGTATTATAGTAGTAGTATTATATATGCGTGTGTGTCAAATACATGGTAGTGTGTGTGATGTTTCTTTTATTGATTTAATGTATTTTTTATGCATAATTAAAAAAAAATATTAATATTCTGCAATCCTTCCTTATCTAAACTATAAGTGTGCGAAATTTCAAACTCTTCCGTCCGCGCAATTTTCGTAAAAAGGAGTACAAAGTTTTTGCTTCACGTATAATATATAGATAAGGTATTATTATTATGAACTAAGTGGATGCACCCAGTGCGGATTAGTAATTATTAGCGACAGCTGGGATCGACGGCTTTACGTGTTTTCCGAAGCACGGAGGAGGTCGCCATACATTTTTGGATACCCATCCGATGACCGGCCTTTTCGAAAATGGCTTAACCTTAACAGTCGCAGACCAGGTGCGTTAACCAATGCGCCATCGAGCTGCTCATATCGTAAATCTTAGTTGGAAAAGTTTTTACCCGGTGTTCAACTTATAAGCATTCCACTTCTGCATCAGCGCTTTTACATCGACACATAGAGTCCCTTACAGCTGACCGTGCTAGCCCTTATGTGGGTGGTGTTTTTTATATTGCTACGATACTTATTAAAAGTTAAATTAAAAAAAATATGTAACCCCTTGAGCGTCGATCGACCAGCAGGTGGCCGATAACAATTAAAATTCTATTGTGTCTGGTATTCGCGCGCTCGAGCTCATAAGTAACTTTTTAAATGTGGAAATTATAAATACGTACGTAGGTAATTTTTCTACAGGGGATGATAATAATCAATCAAATTGTTAAATGTATATTAGGTAAGGAAACAGAGTATGTAACAAGGCAGGTAAATGAAAAGCTGACGGATTGCCAACTAGAAAATCAAGGGCGCCGGCAATTACGCTGTTGAACGTAAAACGATTGAATAATTCCCGACGTCCGATTACGGCGTTCCTTCGATGTAAGTTTGCATCATCGCCAGCCAATCAACGAATAAACGTCCCACAGCCACAGCTGAACGCAGGCATTAACACATGAATAAAGCCATTATAGCTACTAGCCACATAGGTACTTAATTTATCAAGAAGAAGTAAAATACAAAATGTTCAAATAATTTTTAATGCAAATTTTGTTGCGAACAAATTACAAAAACACAAATGCTGAAAAATTTCCACGAGCAGGATTTGAACCTGCACCCTTATGACATACCGGGTCAGGTTCTTTTCCAATTGAGCTATCGTTTTTTCAGCGTTTGTGTTTTTTTTAAATTAAAATTCAATAAAATAAATAAAGTACCTACTTACAATTTAAAAAAAGAAGTCATCTTCATCATCATCATCATCAACCTTATCAATATCATCAACATCAAAAACAACAGCCAATTACAGGTTTCTACAACATCATCGTTATTTAATATATTATGTAGAGTACTCGTTCCGATCCGAACCCTTCTGAGAATATAGTAGGGTGATGTCATCCCCTCTAGAAACCCTCTGGGGATCTTTTAATCACACGGCTTGAGGAACCCTTTAAGTATATCGCCCATATGTCCGGTTACACTGTAAAGGCTGCAGGCAGCCAACAGAAATCTCTTCGCAAAAAAAGTAGAGTAAGTACATTTTTCTTTCCTTACAATTACTTAACACCATGTGACCGACAAACCATTGAATTTCTAATCTGTCTGGGCCCGGCGGCGGTCAACCTGTTAACTAAGTAAATAGCCTATATACTGTCCCACTGCTGGGCAAAGGCTTCCATCATTGAATCAAGTCATCACTACAATTGATGGGTATTGCTTTTAATCACCATGCTTGCCAACTGCGGGTTGGTAATCCAAACCCGAGCTATGCATCAAAAAATCCGACACACATTGGCCGACCTGGGAATTGCAGTTGGGACCTTCGGGAATTAAAAAAAAAATTATATTATATCATTGCATTTATTTACCTAAGTTGATTGATGATATTAAAGATGCATTGAAACATCAAAGGTTAACATAGAAAAAGTACACAATTTAAACTTCTTAAGGTAGTTCTGTAGGAAATCACAAACGTTGCATGATTTACATACAAGATGCCATCCCCAAAGTATGCCCAACAAATACATCACAGTATCCAATCAGGCATACATGGTCGCGTTCCACCGCGCCGCCTGCCGTCCACCGATTACATCGTCACAGAAAAAGGACAATCACAATGCCGCAATCAAGATCAATCAACATGCACGAGCCACTCCGACTCCAACCGTCCAGCTAGAAAGCGATCACGCGACATTCATCAAAGTACACACTGTCACTTCAACAAATTGCCCTTAAGTTGTCTGCGAGGAGAGATTGACCTCGAAATTGTTCATATGTTCATATGTCATATGTCATCTAGAAACAAAAGGGAACTTTATTATGCTGGGCCTCGAAATCATTACCAGGTCATCTAGAAACAAAAGAGAACTGTATCGAGCATGACCTCGAATTAATTTAACCATGTCATCCAGAAACAAAAAGGTTTATTTACGCTTTGTGCTGGAGAAATTATAGAAAAATATGACAAAATATTTATACGAATTTGTACGAGGCAATCCCCAATTTAATTTGAATAAAGAAGATGGTTGGCATTTACCACCTGCCTAGGTTATCAAATACTAGCCCCAATACCGCACTGCAAGGTTAATAGATACTCTAAGATGTCATTACAATATACTTAAGGTCATACATTAAGGTGTACAACAGAACGCACCTGATAAAAACCTTATATATCTTGGATATAAAAGTCAACGAAGTGTAAAGGCGAAGCCTTTAAAATAATAATAATCGTTAAAATAACATAAAATAATATGTAAATCAACCCGAATACATTAGCAAAAAGTGTTTCATTTAAAAAAAATATAATTGCACACATAAACAAAACAGAAGTCATATTAAAATAGGAAAAGATTTTTGCGAGTTGACTTTAATAATGTCATGGTTTCTGAGAAGGCGCCAGTTTTGTCTTGTTTACCGACGAGTTGGTTAGAAATTTGTTGACATCAGCAACTTGTTTTTAAACTAGGTCCAACGCATAACAACACACATTCTATTAATAACTTAATACATTAACGCTAATGATATTATTTGTCTTGATTCGATATGTCTTTTTTAGGTTCTCGTGCGTCTTTTATATTTAAGACCATTTTGCCATACGGGTTCAAGAAATGCTATTGAATTCACAGTAATAAATGATCATTTATGTATATAAGAGGACTCACTAAGGATCTGCAAGGATTAAAAAACTTGACTACCTGCGTAAACGTTAAAATTTCTTCAAAATTCAATTTTTTCTTGCAAACGTTTCCTATTATTATCACATATAGTTTTTTTATTCGGTATTTATTCTTCATCAGTCTGCTGCGTTGCTGGTTTCGATCTCTTTAGGCAAATGAACAATATCACATGGTGAGATCGGACCATATTCCTCATTATTATTCCACATCCCATAAGAAAACCATTTCATTTAAGTATATTTAAAAAAATTCAAAATCTCGAATCAAATAATGGATTTGACCTTGACACAGATGTTACCCGGACCCAGGACATTAACACAGGATTTTAAGTTTTCCCTAATTCAGGAAACTCAACGATGTTTAAGCATATTTAAAGGAAGTGTCTATAAAACTTTTTATCTTTACTGTTGTATTTTATAGACGTTTATTTTAACACACCTCTAAAAGTAAGACTTCGTTTAGAAGCGCTCTTAATGGAGAATCGAAGGCTATTCCTTTATCATCTTTCCATTTCAAGGAAAGTTTGAAAGAAAGAAATAACTTTATTATGTTGTATTCAAGACAACAGCATTATTTTATTGTATCATTTGTTGAAGACGACTGTCTTTATTCATACAATACACTTATATTTAAAAATGCTTCTAGGTAAGGTTAATTGAATTAAACCTTTTTGTTTTCTGGAGTCTAAATATTCACTTAATAATCCCAGAACGTGACGCCAATCGTAATCACAGATTTTGATTACTCTATTCGCGTTTCGTAGCAGTAGCAGTTGGAAATTAGTACCTACTTCTGTAAAGTGAAAATTTGGAGGCAAAAATCGTAATACTGGAATTAATAACAGAATTTCAATATATCAACATTTTATACTTTTAAAGAAATCTAAAAAGTATGGGTAAAATACAAAAGCATCTTTTACTTGCTATGTAAATTAATTATCTGGAAAATTTTCAAATGTTATAAACTTCAAAACGATGATAGTGTTGATTTTATACGTGATATTTAAGACTCGCTGTGTTAGCAATATTTTGCAAGTACGCAAAATAAGTGCAATGAATGGAAAGGTAAGCTCGTTACCGTACCGACATGACTAGTTTCACTTCGTCTCGTGTACGAACTTCTCTGTCTGTCTCGGGCGTTGAGGAGTGGGTTGGAGAGAGTAGGCGGACGTGAATTGGCGGTAAGGCTGTGGGTCTGGCTCCGGCGGGCCGGGCTTCGGCGGGCCGGCAGCAGTCACCGCTGACTCGTCGGCGCGAAGAGTAGGCTCATGCGACGACGCGCCCCGCCGCGCCGCACTCCGGAATCATTGTAAACAAAACACTATCAATTGACAGAAACTCGCACAGGTCGTCAATGAAAAGATCATTAGCTATCATCGCCCGGCTTCCGTAAACAATCTAGGCCGCCGACCGCAGTGATTATAACGAATCGCAGAGGTTAGCTTGTGGATATAGTGAAAGGAGCTCAAAGTTTGTGCTCTCAAAAGTGGTGGCGCATAACTGTGTTGTGGTTGGTGGCCGTATGTGTGTCGGGCTGTTGAGCTCGAGGCAGCATCATGCTTTGCTTCGGCGGACGCTGCCGGTCGGCGGGCGGCTGACGCGCACGCACCACACGACAAGGCAATCCGGATCGCTAATTGTTGATGTTCCCTAAAACTTTGGATAAATAAGTAAGTAAACTACACCATCATGTCATATATTATTATTCAAAGTAGCCAAAGAAAGCTTTACGTGCTGACAGCACTTTAAGGGACTGAAGTAACTCAAGAGTTCAATGAAACCACTTAAAAGATTTCAATACAACAGTTCAACTGTAGTATTTCTATAATTTATTAACAATCTTATATTACCACTAGTAGGTATCTTCTTGAACTATTCTGCGTCTACTTACAATAACCTCACGTTTAAAGTAATAGGTAATGAATTTATGCATTTGCGTAAACATATTTGCATCTATTAATAGATTTACTGAAGAAAATTTTAAAAAATGTTTTCGTTATTTATTTAATATTTTCGATTACTTAGGAATTGGTCAACGGTTCATAAACGACAAATCTCTAAATGATATTATAGATGGACACAAATCAGGCAAGGAAACGAAATTGAAAGGCCAAGACAATTTGGGAAGGGTCGCGCAAGGCGTTGCATTGAGTCCACTACTGTTCCTTAACAATATTTATAGTCTAGTATGATTCTGCGTAACACGTTAGTAGTAAAACTGATGCCATAACATACGCTTCACACGCGTAAACGTAGACATTGGCAAATAGCCCATTTTGATTTACGGTAGAACGGGCTTACTTTAGAATCTAGTGTTGTCGTGTGCAGAAACAGGAGTTCTTTGATGATGTATTCTATATGTCATATTTCTGCATAATACTAAAGGTTTTAGACATTAAATGACACGTAGAACGGTTACGACACCCATTTTATCAGCTACTTAAAGGATCTATGTCTGTGATCGATCTTAAACTTGATTCAAAAACCCCGTCCTACGGTACCTGAGTAATGTATTCACCTGTCACAAATACTCCCTCGGGTGATCTCGGACTGCTCATTGAGTTAGAGCACTGATAAGGTTCGTATCAAACCCCACCGAAGACGTTATCGATTCTATTGTATTTGCTTCTATTACGTCAATCACTTACAAGTCAGTCCGGTGGAAATGTAAATAGAGCTCCATTCAATACCGGTATACATGATTTTATATAGGTATATTTACCTATAACTTCAACAACTAGAGTACCTATTGGTACTTATTGGTACTCTAGTTAGTAAGTTATATGTATATTATTAATTATAATCAATTTAAAACGACTGTTCACAAAATATACAGGTAGAAAATATTTGTGTTAGAGATAGTATGTCTTATAAGAAACATCTAAAGATAATTAAAAAAGATTCTCGGTATTCATAAAACCGGTACAGGCCATCAGTGGCCTTAAACTACGATTTTAATCAGAAAAATTTACCGGTCTTCGGTCTTAACGTGTTATCGATATAGGTGTTATGAGTACAAAATCAAATCAATATGTTTAATCAATAGGTTTTAATAAATTATTATTAAAACCTATTCAACAGTCAAATAATTGTTTTTAGTTTGAAGCGATCTTCCGTGATATTGGTATGACGCCATAATTATCTATACTAATATTATAAAGAGGAAACCTTTGTATTTTTGTATGTATGTTTGCAACGAATAAACTCAAAAACTACTGGACCGATTTAAAAAAATCTTTCACCATTAGAATGCTACATTAGCGCTGAGTAGGCTAGGCTTAGGCTACATTAAAAAAATAAAATAAAATACTAAAAACGACAATTTCATTTTCCAATACAAAATTATTTGTTTGTTTTGTTGTCATGGAAACCATTGATATATATTTAACTCAATAATGGAAACTATCAAAGCGGTACGAAGTCCGCCGGGTCAGCGAGTGATTTATACAATAATTGGTTAGTAAATAACTTGGTACGAGCCTAAAATGTTACACAATTTTTGAAAAGCTTATTTATTTAAATAAAGTCATTGGGCACTTCGTAGTGAAATATACATCAGTCTATTTTCAATCGTATATCTCTTTCAACAAGAGTTGTTTTTTATAGAAGTTCCATTCCATGTTTTTGTAAAGTCGACAATAACTAATGTCTCTCTATAAAGAGAGAAAATACATTATTCCCACATTAAAACTTTTTACATAAAGTCAACAATGTTTCGTTTTTTTATGGTAAAACTTTTTAGAAGTCTTTATTTGTTTTTTAATACATACTAGTGGTCGAAATCGCCCGTTATTCACAAAATATACAATGCATTGCTCAATTTTCAATCGTATAGATATATCTCTTTGAAACGAGAGTTGTTTTTATAGAATAACTTATTATTCGATGTTTTTGTAATGTCGACAGTATAAGAGAGTAATAGGAACGTTAATTCTACATTAAAACTTCTTACATTAAGTCAACAATGTTTTCCGTTCTTAATGGTTAAAGTTTTAGTAAGTGTCTATTTGCTGTTTAAAACATTATTTGTTAGAGGATTTATCCTACAAAAGTACCACTGCTGATCGGTGTCCTTCCCATATAGCAAGGAAATAGCTCATGGGAAGACTGGGCCATAACATTCAGCCATAAAATTTGGTCACTCATCCTAATCTAACGCATTGCGAAAGTCGCTAACCTTTACGATCGTAACCCGGATACGAGTCACCTTGAGTACAACCCCTATATGGATCTATTCGCGTGTTTTATACCCTTTGCAGGGTCCGTTGCTGAACGGGGTCAATTCTTTTATTTGTCAATCAATCTATATCTATACTATTAAAAAAGAGATAAGTTTGTAAGGTAAGTTTGTGACTTTGTTTGTTTGTTTGTTTGTTTGTTTGTTTGTTTGCGGAGTGTAATCTCTGGAACTACTGGTCCAATTCCAAAAATTCTTTCACTGATAAAATGTTACATTCCTTGTGGGTAACATAGGCGATTTATTTTGATAAATGATAGTTATCAATTCGAAATCGCGAAATTTGTAAATCAAATCGGAAGAAAAATTGCCGCTTGGCTGGTTTGTCGGCGTACGCTGACCAAACGGTTAAGTATACATGAATGTAATTTACTACAAAAATATTAGTCATCTAATGATGAAAAAAAAAGCCAGCGACACGATATACGTAGCTTTTATAGTAAAGCCACAATAAAGTTATTTATCACACTAATATTATAAAGAGGTAAAATTTATAAATTTGGAGTTGGGAGGTAATTACCCAAAGTACTGATACAATTCCAAAAGTCAGTAGGTCTAAAAAAAAGTCAGCGGCACGATATATCTAGCTTTTATATTTTAGACACAATAACGTTTTTCATGTTAAAAATTTATTTGATTTTTCAAGGTTATTTTTATGTGTACCTACTCATTAGCCACAATATATTATCTTTACTAAAATAAATAGTTTCATCACCCGAGGAATTTCATGGCGATAAAATTTGCTCTTCACACCGTCTAATTAGGTCGCTTAGTTCTGGAAATATAGCAACATCAAAAATAAGTCTGTTCTATTGGCAGTGGCGCTAAAATCGATCTGGACAAACCATTGGCTCGCAAGTACATACGAGTAGTAGGTATGGAACATCTATACCTATATCGTCGAAGGCCAAGTTTGTCTTAGGTTCAGTTCCCAGGTCGGCAATGTGTGTTGCTGATTTTCGGAAGCATAGTTCCGTTGGTGATCACTAACCCGCATTTCGGAAGCTTTGTGATTAAGCCAATACCTCTGATTAACAACTACAACTGATTAACGATGCCTTGATTTTAATGATGCAGGACTTTGCCAAGCAGTGGGATAGCATATAGTGTTAATTATTAATAATGTGTGGGTAATGGAACATAAAAGAAAAGCTCTGCGAGACAATTTAATCGTAGCGGTCATTCTAAAATAATCAGCATCATCAGCTGGTCAACGCAAATTCTTAATTAGATCTTTTTAAGTCTCAGGGGCAAACATTCGCACTGGTGGGTAAAATAAATTGAGAAAAGAGTGCATATCCCATGAACAGCTATTTAGGCTTAACCTGAGCTATCATAGTATTTCTACCAAAACAAGAAACAATAAACATTTATTGAAGTGAAACCAAAAACTAAAATATGTGGAAAATAATCTAATAATAAATATGTCGAAAATTAGACTAGATTAGAAATTAGACGTGGTGTGCCCAGTCCTAAACTCCTGGACCAAGCGCAAACATGGAGCGCTAACATTTGATCTGGTGCAGGCACTGTCAGAATACGGAAGTTTTTGAAATACCTGCATTTGATCGCTTAGAGAGGGGCAAACCTATTGTGCCACCATTATACCGGAAGACACTGCCACAGATAATGCAAGAGTGCGCGAGACGTGGGAACAGCAACGCCACACCCTAAAGGCGGTGATAGGCTTCGATCTCTCGCTGGCCAAGGCGGTAATGAACTGGGCATCGCTATGTGACGAGTAATTTGAAAAGAGTTAAAGCTTATTGAATGTGATCCATCCTTAATAGTTTTGAGTAGCCTCCCCCCGCCCCTCTCTCCTCCCGAACCATCTTGGGGCAGTGGAGACCATAGTGTTTTCGGAAACGCAGTATTATGCGGAATGCATACAAAAGAAACAGTTTCTATAATGATTCTATTTTTTGATTTTGGAAACGTAGTATTTATTTTTGTACGAAATACGTATTATTTCGTACAAAAATAAATACTACGTGGACGAAGTCGCGGGCAAACTGCTAGTATACTATACAATGACAACAAAAAATTTAATTAAAAATAAATAAATATAGACATTAATTTGACATATTTTTGACAGGTTTTTATGTGTTTAATCAGGAAAGAGTTTATAAACCTTAACTTATACCTTAACCTATACTACTAAAAGCATTTATCTTTAAGTATACTTAAATTAACATTTCAAAAAAAAATTAAAATCAAATTGATATATTTTAACGATTCCTACCCTACTACGAGTACAAATAAATTGACGAAAACGAGAAATTTCATGTTGAAATTTGAACTGTCTCTCCCTCTCATCGTACCAGGAAGCGCTGCCTTAATATACACAAACGTTTTCGTTACCTTGATCGAAAGGAAAATATAACTTGCTCTAGGCACTTTGAAGAGTTAGAAAACGTTACTGCGAGTATTTATGTAAGTATACGATATTATATTTATACATAGATATAAATTTATGATGGTTACATATTGAACGATTCTGTGGAACCAGCTTACAGCCGCGGTATTCCCGGCTCGTTACGACTTAGGCACTTCAAGAAACGAGCTTACTCTTTCTTCAAAGGCTAGCAACGCACCTGCAATTCTTCTTGACTTGCGCGTGTCCATGGCTCTTGCCCGATCCTCAAAATCCACCCTCACGACCCGGTCAACCCGAGTTGAAATCCTAGCCTTTAGAGGTACCTTTGGGTCGTTCCGCTCCCGACCCGATCCGAACCCCTCGGAGAATCTAGTAGGAAAAGGAGACACGCTTTTGTGATGCCATGGAAACCCTCTGACGGTGTTTCGATCACACGGCTCCAGGAAACCTTTTAAGTTTCTAGCCGCCCCCAAAGTAGTCCGGTGACGCTGGAAAGGCCATCTGAAGCCATCATCAAACTATATTAAAAACGTGTCCATGGGAGATGGTGATTAAAATAGCTCGGCAAATTACTCCACTTCACCTGATGTTATGTGGAAACGGAGTCCAGACGCCAGGACAACTAGTGCAGCGTGAAAACAATTAACGCAGCATCTGTCACGCTCACCCTGCCGGCCCACAAGGTGCCTTCTCGCCTCGTTTGATTACTTTGCATCAGCTAACAATAACAATTGTACTACATAATATTAATCTATGATAAATTTATTTCTGGTCATATTTACGAAACGTTTTGAAGAGCTAACAATAACAATTGTACATAATATTAATCTATACTAATACTAGCTGACCCGGCAAACGTCGTATTGCCATAAAAAATTAAAAAAAAAATTAGGGGTGGACTACCCCTAACATTTAGGGGGATGAAAAATAGATGTTGGCCGATTCTCATAGATACCGGATGACCCGGCAAACGTCGTTTTGCCATAAAAAATAAAAAAAAATTTTTGGGGTGGACTACCCCTAACATTTAGGGGGATGAAAAATAGATGTTGGCCGATTCTCATAGATACCGGATAAGCACAAAAAATTTCATCAAAATCGGTCAAGCCGTTTCGGAGGAGTATGGCAACGAAAACTGTGACGCGAGAATTTTATATATTAGACTAGCTGACCCGGCAAACGTCGTTTTGCCATAAAAAATAAAATAAAAATTTAGGGGTGAACTACCCCTAACATTTAGGGGGATGAAAAATAGATGTTGGCCGATTCTCATAGATACCGGATGACCCGGCAAACGTTGTTTTGCCATAAAAAATTTAAAAAAAATTTAGGGGTCGACTACCCCTAACATTTAGGGGGATGAAAAATAGATGTTGGCCGATTCTCATAGATACCGGATAAGCACAAAAAATTTCATCAAAATCGGTCAAGCCGTTTCGGAGGAGTATGGCAACGAAAACTGTGACGCGAGAATTTTATATATTCCTATAATTTTATATATACCTTTGAATTTTTGTATGTATGTATGTATGTAGGTATGTAGGTATGTATGTTTGCAATTAATAAACTCAAAAACTACTGGACCGATTTAAAAAATTCTTCACCATTAGAATGCTACATTAGCGCTGAGTAACATAGACTATATTATTATGAAAAAATAAATAAAATAAATACTAAAAACGACAGTTTAATTTTCCAATGCAAAATGATTTGTTTGTTTTGTTGTTATGGAAACCATTGATATATAATAATATTTAACTCAATGATGGAAACTGTCAAAGCGGTACGAAGTCCGCCGGATCAGCTAGGCTATGATAAATTTATTTCTGGTCATATTTACGAAACGTTTTGAAGAGCTGTTGTTCGGTGGTGTCATTTATACTGTCGAGTGTAGTTGTCAACATCCCTATTGTACTCACAAATATTTAATATTGATGCTTTGTCTTCGTCTGTCAAAGGTGATTCGAAATTAAATAGGTACAGTGGGCAACAGAAGCCGCTAAACATTTTAAATCTAACCAATCTTTCAGGCGCTTGTCAACTTTTAGTAAAGCTATTGTGACAATGGTTCTGACAATTTTTCAATAAAATTAAAATAAAAAAAATTTTGCGCTCGGAGCGCTCGGTGGCCGAGTGGCAAAGCGTTCGGCTTAGTGATGAAAGAGACTCAGTATGTTAAGGCTCTTAATAAAGACTCGCCTTATTTTTGACTCAGTCTTTTAGTCCCCAACCTTTAGTCATAAGACTAGCCTTTTAAGTCGAAGTCTTTTAACGTAAAAGACTGAGCAGTTACTAAAACAGCTTAAAAGACTTAAATGACTGGCGACTCATCGCCTGGGGAGTCGAGAGTCGTATAAGGCGTGTGTTGATGCAACTAATACTTTAGTAGTACTTACTAACTAAGTATGAAAGTACCTTCACTTATTAATATACAATGTCATTTTGTACTTTTTTCGACACCGTGTGCAGATTTACTAAGATTTTTAAGGTCATGTATTACAAAAATGATTTTTATTATAACACAGAACAAGAAAGTCAGAGCATTTTAATAAATTTTTGTGACTATAAAGTAATTTCAACCTAAAGAGTTTTTAATTATCACGCTTCACTTAAACGTCAGTTCTTTTGTAAAGGACTGCAGTCGTTTAAGCTTTTTAGTCGTTTATGTCGTTTTAGTCTACTAGTCTTGTACACACGGCGGCAGATCAACCTATCCAAAACTGTCAAATTGCTACAATCAATTTTAAACTTTAATATCTGGTTATAAGGATCAATATTCATTGGAGAAATTTGACAGATTTGGTTAGGTTGATCTGCCGCCGTGTGTACATTAACCGACTGAGTCATATTAATTAAGACTAACAGCTATAGTCTTCATTTTAGAGCAAAGTCGTGTAAAAAGAGGCGAGTCTTATTATAAACGACTAAAGGACTCGGAGTCTCTTTCATCACTAGTTCGGCTTGATACCTGAAGGTAACGTGTTCAATTCCCAGGTCGGGCAAAGTGTGTTTCTGATTTTTCAATGAATAGCCCGTTATGATCATTAACCCGCATCTGGCGAGCGTGGTGATTAAGCCTTTACCCATCAACTGTAATGATGACGTGATTTCAATGATACTGATACTGAAGGATACCTGAGGAAAGAAGGCGACAGCAGTATGGTCCAAGTCAGTTGCGCCAAAGCCAGTCTGATTTATAAGTTGAACTAGTATTTCATCCAAAATTGAACTTTACTTGTAGCGGGCCCCGAGTCTGCTAATTCTATAACGTCTCAATGGTGTGTCGGTGGCTTCAGTTTGTTTAGGAGACCAACCATTTCCATAGTCATGATTTCGTTTTCCCGCCAAGAAGTCCCATCCCAAATTAACGAATATTTTAATATAAATATTATTAATATTCGACTTATACTTTAATAACATTGATTCGTAACAAAAGTTTGTGTAAAACGGAACGTATAGGTACTTAAGTCTAATAATAGCACCTACCTATGTAATGTATCCGGATCCGGACCTATTTGATTACGTTCAATTTGAGTAAGATTATTTTGGGGAGCACCTACAAATCAAAGCAATCAACTATATGGTTCAGCGAAAAATGAAGATACACATTTTTTTACCTTTGTAAATGTTTTTCAATAGCACCTTCCACTGCCAGTGGCTTCAGTGAGGCTATTTTTAACTGTGGGAAATATACAGACCGATATAAAAACAATTGTTTGTTCACAAAAACACGTACACTGAGAAAACTGGCAATCATAAAAGACGTGAATTCAGCTTAAAGAAAGATGTATTCACTCCAAGGACGGAGCATAGTGATTCACCAAAAAGAACGATGATAATACGGGTTATTCCCTGAGATTCCCATTCCCCGAGGATCCTGTTCCGGAGGATCCCGAATGCGATAGATGTGGTTACATTTGCTTTGTTATTTTTTCTATTGTCTAATTTGTACCGTTAACAAAAAAAGTATTATAAATATATACCTATATTTGTAATTAGTATTTAAAATAAATGTTAAGTAGATCATAGTTTTAAAAACACAATTTACATCAAAAATTAAAAAAATAACAAATTACATTTTATAATTTAACTAATGTTGATGATAACGGCATTTAAGATGACGTGTATAGCATATAATTGAATCATACTACATTAGGAGGAGGTCATCGTATTTTTAGAGATACTTCTTCATAATAAACTATGAAATCTATTTATATACGGTGACACTGTCAATGTGTTTTTATAATTAGAATCTTATTTATAACTAGCTGACCCGGAGTTCGTACTAGGCCATGTAATATCGGAGGATTTCAATTCCGATACTGAATTTCGATATTTCGATCTCAATATCGGAATTGCAAATATTCGTTATAAATTACATACATTGGTCGTAATGTTGGATTGGATACAATAAAAAATGTTTTAAATCAAATTCTTTAATTTGGTAGGTACCAATCTTAGTAGCAGTATCGTTATATTATCCTATACTTATTTATTATTATTTAAACTAACTCAAAATCAACATTATTAATACTTCTTATTTATTTCAAAATATGCAAGCAAAATCAACAACAATCATCCAAAATGAGACTAAGTACGTTTTTACTTAGTTTATGGCTTGACCGTAACCTGTGACAAATGTGGCTCAAAAGCTTTATTTATAACTCAAATAACAATTTTTGTCTGATTCCGATATTGGATCACTCAGTATCGTAATTGTAATATCGGAAATCGCGTTCCGAGATTCCGAGATTCATGCCCTACTTCGTACCGCTTTGACAGTTTCCATGACAACAAAACAAACAAATCATTCGTCCGCCTAATAACACCCGTATGCCATCCCCATAGCAGCGCCACCTACCGGGTCCAATTGTAAATCTAAACCATTCTCGAATCCAATTGAACACACACAAAAAATTTCATTCAAATCGGTCCAGCCGTTTAGAGGAGTTCAATAACATACACACGCACAGAAGATTTATATATATAAAAATATATAAAGATTTGCGAGCGCTTGTAATGAATGACGATATCAGCTTACGTACGTAGGCAATCAGTGTCAGCGAGCGATCAACGTTAATGATCAGTTTACCAACCAATATACAATATATATATATATATATATATATTTATATATTTACCTACCCAATAATGCCCTCGAGACTTGTAAGCGAAAAACGAGACATACCTATCTACATAGACAAACAGACATGAACAAAGCGGCTAATTAAAAATAGATATATAGGTAGGCAGATAAAACTCTTTATTGCACACACGCAGAAAAACAAAAAATAAAAAACAGATAACGAAATTTTTATATCAGGGTAGGCAATGGCGGTCTTATCGCTTAAAGCGATCTCTTCCAGACAACCTTTGAGGTATATGATAACTGAAAGGAAAATGAAAGGTAGTGCTCTAGTAGAAAGCAAAATAATAATAAAAAAACTCCTTACACCATAAAAGAATCATTTACTTACATAATAAGCTTACACTCTTACATTTGTCTGTAGAAAAATACTTCATATCGTAGGTATATCACTTGGTATGAGCTGTGTTGAATTCAAGGACTATTATTAAATCCACTCCTCCTCCAGCATGCAAAACCAATATGGTACTTGCTTGATTGGTTTGCGTGAAATGGAACGTACCCAATTAACTGTAGCAAGCTTAGAGCAAGTTACAAAGTAATATTGAGACTATTGGCAAATCAGTTTCCCTGAGACCACAGACTTTACGAAGGATTCGAAACGTCAGGATAAAATGATTTTGTAAAATAAACGCAGGTATATCCGTATACATACAGATCCATATATATATATATATATATATATATATATATATATATATATATATATATATGTATACCTACAATCTATATCTATAAATAGATTTTTGTGCTTGTTGTAAAGTGATGTGAAGTGTACCCTACCTAATCATCAGGTGAGATGATAGACAAACTTCTTAGTAAACAAAACTTAAGTATTATTTAAGTGTTTTGTTTATTTTAAACCTTACTCTTTTTAACGTAAGGTTCTTTAACTTTAAATAAGGGTCAATTAAAGTTGATACATTGTTCGCGAATCAGCAAACAAAACCCCCATCCAATCTGAACTCTTCGGAGAATCTAGTAGGGCACGGTGACACGTACTTACTAGGTTGTGATGCCGTTCTCTCTAGAAACCTCCGAAGTTGATTCGTTTCACACGGCTCGAGGAACCCTTTAAGTTTCTCGCCACCACGCTCCCAAAAAAGACCGGTGAAGCTGAAAAACAAACTCTCTCAAAAGAAAAGCAAACAAAACATGAGTACTGTTTATTTTAGTGTATCTACTCACAAAAAGTCTAGAAGATTTCAGAGCGTTTTACACACTTTTTACTGACACACCTACACACCCGAAGTTGATAGGGGAATAGTCCGTCGGGTAACGTTTGGTTCTGTTGGGTCTCAATCATAACTGCGTTATGGTAATCATACCCAAAAAAATAAAAATCATGGTTAGCCTCGCACATCGCGAATGAAGTATTGATTGTGTCTTGTTTGTTGTTGGCAAATATGAATTCGAGATGTGAACGGACTGACTGATGTTCGGGCAGAGTGGCGTGGTAAAAGGAATAAATAAATGCGCGCATAGTACTATTTCAGTTTCGAGTTTCTGGCGAAAATGACGGAATCTCATATTGATTAAAGTACAGTCAGCACCGTAAGTATCTGAACACTTATGTAGTGATGCTGATGTGAACTTAGTTAGGATATCGATAGTAGGTACCTACTATGAATCAATTTTAAACTTTAATATCTGGTTATAAGGATCAATATTCATTGGAGAAATTTGACAGATTTGGTTAGGTTGATCTGCCGCCGTGTGTACATTAACCGACTGAGTCATATTAATTAAGACTAACAGCTATAGTCTTCATTTTAGAGCAAAGTCGTGTAAAAAGAGGCGAGTCTTATTATAAACGACTAAAGGACTCGGAGTCTCTTTCATCACTAGTTCGGCTTGATACCTGAAGGTAACGTGTTCAATTCCCAGGTCGGGCAAAGTGTGTTTCTGATTTTTCAATGAATAGCCCGTTATGATCATTAACCCGCATCTGGCGAGCGTGGTGATTAAGCCTTTACCCATCAACTGTAATGATGACGTGATTTCAATGATACTGATACTGAAGGATACCTGAGGAAAGAAGGCGACAGCAGTATGGTCCAAGTCAGTTGCGCCAAAACCAGTCTGATTTATAAGTTGAACTAGTATTTCATCCAAAATTGAACTTTACTTGTAGCGGGCCCCGAGTCTGCTAATTCTATAACGTCTCAATGGTGTGTCGGTGGCTTCAGTTTGTTTAGGAGACCAACCATTTCCATAGTCATGATTTCGTTTTCCCGCCAAGAAGTTCCATCCCAAATTAACGAATATTTTAATATAAATATTATTAATATTCGACTTATACTTTAATAACATTGATTCGTAACAAAAGTTTGTGTAAAACGGAACGTATAGGTACTTAAGTCTAATAATAGCACCTACCTATGTAATGTATCCGGATCCGGACCTATTTGATTACGTTCAATTTGAGTAAGATTATTTTGGGGAGCACCTACAAATCAAAGCAATCAACTATATGGTTCAGCGAAAAATGAAGATACACATTTTTTTACCTTTGTAAATGTTTTTCAATAGCACCTTCCACTGCCAGTGGCTTCAGTGAGGCTATTTTTAACTGTGGGAAATATACAGACCGATATAAAAACAATTGTTTGTTCACAAAAACACGTACACTGAGAAAACTGGCAATCATAAAAGACGTGAATTCAGCTTAAAGAAAGATGTATTCACTCCAAGGACGGAGCATAGTGATTCACCAAAAAGAACGATGATAATACGGGTTATTCCCTGAGATTCCCATTCCCCGAGGATCCTGTTCCGGAGGATCCCGAATGCGATAGATGTGGTTACATTTGCTTTGTTATTTTTTCTATTGTCTAATTTGTACCGTTAACAAAAAAAGTATTATAAATATATACCTATATTTGTAATTAGTATTTAAAATAAATGTTAAGTAGATCATAGTTTTAAAAACACAATTTACATCAAAAATTAAAAAAATAACAAATTACATTTTATAATTTAACTAATGTTGATGATAACGGCATTTAAGATGACGTGTATAGCATATAATTGAATCATACTACATTAGGAGGAGGTCATCGTATTTTTAGAGATACTTCTTCATAATAAACTATGAAATCTATTTATATACGGTGACACTGTCAATGTGTTTTTATAATTAGAATCTTATTTATAACTAGCTGACCCGGAGTTCGTACTAGGCCATGTAATATCGGAGGATTTCAATTCCGATACTGAATTTCGATATTTCGATCTCAATATCGGAATTGCAAATATTCGTTATAAATTACATACATTGGTCGTAATGTTGGATTGGATACAATAAAAAATGTTTTAAATCAAATTCTTTAATCATACCCAAAAAAATAAAAATCATGGTTAGCCTCGCACATCGCGAATGAAGTATTGATTGTGTCTTGTTTGTTGTTGGCAAATATGAATTCGAGATGTGAACGGACTGACTGATGTTCGGGCAGAGTGGCGTGGTAAAAGGAATAAATAAATGCGCGCATAGTACTATTTCAGTTTCGAGTTTCTGGCGAAAATGACGGAATCTCATATTGATTAAAGTACAGTCAGCACCGTAAGTATCTGAACACTTATGTAGTGATGCTGATGTGAACTTAGTTAGGATATCGATAGTAGGTACCTACTATGAATAGTAGGTATCCATAACGTGTTATGGTTCAATAATAACGATAGTAACAAAAGTATCGATAGCAAAGAGACTATCGTGGTTCAACAGCATCGATAATATTGCAAGCCATCAGTAGTATTGATATTACCACATTTTGTGTTATCGAATACTATCAAAAGTATTATACATCCTTACTTTTGCCGGGCTATCGATATATTATCAAATAGTGGACTATCAAGCGGCATTACTATTTAGTACTTTGTTAAAGCAACTGAAGAATGTAACAGGCGTTTGTAAACTTACAGCGATTTTCACTTTATCTTTCGAAAAGTCTAGACTTCCCCTATTCTAAACTCCTACTACGAACAATTTTCAAGTCATTAACTTCTCGAGTTTATAATGGTTTTGTTAGTTACTTTTAAGTTCGATAAAATAACATTATTCAATCATGACCTTTATTAAGTTTAGTAATGAAACTCTTTGGTAGGTTTAACCGCCTCTTTGGTCTAGTGGCTAAGACCACCGGTTTAGACTCAGAGGTCCCTGGTTCGATTCTCAGTGGGGGGTACATGTTTGTGTACTCGATTTGGTGGTAGGGCTCACTTGTCCGCCTGGCTAGCTACCACCATCTTATCTAAATATGTCGCCATAACATCAATGTTTGTAGCATTGTTGTGTTCCGGCAGCTAGAGATAAGGTAGCCAGTGCCTCACTAGTTAAGGATCCCGGGTGAAGTGCGCTTCCATCATTGGCCTTATCATCACTTAACATCAGGTTCTCACCTGGATCACCATGATCAAGGCACTGTGCTTACCCGTTAATATAATATAAAAAACAATACTCGTAGTAGATGGATCCGCCAGATATACGCGCCGTTTAGTTTTAAATGAATATAAAAATATTTTTTAACAATTGTTCTGTAAGTTTTCTGTATAAAATTTCAAATAATAATATATAATGTATAGGATTTACCCACACGTTACACGCACGAATAACATTTGCTTGCAATAAAACATGACTTTAATATATAATGTATAATATTAAATCAAAGTGAAAAATGTCTAATAATCGCTCTATTGTATGCTAAATGATGTAACTATGTAAATATAATTAAGTATGTTAATATGAACATAACAATATTGATCACAAAATCATCAACGCAACGGTGCCCTAAAATATGATTGTTATGAACAACAAAAACATATAACTATGACTTTTTTTTCGGCAGTTTTACTATGCGGTCTCGTCAGATTTAGATTTATTTACGTTATGTTTTGCGATTCATTTTACAATGTCACGGTGACGTCAAGGCCAGCGCAGACGAGCGACAATCCTCAGAGTAATTTAGTTTTTTTTTGCCTTTTTTGCTATTTCGTAGTTGAAACTACAATACCTCCTAATCCTAAAACTGTAAAAAATGCATTGAGCTGTGGTTAAAAAGAAATTTTTATAAATAGAATTTATAGAAAGATTTTTTAAATTAATGAAATATTAAACCAACTCCAAAGTCTTCAAAATCAGGTTGTTACATACCTTACAAACCTACTTACTATTTACCCAAAATGTATGAAACAGCAAATTTTTTTAACAGACTTGAGTTGGTACTATCAACAAGTTGTTCCTATTCGGGGATAAACGCAAACTAATTTATATACTTAGGTAACTAACGCCACATACAACACTAACAGTGTCCTTATTACGTATACAAATCCTTAGGGCTCTTTCAATTTAGAAGTTTGTTGTCGGACGACTAACGCACGTTTGCACTGCGTTCCAAATTAAAACAGTCGTGCGGTTGTCGTGCGGCTGGCGTTTAATATGAAACCGCACGGCAGCGTTCCGACACGAAACGTCTAAATTGTAAGATCCCTTAATCTGGTTAACCGACTGCAAACTAAAGCGAAGTTGTCGTTTTGCATAAACTGGATTTTACGTTTTTTTATTTTTTTATACGTAGCACGGCAAATGACTCCATTTCACCTGGTGTTAAGTGAATATGGAATCCAGATGCGACGACAACTGGTGCAGCGTGAAAACAACGCAGCATCAGTTACCCTCACTCCGCCGGCCCACAAAGTGCCTCTTCACGCCTCGTTAATAATAATATGTGACTATATGTCTTCCCTCACATCTTCGCTTCACATACTACTCTTGAATAAAAGTGGCCATCTGTGGAAAGGACTTACGTACAATGAAATTCGAACCAGTGATTTGCGCCGCTTTTAAGTAAATATTCTGCAATTGCCGATTTGTTAGACTGCCGGTTTTTCACAGCTGCGATTTACCCACATGAATTGTGCGCTTTGTTTTGCCTACGTCGCAGAACTACCGCAGAACAATTCCATCGTCATAATCAACAACAATTCCAACGTCATTATCAGTATCGTAGATATTGTCTCGTGGCAAATTGGGAGGGCATTCAAGTAGTTAGACAAAACTATTTCGAACTATAGAGTCCGTCAGCCATGACCTTTAACTTGCGCAAACTGAGCCACTGTACATGATAGATTTATCGAGGGTACTACACTTTGACATACGAGATGCTCGAGGAGGCACGTTTTCATCTTTACCGTCTTGAAATGCCGAGTGTATATATATTTTAATCGTATACTATAAGAGCTTTTATTCATAATCATAAATCTTTATTGATCCATTTGGTTTACTTACATGATATTAATTTTCGTATCACATTTACAAAATTCAAAGTTCAATATATTTTAAAACAGTCAGTCATCTACAGAGGTCTAGTGAGTAATTAGACAAAATTAAAAAATAATCGTATATATAAAGCTGAATTTATACTTTATATATAATACGGAAAGTCGCATAGGCTCTTTTAGAGTCAAAAACTGTTTCTTTAATGTTGTGTACTGTGTGTATTAATTAGATCTCTGTTTTTTCCGTAAGTACTTATAGAATATTTCATTTGATTTTGCATATTGTTTTGTTTTGCAAAATTGTTGAACTATGAAGTTTGTACGAGACACAAAAGTGTGTAAAGTGTTCTTTTAAGGCCAGCGCAGACGGGGGCTATCCTATGCGTAATTTTTTTTGCTTTAAAATTAGATCAGTTATAATAACTGTATCGCGTAACGCACATGACAAACTCAAAGTCCGCATCTAAATTATATCGTCAATATCTACCAAAAAATATATGTTGCAATATACTTTAAATTAAATTTCTAACTTTTGCCTATTATAATCCATTTAAAAAAACACGAGGAAAGACCTCCAAATAAAATAAATCATTTACATAAGCTATCACTAAAGTGCTAGCGATGTGCACGCAAATCTTCATTATTAAAATTGTAAATGTCGGTCACACACACACACACTAGATTTGCTACCCAAGGGATTTTTGTTTTTCCAAACAATCATTCCTAAAAGCAAACTCTTATGTCAATTAAAGTTGACAAAAAGTTGTTATGTTAAACGGTTGTCCTTTATTTAACCCTTTATTAATTACTAGCTGACCCGGCGGACTTCGTACCGCTTTGACAGTTTCCATCATTGAGATAAATATTATATCAATGGTTTCCATGACAACAAAGAAACAAATCATTTTTTATTGGAAAATTAAATTGTTTTTAGTACATTTTTTTAAAAATATAGCCTATGTTACTCAGCGCTAATATAGCATTCTACTGGTGAAATAATTTTTTAAATCGGTCCAGTAGTTTTTGAGTTTATTCGTTGCAAACATACATACATACAAAAATAC
Organism: Eudonia mercurella; assembly: GCA_963082485.1. Lineage (NCBI taxonomy): Eukaryota > Metazoa > Arthropoda > Insecta > Lepidoptera > Crambidae > Eudonia > Eudonia mercurella. The sequence goes on along the minus strand of OY720030.1, from coordinate 7,640,064 downwards.
AAAAATTTCCTCTGTATAATATTATGAATTACTAATGTATAGAAATATAATTTACTTGTTATTATCTTTTGTTTGTAAATAATAGAAATTACCTATGTGTAACTTAAATGAAATATATATTCATAAACTATCCGTAATAACTGTACCTACCGTGTATTTCAGTCAATATAATACGTGTAATATTACGGTGTTTTCAATTACAAGGGCAGACTTCCACATGAACAATGGGGTGATCGGGTCATCATAACCCACCAGTTAGCCCAATGTCTGTGGGTAGTAAAATTATGATGATGATTGGCGGGTCACAACTCCGGTGACCCGCCGTTACAAAAGTTGCTTAATATGCAAGATCGCAGCTTTCACGCGCAAGCTGCTGCGCCATCGAGCTCCTCGTTATCGCTATTGAACCATAAACTTTAAGAGTATGTGTCTGTCGTAAACGTAAAAAGGCGGACCATATCTCACCGTGTCAAAGTTCATGGCTACCGGAGTACGCAGGACAAATACTTTTTATTAAAGTACCTACATGAATATCGCAAATATAGGAAATTTACATTAGACAATAATTACGAAAACTTTTTTACTCGTCTGTCACCATAGTGCTAAGTGTGAGTTTCATTCGCGATTCGATCATTGTTAACGAAAACGAGAACTTTTATGGCAATATTTTAACTCTCTACGTATTCCACCAGGAGGCGCTGCTTCAATACCATTCTAATTTTTGTTTTCGTAAACTTAATCGAATAAATGCGGATAGTAAACAAAATTCACGCTAGGCACTCGATTTCGTTGGTTCGAATCCGCGAAGTCAAAAATATACTTGGGTGGTTTGCATTGTGGTGCGAATCGCTGAAGTACGAAAAAGACTTTCGCCGATTCATACCATGGTTCGAAACAGCCAATTCAAAAAGTGTCCTTCTGCGATACAAACCGTGGTGCGAACCAGTCGTGGTGTGAATCGATGAAGTACCCTCGAAGACGAAGTGATACAAATTCTCGTTTTCGTTATCGTGGTCAAGTTTTATTGTTGCATATTTTTAGCTCTCGTCTTGTTACTAACTGCTTTGACGCCAAACAAATCCAAGCTTACGGTGACTTGGTAAGCAAAACCTGCATATATCAATCTGTTAAAGACGTACATTAAACAAGTTAAGAGTATCTAAAGTATATTAAAAGCAATCGAGGGAGAATTGTTTCTTAGAAGCTACGAGAACGTAGCCTCCTTTTCTCAAACAGTTTCACAACTTTTCGTTCTAATACTATGCATGTCTCCCTCTAAGTTCATGGAAGTGACAAGGACAGATAACATACTTAATCGGAAAAGTTTTCTCTTGGAAAATTGTTGAGTTCCTCTCAATAACAAACAGGAGCGTGTTACTCGATATTAATTACTCCAACCAAAGTGTGAAAATGTCATCTGTGCTATTTTTCACTAGAAGCTTTCGGGTCACCTGATGAAAAGTAATCACCGCCGCCCATGGACACCCGCAAAACCAGAGGAATAGGCTCGTTTCTTGAAGATTCCGAGGTCGTAACGGTCCGGAATACCGCCGCCGGAGAGCTGGTTCCACAACACTGTAGTTCGAGGCAAGAAGTTTCGTGAAAAACGCACAGTAGTAGACCGCCATCCATCAAGGTGATGTGGATGGAATGACAGTCGATTGCGTGTAGTGGGTGAAGGAAAACAGCGGTAGGGATCAAGCCGGTAAGGATCAAGTGTTCGTGAAAGTGCATTAGTGTTGGCATATGAAACAAAACAGTGTAACGTCACTTTTCAAAGAAATTCTTAGAACTTAGTAAAACCTCACAACTTGCTATCTCTGCTACTTCTTACTTGAAAAGCTATTGTGACTTTCATAATGTAATGTAGGTTCATTATCATTTTGGTTGATTTCATCGTCATCGGCTCATAAATGTATGATGTTGAATGTAAGATATGAATGTTATATGTTATATGCCTTCCCACTAAACCAATAACTCATTTTTACGGAAAACACTACGTGTATAATTAATATTGATATATAAATAGTATATTTGTTTCTGATGTTTCGAACCCTCTTTACATGTAAACTCTCCCTGTACCACACGAACGGAACATGGACATAAGCAAATATAATATAGGTACAAATTAAAAGCGAGTAGACCGGTAAAAAGTTATTGCAACATTTCAACAATACACACGTGTTGGGGGTAAAATGAAACATGCGCCTAAAGGAAAGTACACATGACTGCACATCAGAATACCATATAATGTCAAATTTCCTCAATAGACTATGAGCTTTATGTCAATGGCAAATCATTGAACATTTACTATAGAAATTTGTTATTGTTGGGGTTAAAGTTACTCGCGTCCGTAGATTTACCCTTGAGACCCTGGGTGGTGCTAAATGAGTGACACTGTCTGAGTGGTAGAGCCACGCTGCATTACAGCACGAAATGGGCCGGCTCCCCCATCGTAATACCACCCTCTCACAGAATATCGGCGTGAAACAATGGCAGTCGTTGCTGTTGTGTTTCGTCCGGTGAGTAAAAGTACCGGAGTACTCACTCCTCCCCCCTCCCAATTCCTACTTCCTCCTCAAGATCCAACTCCTTCCTTAAGGCCGGCAACGCATCTGCGATTACTTTGGTTTTGCGGGGGTGTCCATGGGCGGCGGCGATTACTTTCCATCAGGTGACCCGCCTGCTCTTTTGCCTCCTTTTAACCCATTTAGACCGACCAGGTGTTTGTGTGTTGTTGTAAATGAAACTTTAAAAGTATCCTAATTAGGGTACATCTATATACTGTTTTATAGGTGTTAACACCCTGTCAGACTAAGTGGGTTAATATATAAAAACAAAAAGAAATTTGATAGTATGATGTGCCGGCGTCTGTACATTTCAAGAGCCTAAAACATCAGAGCAAGTTGTTTTGTGTACCGAACAGTATTACTTCCCTAAAGTTGCGGGCAAAAGCAGAGGTCAGAGGTCACGAATGAACTATGGGAAGCGAGCTTATATGCCCGCCTTTATAAGGTCGTCGTGTTTCAATAAGGGCAGGTTTTGATGCATAATAATAGGTAGTAAGTACTCTAATAGGAAGACAGGAATGCCTCTGTGGTAACCGGAGGTCTTGGGTTCAGTTCCCATGTTGGGCTAAGTGTGCTTAAGATTTATCAATGCATACATAGCTTGGATTTGTGTCATTATTATCACAAAATTTCCTTCTTTTGTGTTACTACTATGTTAGCAGAATTAAAAAAGTGCGTCCGTCTTCAGTGTGTCAAAGGGTGCAGGTTCAAATCCCGATCGTGAAAATTTATTCATCGCCATTCCGAATTTATTAAAATATTGACTGACACACTAAATATTAAACTCAGAAGTTATAGACGCTATAAACTAAAAATACAGGGTGTAGACATTAGCTACGAAATATTTTTTTACGACTAGAGGATAGGGTGTTCTTGTTGACATATCTTAATGACATATAATTGTATTAATGTATAAATTGTATTCTTATGTAAATTAACGTATAATTAAATAAATTGTTTCCTATTTTTTGTTCTGTTATCCTCACTCATTCCCTGCGTTGGTAAAATAGACGAACTATATATAAACTACTTCACTTTCAATGAATAAATTGATGATGATGATGAGATTTGATTTGATTTGATTTGATTGTCAGTATTTATTTATAAAATGTTTTCGGCTGTCAACAGAAACACGTAAATACTACAAAAAAAAACCCTGTAGGTATACATTGAAACCAGAACTTAATTCACGCAAATAGTCGCGGCGGTCGTCACATTCGCTTGTATGTACATGTATAAGTTCAGTAAGGGATAACTTGATTGCCCATGTGTGTAGTGTACCCCCCGTGGTCTCATAAGTGAATATCGCTAGGGCAACACTGCGCGGTCTTATAAATCTAGTTAAATCTTGATGGGACTCTGAAATAGGAAATAGTGGAGGACAGACATTTGGTATTAAACGACCTGATATGTGTAAAATAAACGCTAGTAGATCCGTAGTGTATATTGTTTCATTTTAATCCAGCCTTTTTAAACTCCAGCTGGGTATCTGGGTATTAAAAATAATGAGGTTAGATACTCAAATAAAAATAAAATTTAGTAACTTCTCTTTATTTAAAACGCGAGTAGTTCCGACCTTTTTTCATTTTATTAGTGGTAGAATTCAGACTTTTTAAAACTGCTACAAGGTATGAAAAAAGAATGAGCTTACATTTGTTTATATACTTTATTAAAATAAAAGAAATAGTTATACTAAAGACGCCATTAGTGATTTGCACCAAAAAATAGGTAAGAGAACCAGTCTGGATAAATATACCACACTCATCATCATACCTACCTACTACTTCTGCTTCCACCAAGCCGCCCTTTTCCCTGTATTGCAGTGTTCCGGTTAAAGCGTCGACAGGCTGCAGAGATCGCTTATGGCGGCTTAGGCGGACTGTCAATAGTTTTCCAACAAACTAAGAACAAAATTTAGCATTATCATTAAAATTTGTTTGTAAATAATAGGATCTGAGGAGCTCGATGGCGCAGTGGTTCACGCGCCCGGTCTGCGAGTGCTAAGGTTAAGCAACTTTCGCAAAGGCCGGTCATTGGATGGGTGACCAAAAATGTATCATCTCGAGCTCCTCCGTGCTTCGGAAGGCACGTAAAGCCCCAGTTGGTCCCAGCTGCATTAGCAGTCGTTAACAACCACCAATCCGCACCAGGCCTACGTGGTGGTTTATGGCCCGTGGAGCACGAGCCTTCCCTATGGATGGTTCCCTCCTATCCATCCATAGGGAAGCAGTGGAGACATAAATGAGCTGATGATGATGATGAATAGGATCTAGATTTTAAAGGCCCAAGTAGTCTCTAACCGTTGAACCTTTTTGGATGTGTAACTGTGCCCCTCTATAACAGACCTAAATCTGCAGTGGGTTCTATTAAAGACTAACACACTAAGCATAATGTAGTGCATGTTAAATATAGGAAATGCTTTTCAAAATATTACTTACACATTGTGGAATCGCAATTTGAATTCCTCATACAAAAGCTTCATGCAGCACAAAAACATATTACAAGTTCCAACAAGCTTGCTCCGCGCAAATAGCTCACGTAGAATAAATAACATTGTGAAAGCTCGCTCATGCAAAATATTTATATTGGATTCAGAAATTTAACTTCGGAACCAAATACATGTAGAGTTATATAGAACAAAAAGCTTTTAAAAAACAACCTTTTATTTAAATGCGCTAATAAGAAAAAAATTAAGATATCTGCTTCAAAATTGAGTTGCAAGATTCCACCAGAACAAATATACATACATTGCAAGTTAAATAAACGCTGCTGACATTATAATTGTTTGTAACATTGTTTGATATATTTCGGGTTATAATGGTATCTATCGTTGTATGATTGTTAACTAATTTGGATAGTGGGTGCCACTACTGGTGTTTGACATATTTATCGGCGCCAAAAATAACACGGAATGACTATTAAAAAGGTAAGTACTTAGTCTGTATTTAATTGTTTCTAAGGACCAAAATCTCTTGTTGCTCTCCCGTATTTTTAATGAATGAAGGAAAAAAATGTCGAACACTGAACGAATTTTTTTTTTTAAATTTGCCTGTGCCGAGTTTCTTGTGGCTTTTTTTCTTCCTACGGAGTAAGATCTCCAAAACGTAGCATTTAAGAAGCTGATTTTTCCTACTTAAGACTCTAAAAGTTTTTTAAAATGTTTACGGGTAAGCACAGTGCCTTGATCTCACCCGATGTTAAGTGATGATAAGGCCATTTGGTGGAAGCGCACTTCACCCGGGATCCTCAACTAGTGAGGCACTGGTTATCTTATCTCTAGCTGCTGGAACACAACAATGCTACAAACATTGATGTTATGGCGACATATTTAGATAAGATGGTGGTAGCTAGCCAGGCGGACAAACAAGTCCTACCACTAACTAAACCGAGTACACAAACATGTACCCCCCGCTGGAAATCGAACCCGGGACCTCTGGGTCTAAACCGGTGGTCTTAACCACTAGACCACAGAGGCGGTTAAAGTTACCCACAACAGGCTATCGGTACACTATTGAGCAGATATTGAATAAGCCGGTTTTAAGTGATAACCTACTTGGGTAGTGAAAGGAACCAGTGATCTTAATTTTTTTTCTTTAATCATTAAAAATAGTGATCAGAAATATAGCAACAAGTGAATACATTTGCTTCGCGGCTGAAATCCCGTAAAATCTCAATAATAATCTATCCTATTTTTTGGCGACGAAAGTTTTGTCAAACACTGGGCTTAAAGTGTCGAAAACTGGAGCCATTACCCAAATTTCATTGCATAAAAAAATCTAAAATATTTAACAATTTCTAGGGTGAAATTAAACCGGCATTGTGCACGAAGGCCACTTTAAATTAGAAATGGAGGTACATACGAGCCCGCTCTGAATATGCAACGCACTCGCGGCACAATATTGCCCTTGGACGATCGATTTTGTCCAACAATGGACTGTACTTTTTTTTAAACGAAAAAGAATCTTGTCTCTGGATTATCTGCCTTTTATCGCGGCATTTGTTCATGGAAATGTATGGTAATGTTTGGAATGTTTGCTTCTCTTATGGATAAAATTTTGTACTCGGGTTCGTATCGCAAGTACAGTCAGCAGAAAAAGTAACTGAACACTTTAAATAGTACTTTGTTGAACCAAAACCAAAATAATCTAACAGCGTATTGAAAAGGTACTGAAAGACGTCCTCAGCCTCCGACTAGGTGTAGCGTCGATATTCGCAAGTTTTTTTTATATAGATAGCTCGGCAAATGACTCCATCCCACCTGATGTTAAGTGGAAATGGAGTCCAGACGCGAAGATAATTGGTGCAGCGTGAAAACAAACGTATCATCAGTTAACCTCACTCTGCCGGCCCACAAGGTGCTTCTTCACGCCTCTTTTGAAGAACCCCATATCATAGGAAGGAGGGAAAACGTGTGCTGGTAGACTATTCCATCTTTTGGAGGTGCGACAAAGAAACGAGTCACCAAATTTCTTTTTTAGGTAAAATATTAACATGCTTTTTACTCGATCCTTTCACATTATTACACCATTGAATTATAGCCTTAAAATATTGCGGGTACTTAAACAACGCTATGAATCATGTAGGGTAAAAGCACCAAAAAGTACGCATTGCTACTTATTGATAATATTATATCGGTTAACAATATTACCCTATCAGTTGCCTGCGACTTAATGTTCGCATGGAATTAATATATATATAATAAGGTTGTAAGTACGTAGTATCTATATATCTTATCTATACATATAATAAAACTGAAGAGGGTCGAATGTCTGTACATGGAAGATATTCGAAAAATAGTTGGCTGCGGATACTAAGAATCGATAACAGAACACGTTCCAACAGTTTTTAGAATTTTTGTCTGTTCATTTGTTTGTCTGTTTATTTGACCGCGCATCACGTGAAAATGGCTGAACGGTTTTAGATGAAACTTTGCACATAGACAGACCATGACCCGGACTAGGATATAGGATACTTTTTAACCCGGTAACAGGGTCCTGTGGGATAGTGTAGCCTTCGCGAACGAAGTCGCGGGCGACAACTAGTTTATTAATACTATGAATATGTTTCTGTCAATCTTATACGTAGTCTGTGGTAGCTTAACTCTATGACGTCTTTCGTATTCGTCGTTTAAGTTCATAAATAATGGGAAACCTAAAGGTTAACCGGATATTCATTTATATGGCATTGAGTAAACGTTTAGGTGTGAATTGAGCGTAACTGTAAATGTTACTGTGTTACCTGGAAACATACATTAGGTACTATGTTGGGAGAAAGCAGTTAAATACGATATAACATACCGTACATACCTATATATATCGGTAGTTTCACAATTCTTCATCTATTATTTTAACCTTAATATTGTTGATATCAGTCAATATTAAACAGTTTATTTAACTTTAAACTAGAAAAGTTAACTTGTTTAACACAAAGCTCTTGTTCCTCAAGTAACTTATTTTTATTGTAAAACATTAGGTAGTTAAGTCAGTTCTCGAACTTAGTAATTTAATAGTAATTACTGAATGATGTAAGATGAAGGTCGCTGATTGACAGAAATACAAAATAAATGCTGTCCTGCGTCTGCACCTGAACTTGCGAAGGTTATAATATAATTCGTATATGAAAACTAGCCAAGTTAGACCTTAGCCTTCAATATGTTATCCTTGAGAAAAAAATATATTTTAAGTTATAAATACGTTTCAGGACTGATCATTGAACTTGGCACCCATTTAGATCTCACATCTTATGTTGTTAAAGTTAACAATCAAGGCGTATATTTATATTGAACTTGGCTCTCATTTCACATTTATGTTTTTGATGGATTATCATTACTTTTTGTACAGAAATTATTAGTAGCTACTTATTCATAATAAAACAATCGCACCGCTCTCCACCCCGCTGCTCCACGGCCGCCGGCTGCACCGGGCACCGTGGTCCGTGTCCGTGGTATCATTTAATTATTTATAAGTAATGATCTTATACTATTGATGTGCTCTAATTATTGATATAATAATGAATACTAAATCCCAGTTAATAAAACCGTAATAAATACGAAAGTCGTCTATACTCTTACCTCCTTATTCATGAAAACGATTTAAGCATTATTTAGTTAATCATTGTTTTGTCTCTTTTTCTCAAATTCAAAATGACGTTTGTGTGACGGTGACAAAAAAATATTTAACTAAATAATGCTTAAATACTTTTTATGAATAAGGGGGTTAGTTATAAGTAGTTATAAGTACTAAAACTGATATGTTTGTATTTAAAAAAATTAAAGGTGGTATTCCATTCGTTATATATTCACGTGAAGACCTTAAAATCCACATAAAGACCGGCTGTCATCAATTTTGATTGCTGATTCTTACATTACATGCATCTAAAAGTAAATGTTCCTAATAGAATCAATTAATTGAAAATATAATAAATTGATAAAAATTATTAGTTTCTAATTTATTCCTTTGTATTCGTCCAACTACCTATCTGGATGCCAAATTTGAACTTTATAGGTCATCTGGAACTGGGTTAGAGTTTTGATCTATCAATAGATCAGTGATAAAAATTACGATTTTTAGGCGTTAATATTAAAATAACCGTTTGAGGCGTGTTTATGAAATTTGGAGCACATATGTACGGAGGACTTAAAGGAAAAAATGTTAATAACTGGTACCACTACCCTACCTAGCTAGGTAATATTCCTCGTTTAGTCATCGTTTATCGACCTGCAAACTGCAAAGCATAAATCATGGCAAGTACGATTCGTCCTTGCATTATACCACAGAGCACGAAACTACGCAAACAGACGCCTCGTCACAGCCTAAACGATGTGTTTTTTCCAACCGCAGGATTCTAAGAACACTGTAATCTACTTTAGTGCGTATTATAAAACCGCATTGACCAGTTGTTATTCAAAAGATTATAAATAAAGAAGCAATTGTGCACTCTATTCGGCACTACCTCTGTATTACAGGTAAAGATGTTTTCTTTGCTTAATCATACCATGGCGATGAAAACATAAGTCACGGAAATAAAACACCTGGCCACGGCAATTAAACTAAACTGTTTTACAAGGCATGGTAATGATTTTTTTTTCGTTTCCGTGTCTTTTTTTCATTGCTATAGCAAATTTTGGCCACGGAAACCACGGCGATGAAAATCAAGGCAAAAATATAAAATAACAAAAATTCTATTAAGTATTCGAAGTAATAAACACTTCACAAACAAACATAAGAGAAATGGCGTTCTATCGAATGCTTAATCAAGAGGACAAACTTATTCAAATAGAAGTTATACCTATCCACAGCGATGAAAGACAAAATGTCCAGTAACATAATAAATGGAATACTTTTATTTATGGTGCGAAAACGCAGGCACGTGTGTCCTTCTACGTCGAGCACTTAGGCGGCACTGATATGCAACGTTTAGCGCAGTGTTGCCGCTGGTCATTTGTAGGGTTACCGTACGCAAGAGATGAAATTACCGTATTGAAACAAAAATTGCCGTACATTTTTTTATTTACATGAAAAAGGGTTTTTTTTTCATCAGACAAGAAACACAAGCCAAAAAATAAAAACCTGTTTATGAAAAAGATGCCACTGAACCAATAGATTTAATAGAAAAAGGCACCACAGATCACTCCTCTCCTCCCATCAAATCCACAACATCACATAATAAGACATCTTCAGTGGCATTCTTTTCATAATCAGACGGATTTTTTTATTTTCGCTATCATTTCGGGAGTTGGCTTGAACCTCGTACAATTTGAATGATTTCTGGAAATGCACTGTTTGGCTAATAATGTTGCATTTATAGTAGATGTTAAGAGGCGGTTTCTTTGTTTTGTTTTAATGAAGTTGACAGCACTGAAGATTCTTTCTGAATCGGCATTTGCATGTGGCAAGGAAAGAACTTCAAAATCAAACTTCGCCAAATTCTGAAATTGCGGTTCCGATAAATGTAATATCTTGCTCCAAAACTTAGCGTTCATTTTTACGCAAACGCTGATTACGTTTCTTTTTTCATCTACAATTTTACTGTATTTCGTAAATATAGTAGCTAGTGGTATACCTACCCAATACCTACTTCCTTATGCTATGATTGCCTGATTGCCGTATTTTAGCGTACGGCAATGACCACTCTGCCGTATACCGTACAATTCGTCTTTAAAGAGCCTGAGTGCCGTACGAAACGGCAATTGCCGTACAAACGGCAACACTTTAGCGCACAGGGGGCAGGACGCAAGTCGTTATATAAAACAATATTCTTAAACATGTTTAGGACACGGCGATGAAAGGTAGTTCTGGGACAAATGATTTTTTATTTAACCATTCGTTGAATAGTAGAATAAATGTATTCTGTAACAATACTGTAACTATTCACATATCAAATAAAACTAGGTTTTAATATAAATAACCAGTAGATTTTAATCAATGAGGTATAATACACATCAAGGTGACGTGTGGACAAACACGGCAATGTAAGATTTCGAGGTTTAATTTATTTTTTTGGAGTAACTATTAATCCCATTAATAAAATATTAAGTGCTACGCATAGATTACTATTTCACCGAACCAGAAAAAAAAGTTAGTTTTTAGTACCGATTGCATCGATGCCACGCACTTTTTAGTCCCGGGAAATTCACCCCATTACTAGATTTTTATATGAAGTCGTGTCAAAGATATTTCTATCGCCACACAGGCAGTATTTAAATTTCCAAAAAAATATAAAATGCAAAAACTCCTTGCAATTTTTTTTCTCTTAGTAGTTAGATAACTTGTGCCGAAAATAATTTGTGCAAATTTAGGCAAAATAAGTTCAATTTCTTGTTAGATGGCTCTTGCTATGATTTAGGTAGCCAGTGTATAGTTTTTAGGCAGGTTATTAGTGTTTTGTCTTTGTCTGTAACTCTGCTTAAAACTTTAATAAGCGTTGTGCTTGTACAAGATAGAAACTGTCTAAAACTGAGACCCAATTTTGAGAAGGCAAAACAAATCTGTAAACATCCTTACTCACTTCACTTTCCCGCCAAGAAATCCTACATGTTTCGCTGTCCGTGCCTGACATGCGCTGTCACAGATTCGATTAAGGATCATCTGTCTAACTGGCCAGTTGTCGCGATGTGTCGCCTCAAATTGAAGTCGTTACGTGCGGAGTATTTACTACACACCGCAATTTTTCCGTCGCCACCTCTTTGTTTTTTTAATTCCATGGACCATAAGCAAGCTTCAAGGCTTCTATAACCTAAGTTTCAAGGGGACTTTTTGGCGGGAAAGTGAAGAGTCATGTCTGCGGTTTTGTTTTATTTTCTAAAATTTGTGCTATGTCGAATAATTATTTGAAATAATGGTGGATTATTAACCGTTAAGTGTTCGTGAGTGTGCATGAGTGTTGGCAAATGAAACAAAACAGTGCAACGTCACTTTTCAAATTCTCTCAAGAAGTCCGCCCGAAGACTTAGTAAAGCCTTTACTGAGATACTCGAGGGGTTGGGGGGTATATCATTATTCATTTCTCACTTCTCATTTCTATTATCATTCATCATCATCATACAGAAAATAAATATTATATTTTACATATTAAATAAATTATTATATAATTAAATATTAAATATTTATGTATTACTTGTTAGAAATATTACATTGACACTAGCTGACACTAACTGTGCTAATCGCACAAAGCCATCAACAAAAGGAAAAAAAAAGTTTTAAGGGTTATTATGATTACTTATCTTTAGACAGACAAAAGTACTTGTGAACCTAACATTGCCGGTTCTATTTAAATTCAAATACAATCAAAGTTGTGGTACACACTTTAGCTAGGTTAGTTTATCCAAACTCACTTTTAAGATATTATGGAGATTTTACGACTTAAAATTATTGATACAAAGCGATTTGTATATTTCTTTTTAATAGTATGCTGTTATTACACATTAAACCATTTTTAAAAGATAAGACTATTCGATTAGTTGTGCATCTAACGACTAAACGATTAATATTAAATCAGAGCGAGCTATGATCGAGAAGAATTTAAACAGACAAGACGTTTCTAATTACTATCACGTATCACGTTTTGTGGTGTTTGATGTTATATGTTTTCTTGGTATCGTGGTGGCACTAGTGGTCGATATTTTAATCACAATTTTCGTCGCCGAAATTTCTTTCTTCACTGAAATTCTACGGGATGTCAGCTAGGAAAGTGGTCTGTATTCAAATGTTGCTTAAAACTAAAATCAGTGGCAGACCCCTATTTATAATCATCATCATCATCATCTCAGCCAAAAGACGTCCACTGTTGGACAAAGGCCTCCCCCAAGGATCTCCACAACGACCAGTTTTGTGCTGCTCGCATCCAGCGGCTTCCCGCGCCCTTCACCAGATCGTCGGTCCACCTTGTTGGAGGCCTGCCCACACTGCGCTTTCCGGTTCGCGGTCGCCACTCGAGGACTGTTCCGCCCCAGCGGCCATCAGTCCTGCGAGCAATGTGCCCTGCCCACTGCCACTTGAGCTTAGCAACTCTTCAGGCTATGTCGGTTACCTTTGTTCTTCTGCGGATCTCCTCATTTCTGATTCGATCTCGCAGAGAAACCCCGAGCATAGCCCTCTCCATGGCTCTTTGAGTGACCTTGAGCCTTCTGATAAGGCCCATACTAAGCGACCACGTCTCAGTCCCGTATGTCATCACTGGCAACACACACTGGTCAAAGACTTTCGTCTTGAGACACTGCGGTATATCGGACGAAAAGAAATTTCGTAGATTACCGAACGCTGCCTAGCTTAATTTGATTCGATGATTGACCTCTTTGCTGAAGTTGGACCTACCTAGCTATTTATAATGATTAAAGGAAAAACATAAAAAAAAGAAAAAAAAAAGAAAAAAAAGAGCTGATGATGATGATGATGATGATGATGAAAGGAAAAACATGCCGATCACTGTTGCCGCTACCCTTTTGATCTGTTACGATGATTTTATTGTACAGCAAAATTAAATTACTTATTTAATTTTTATTCTATCAGAAATATAATATTTTGAATTGAAATATCAAATAAATTGCCGCTGCCTCAACTCAGAATACGCAAATACATCAAAATGATAAATTGATTCAATTCATATTGTTGCTTGAAATCCATACGGAGGTAAACACTGTTTTAATGAACATCCCTAGTGATTTCACTTTGAAAGCCAGATACATAATAAATTTGATACAAGTCGTAGTTACTATGACTCTGCGGACAGAAGCAGTTTATATCAAGGCCGTATCTATCACTAGCATAAGATAATCTAGAACCATAGGTACCATGATCTTGTCTCGAGCTATCCATTTTAGTTCAAGATGGATATTGATCGGTTTGGGTAATTAGCGTCATTTAATGGTTTTTATTAAGCGTTATTTTTACATGAATAATATTTTTTACTATTTTAGTTACAAGAAAAATGAATAATAATGTCAATGAGGGATAGGAACCGAGTAGTAATTACAATGTTGTTGATAGATATTTTATTTATTTAAACTTTTGCAACTTATTATATTACATGGCAGACTTAATGCCTGAGGCATTCTCTACCAGTCAACCATAGGGTGGTGCAGAGATTACATTGGTAGGTGCAATTTTGTGCGAAGACTTAAGTGGATTCTAAATATAATCTCGATATTAAGAATGTAATTAAGTAATTTGTTTTATGAAAAATAAATACATGGTCACAGTTTGAAATTTATAGAATAAACTTTTTTCTTAACCAGACATCTAGGTGACCACCTTAATAGTTATATTTTTTTAATGATGATAATTTCTTTTTTTTTTTCCGATTTAATTCACTCTCACGGTATGGTAACCAGCACTGCTCTACCAAACTGACTACAATCTGGGGGTCGACCGCCTAACTCTCTCGCTTTCGATCGCTTTGAAGGCGAGTCGAGGAGGAGGCGTTATCTTGTCATTTCGAAAGCAATATGAAAGCAATATCGAAAGCTATAGGCTATAGCTTTCGATATTATTCGGTATTATATTTCGATATTATATTAGAAAGCGAGGCGACGGCCTGGCTTTCAAAGCGATCGAAAGCGAGAGCGTTAGGCGGTTGGGGGGCTGGGGGTCGACCGCCTAACACTCTCGCTTTCGATTGCTTTGAAGGCGAGGCGAGGAGGAGGCGTCATCTAGTCATTTCGAAAGCAATTTAAAACCAATATCGAAAGCTATAGGCTATAGCTTTCGATATTATTTGATATTATATTTCGATATTATATTAGAAAGCGAGGCGAGGGCCTCGCTTTCGAAGCGATTGAAAGCGAGAGCGTTAGGCGGTTGGGGGGCTGGTTATCTAACCTGCGGTCTCTGGGTTTGAGACCACAGGGGTGTTTACACTGATTTTATTTAGAGACCATAATTCAAATTACATACACATAAGGCATTCCGATAACTGATTATCTATGATGAAGCGTCATCGCCACGATCAAGCCAAATACAACGTTACTGGTGTATGCAGCCAAGTACAGACGCCTCCACATCTACCTATCTAAAACGGTTCAATTTCTTCAATAAATATTCAACCATATGTCATATACATAAAGTTCAAAGTCAGTTGAAAAAAGGGGTATGAGTAATTTGGGGGTATTTTCTTTTTGGCGATGTCGCTTCAAAAAAAATATTTCATGTTAAAGATCTTATCTTATAAGCAAAAAATTATTAAACAGAGTAAGTCTATCATGGGCAGATTTTGAGCTATTTCTTATTAAAAAAATATATTTTATTCAGTATGTATGTTGCTCTTGTAACATAATCTGCTCCTTTGTTCTTTTCTGACTATCTTGATTCCCTAAAAAACTGAATGAAATATACTGAAATTCCAATTCCACAATTACACATAAACAGGTTTTCGGAAAGCAAACGTTGTCATAGTATTTTTTTTATGTCTTGCCAAGTTCTTTCAAATAAAAATTGAGAATAAACAAATAAAATAAGAATTGATACATTTTCGTATTTTATATGAACAATTCTTCACAAACTATGAGATTTCCGACTTTGCGTTTATTTTTATGTTGAAGTATATGTTATGTCGGTAATGAATTAATAAAAATAAAAAAAAACCCGCCCTCCATACAAAATTACTTAAACCCCTTTGACTGTTGTAGTCTGATGCAGTCGTGTGTATTTTAGATTAGTTAGCTTCAACATTATCATCATTCTCCATCATCACCAGCTCATTATATGTCCCCGCTGCTGGAGCACGAGCCTTCCCTGTGGATATAGGGAGAACGGGCCATAAACCACCACGCGGGCCCAGTGCGGATTGGCGGTTATTAACGACTGCTAATGTCGGAACCAACTGCTTTACGTGCCTTCCGAACCACGGATGAGCTCGAGATAATACATTTTTGGTCACCCATCCAATGACCGGTCTTTGCGAAAGTTGCTTAGCCTCAGCAATCGCAGACCGAGCGCGGTAAATACTACGCCATCGAGCTTTAACATATTACGGCGCAAATTGAATGAGCTGATCTAGACTTTTCCAATAAGCAATTATTACAGCATTATGGAATTTATGATTGATTTAATTTGATCAATTTGTTGTGCCAAACTTTTTCTGATCGTACTGATTATTTATTTGATTATACTTGTAAATTACATGGATGAGCTTTAATTAATAGTAGGCAAACTGAGAAAGTTGGCAAAGAATATTTATTTGCAAGAATATTTGCAAGAATATGGTTTTAAAGATGTACACAGATAAAAAAAAAAAAAAAAACAAAATCATTTATTTCTGTACCAAAAACCGTTTTACAAGAGGCAGTGATTGACTTCTCCTATATGCACCTAGCATAGTGCCCCTGTACCAAAAAGGAGTCGCTCTTCCTTAAATACATTTTATTTGCGGTACATATTATAGGTACTTCATCCTATTTAAACAGGACTTAAACTAATCTATACATTGAAATGTGTGTGTGTGTGTGTGTGTGTGTGTGTGTGTGTGTGTGTGTGTGTGTGGGTATGTGTGTGTGTGTGTGTGATCTTTCTTTCTTAAATAAATAATGTTATGTTATTAGAATCGTAGCCCAATTCTAATAAGTACGTAAATGCTATAGTTATGTAAATAACAACACTACCTATACACCTCTATTTACAAATAATTTTTATTTGTTTTTGCTAATCGTCTAATGTTTACGTGTAAATGGTCTACCAGGGTATTGAAGAGCTACAAAAATAGCGCTTAGAAGGTTTTATATTAATTTGATTAACATCTATTTTTATTTTCGGCACAAGAACTTTAATATATCTTGTCAGATCTGAGTCACAGCAACACGGCGCGATCGAGACGCGTGTTACCAAAATGTCGGAATTAAACGAGATAATAACATATGACGCATCTGTAAGCTTGTAAGATGTCTGATTAAAATAAATAATTAAATAAATAAATAAGAATGTATCACCACAGTATATAACTGTTGTATCAACTGTACCAAATATAACTAATAATATAATACAAGCGACCATCCGCGTCTTTGTCCGCAAAACCACACGAAATTAGAACGAATGTCTACCTACCATGAGTTAAGTTCTGTAAGTAATGTAAGTAGGTATCATGCAAATATGTTTGAAATTTTTTCTTAAATTTGTATTTTAACGTTTATTTTTTTGATTTCCTGAATGTGTAGATTAAAATATAGTAAGCAGTTGATTCATCAAAATCGTACAATGTTCTGGAGTTGAATGGTTCCATATTCCTAAAACCTCTCACTGCATTTGGGAGAATCGAAATGTGTGCTACGAAATGCCGGAACTGGACAAGATATGTCTTTATAATGGTGACAGACGACTGCATCACAGTATAAATATAATTTATACTAGCGTCCGGCCGCGATTTCGTCCGCATGAATACTCGCATCCAGAGATCCCGAGAGAATTTCGCGGCGTCTCTATCTCTTGCCTTCACGCCATGAAAGGGACCTGCTTGCAAAATTTAGGCATTCTAAGTTAGGTGGTCCTATCGTAAGGACTTCTGCTTTAATTTATATATAGATTTTCAATGTAGACAATTGTTAGAGCTTAAACGACTGCTACACGGTGGCATGTGCATTCCATATAAAAACACTTGGCGTGCATTAAAATGGGAATGCATTATGGCTATTGCGGTGACTACGAGTATCTATATGCTAAAGGACATTTACTTATAACATTCTATCTCATATTCTATTAATACTTACTAAAATGAAGTAAAAGTATGAGAGTGTGCTCACTTGCCTATCAAAAAGATTTGGCCTAGAACAAAGTCAACTAACCGAGTAAGACTATTTCAGAATAACATTTCTAGCTGACTCAACGTAAAAACGATGCGCTTGGTCAGTAATATGGAGAGATGGGCCCATTAATCCACTTCGCCGCTACTGCGGGGGAACTAACAACCACCATCTTTATTCGGTGGTAATGGAGAGATAGCACCTTTTTAAGTATAGCGTCCAGGATTACATTCGACAATTGCAATCGTAAAGTAAGCGATAGTCTATGAAGCTACTTTCTTTCGAGTTCAAGTTTGCTTTCAGAAAGTTCGTTTTTATCTTTGTAACACTGTTTGTGACTATCGTGTTCATAGCTCATAAACTTTCGAGTCTACTTCTTTAAGTAAACCCTTGATTGTAAATTCATGTGATATGGAACAAAATAAGACATACATATAATGGCATCCTTTCTTCATTTAAAGACTACGAATATAACTTAGTAGTTACTAAGGTTGCAAGAAATAAAATAAGATATATATACTTTATTGTTCACCAAAAATAAGAGCTCAAGCGCGCTAATACCAGACACAATATAATTTTAATTGTTATCGGCCACCTGGTGGTCGCTCGACGCTTGAAAGGATAAAACATTTGACAAAAATAACTAGGTACATAAAATAAAATACACGTACAAGGGGCGGTCTTATCACTAAGAGTGATCTCTTCCACACAACATTTTGTATCTGCAGAAACAGAAGTGCAGAAATGCACTTTGTCAAGCATTTTAGCAAACAAACTAAAGTAAACCTCATCTTGCAGATATGAAATAAATGAGACAGCTAAATAACATAATTTCTGCACACAAAGATTAGAAATAAAACAAGGTACAAGCCATTATGATTATTATTGACAGAAATGCTATGTGGCGAGCGTTTTAACAAAAATAGTGTAAACCATGTCGCTTTAGACATAAAATGGTAGGTATCCTTCCTTCATTCAAAGAGTATAAAATATAACATGGTATATATACTAAAGTTGCGAGGAATGCTCTGTGTCGCTGCGAGCGTTTCAGTCGTGGTTTTAGCGAACAATTTAGTGGCATGTCGGTCTTTGCCGTCTCGGGCTGCTGCGGTCAAAGGGCTCCCCGGCCACGCCGCACCTCCGTCACAAAAAGGAGATTCACAGAAGGTAAGCTACATCTAGACACGCGGCAGCGTGTCAAGCCAAGTTCAAACTAACAGAACTGGCGAGCAGCACCGTGTGTAATATTATACGAACCATTTGGAGCCACTTTTGACCCCTTCATAACTCAAAAACTATTTCACATAAACATGTCAAATTTTGCTCATATATTGTGACTTGCGAGATACATATGTGCTCCAAATTTCATATACACACCTCAAAAGGTTATTTAAATATTAACATCCAAAAATCGTCATTTTTATCACTGACTGATCTATAGATAGATCAAAACTCTAACCCAGTTCCTGTAAGTTCTTATTTTATTCTTCCGGAAATTTTGCTGGCTGGTAAAAAATAGCCATCGAAAATAGGGCTCTTCCATGACTGTTTTAGTAGGTATTTAATAATAAATCGTATATATGAGAACTAGCCAAGTCAGACCTTAGGCTTCAATATATTATCCTAACTTGGCACCCATTTAAATCTCACTTCTTTTGTCGTTGAAGTCAACAACCCAGGCATATATCATAATATTGAACTTGGCTCTCATTTCACATTTATGTTTTTGATAGGATACATACCTACTCGAATCTCGGAATATTTTTTTTTTATTGCTGATTGCCTCAGACCGCATTTTCAGCTTTACCGGGCTTGTTTGGGGGCGGCGAGAAACTTAAAGGGTTAAAAGCCATGTGAAACGAATCACCTTCGGAGGATTTCTAGAGGGAACGACATCGCGCACTAGTGCGCGTCCCCGTGCCCTACTAGATTCTCCGAAGGGTTCGGATCGGATCAGAGAGCAGAACCACCCGAGGGCGCCTCTAATGGCTCGGACCTCGGCTCGGGCAGACCGGACAGACCGGGCAGTGGAGGAGGAGAGAAGCGCCCAGGTACAAGTCTGTACCTGGTATAGAGCGCGTGTGAACCGGTTCTTCGTACCCTTGTTCTACGAGTACGGTATCTTGGACCTAAACTAGTGTGCATGTTTAGTGTATTCTGTAAATGTGTAGTGTCATTTAGAGGATCGGGCGGGGATCTCGGAACAGCTCTGATTCTGTGACTGTGAGAGGTTGTTTATATGTATGCGTTGCTAAAGCGCGTTTTTATGAAGCTTCCTTTTATGGGTCTCCTTATTTTGTAGCTCCGTCGAAGAACTCCGCATTTCGGTGATATTTTTGCAGCTAAACTTTTCGTGTTTAAACCATTTTCATGTACGCCACATTGTGATGTTTATGTTATGGTACCTGTGGTCCTGGTGGCCTAATTCCTTATTCCAGAAATTTATGATAAAAATATTAACTTCTGCGCTTCATACGCTTGTTCTGCTCATACCTTCCCACGTGAACATGAAATAACATTGATAGGTCAGACCATACACCACGCGCTGGCCCAATGCGAGCTGTTTCATTTACATTATATTTACATTCATTCAATAGTTGTGTAAAATGTAGATAGGTACGCCATACAATGAAATTATCTACTCGGCTTTTTAAAAATTAACAAATGCAATGATTACAACACTAGATACATATCATATACTTATATATCTGTATTACCTTCCTTAAGTCGTGGAATAAAAAATATAAATTGTAGTTTTTCATTCAATTAATAATATTTGGATATTATAAGGAAGTTTGTCGCGTTAAATTGACGTGATGTGGTGTGGTCTGCTAAGGCAGACAGAAACCCTTTCTCCTATGTGTGTGAAGGGAATCGAGCAGCCTGCTACACAACACCGCAGACAATAGGAAATTTATGGTTTTGACTACGTTCTGTCGCCGGCAACGGACGCGCCAAACCACAAAAATGTGTATGTATGAAATCTAGTTATACGTGGCACTGTTACTGCATTTAAACTTTCATAGCCGAGTGTGCATGTGTATGGGAGTTTGCAGATTGCCTCAGACGGCATTTTCGGCTGCATCGGGCTTTTTGAGGGCGGCAAGAAACTTAAAGGGTTCCTTCAGCCGTGTGAAACGACCTTCGGAGGTTTTTTAGAGGGAACGGCATCACGCACAAGCTCGTGACCCCGTGCCCTACTAGATTCTCCGAGGGGTTTGGATCGGGTGATATTAATGATAGGTACGCATAGTGTGCGCTCAGTCTCACCATTTTTGAGGTATCAGGTCTGGTTCCCGTTACAGGTAAGTTTTTTAATCGTAATAAATAAATACATGTGTACATAAAATTAAAACTAATACAGCATCATCAATTGCACGGTTTCTTAGACAGACATTTATATGCGAGTAGTACCCATATAGAGGGTCTCTGCACTCTCATTATCATCAACTTATAAATGTACCTGCAGATTTTAGACCTTTCCACATGAACAATAGTACATATCAATCCATAACCGTCCACCCTGGCTCAATAGATAGGTTTTAACAGCTGTGATCGTACAGCAACAACCGAGCAAGCACGGAACAGCTCGACATCATTTAATATGTCACTCATCCCGTTACCAGACAATGCGTTCGTTGCTTAACTTACAAGATAAGCCAACGTGCCAGCCGCGGCTGTAGCGTCATTCAGTTCCTCTCTTAACCCTGACAAATTATAATAAACAAGTCTCAGATAAGCACTTCCCCTTACCACAAAATAAGGAGTGTCACAGAACGTAAGCTTCATACTAACGCGCTCGAGCAACGTCCAATCCGATCCGAGCCTCTCGGTGAATCACATCCGATCCGATCCGAGCCTCTTGGAGTCGAGTAGGTAGTAGGGTACGAGGACACGCAGTAGTGCGTGATGCCGTTCTGCCATTCCGACTCTGGCGGTGCTTCGTTTCACACGGCTTGAGGAACCCCTTAAGTTTCTCGCCGGGCGGTGACGCTAAAAATGCGAAGTGATAATCAACAAGCTCTCTATAAAAAAATGCACTCATAGGCAACCTCTAGCGGACACGGAATCCCGAAACAGATACGCTCGAACTGTTCCGAGCTGTTCCAAGATTCGTGTCCGTCATCATCATCATCATCAGCTCATTTTACGTCCCCATTGCACTGGGGCACGAGTCTTCCCTATGAATGGATAGGGAGACGGGCCATAAACCACCACGCGGGCCCAGTGCGGATTGGTGGTTGTTGACGACTGCTAATGCAGCCGGGACCGACGGCTTTACGTGCCTTCCGAAGCACGGAGGAGCTAGAGATGATAAATTTTTGGTCACCCATCCGATGACCGGCCTTCGCAAAAGTTGCTTAACCTCAGCACTCGCAGACCCGGGCGCATTAACCACTGCGCCATCGACCTCCTCTGATTTGTTCGATTTCGTGTCCGTGAGAGGATCTATGTGTGCGTTCCTCGGCAAGATTACTTTCTGTGCGTCTCATTATTTTGTGCCCTTACTTTGCACCTAACTACTGCGCTGCGCTACAAAGGGGCGATTTTTGTTAATTTTCTCGCAAAATTCTCATTTCATGGGTCTCGTGAGATTTGCATAATTATCGGGCCCGGCGCCCGGCACGCTCCAGAGCCTTTAGCTACCCACACGCTGATCAAATTACGTAAAAATAGCAAAAGCTTTCGTATTACACGGATAAAGAAAAAATAAAGTGATTTGCATAATATTTACTGTTGTCAAAAAGCAATTTAAAGGTACTTTACCTCCTACACGTATGGAGCTTAGGAGATGATTTGCCATAAAATACTATTAGATAACATATACTATAGTAAGTAATATAATAAAATTAAGATGAAAAATGTATTTAGCGTTCTTTTCAATGTTTCGAATTAAAAGTCAAACAGGAAATTTAAAAAAATATTGGATACTTTTTTGAAAATTTTAAACGTTGTCGGTTGCATACATTTTTAAAAATGTCATCTATCAGTCAGTAGTTATACTCGTACCTACATGAAACCCAATAGTCAGTAAAAAGAGTGTTCATTAGCTTTTAGTTTTACCCATCCAATAGCTTAACGTAAAAATCGATTGATGATATCAAATCTATATATTAATACGTGAAGCAAAAACTTTGTACCCCTTTTTACGAAAATTGAAATGAAATGAAATGAATGAATGAAATGAAATGAAAATGAATGAAATGAAAATACTCTTTATTGTACACCATACAAAAGACTTAGAGAGGACAGTACAAGAAGAAGTTTGCGTGGACGGAGGAGTATGAAATTTCGCACGCATAAAGTTTATATAGAGAAGAATTGCAGAATGTTAATATTTTTTTTAAATTATGCATAAAAAATACATTAAATCAATAAAAAAAACATTACACACACCAGTATTTGACACACACGCATATATAGGTACTCTTTTAAAAATTTTCAAGTATGGAAGAGGAGCGGCCGAAATCTGTCAATGTCAGTCCAAACTCACATTCTATCTTTTTTAATTTTTCATTGCTTAGGATACAATCCGTGCAGCCTTAAAAAAATTACGGTTGAATTTCGACCACTGGGCGACCACTACTTAGAAAATAAACTGGGAGCTCAGGCTACATTTAAATATTTTATATAATTGAAAATTACTTAATTTGTTTGTGTTTCTATTTTTTTTTAACTCTTGATAATTCTATATAATTGATTACATACTTGTTCATATACCTTTTTGGCTTAGCAACGTAACATGTATCAACATAGATACTTATCAGCTTTACAAATAAATAAATAAAGTGTTCGCAGAAGCTTATATAAGCCCGCGAACAGTGACGAGGGTTCGGATGAGGCGTAAAGCTTCTCAATATTTTTTTGTGGAAACGCTTGGCTTTCATCTCACCCAATGGTAAGTGACGAAAAGGCTGAAGGTAGAACGGCATTTCACCGGCTTTTTTATTTAATTTTATTTAATTTAAAGGTACACCAACAGCAATACACATATACAATTAAAATAAATTTTACAAGGGTAGTGTCTTAAATATGTTTGCCAATTATAGGTATACACAGCATTCGTTGTACAGTTGTCTTCAATAGATAAACTTAAATTAAATACAGAACATATTATGCTAATGATAATCGGACTAACTTATTACATTATTTTACGAGACTTGTGTGCTTGTAGACTGAAGGTAAAATCAGTCAATTTCTTTTTGAAAATTCTAGAAGAGTCGTTAAAAATGTCAATTGTAGGGATTCTAAGCGAAATATCGTTGTACTCCTTACATAGGGTATATACAATGCGAGCACTGTCCAGTGCTCTTACTGGTGAGAAATTTGTTCCGTTATGGACTGACAGTATACTGCCGCAGTATCCTAGGGAAATATATGACGTCATAAATCGTCGCCATTTTTGTACTGTAAGCACTGGCATTTTCGAGGTAAGGCGCTCTCAGTGCTTTGATCACGTGATCAGCAGCGTCCAGAAATGATGACATGGATGACAGCATACTGGACTGCGTTCCGTTTTAAACAGTAACCAGTGTAGCTAACTATAAAGGAACGGATTCGCAGTATACTAAATTGACGTCACACCTTACAGTGGTCGCAGTGTATATCGGAACATACCCATACTCTGGCAAGAGGGTAGTGTGCGCCTAAATTGGTTTTATGGTCCGGAAGGGAAATCTGGGATACCTGTAAAGAACGTTTATTTTAATTTGGTTTAGGAGAAATTTTCAACTATTGAGGAATTGGTTATCTTATTTTTAGCTGGTGGATGCATAGCATTAGCCTTTTCTACTTTTTAGCTATTAATTTATTGAATAAGTCGATAGCCTTCCTTAAATAAATATTTTTATCATTGTTGTTGTTTTTTTATTTATTTATTTCATCATCATCATCATCATCATGTCAGCCAAAAGACGTCCACTGTTGGACAAAGGCCTCCCCCACGGATCTCCATGAGGGGTATTTGCCGTAATCGCCACGCTTGGCAGGCGGGTTGGCGATCGCAGTTGATTAAGAGTAACCTCAGAGAGATGCTGCTGCCCATCCTCCGGAATGATCCCTTAGTCGGCTTTTACGACACCCTCGGGAAGATATGAGGTGGTGCAATTCTTTATCCCCGGCACCACACAGGGCATTATTTATTTAATTCAGACATATTATTATGTCCATAGAATTTGTTAGTAACAATGCACTTAAGTACTATGTTAGTAAGATGGAATATAGGGCAACATAATTACTCTAGATCCGGTACTTCATGCACAAAGGACATGAAGGCGGATCCAATGCTCAGCATAGGGCAGTCGACTCGACCAGCCAGAACTCTTAGAACTACATATTTCGATAATATGGCGGCCGTTAGACAAGTGGTCTTTAAACAAGCCGTACTGGCTACCAAACCGAGTACAAAAAACGTAACCCCGCTGGGAATTGAACTCGGGACCTTCTGGGTCTTTATGACCGATGGTCTTACTTGAAGTACTTGAACAACAGAGAGGCCGGTTAATACGTTTTTTTATTATTTAATAAATAAAACCCCAGGAGCACAGAACAGGAAAAAAGAGCGTTAGCTTCGTAACAATTTAATTTTAACTTAATTAAGCCGAAATCTAAGAAACCTCGATAAAATTGAACTAAATTGATTTAATATTTATCATACATTAAATAATATCTACTTTTATTTCATATTTCATAATTTTTTTGTGAATTGTTCTGGTAATTTACTGAATAATTATGATTTTTTTATTGCCTCGAGGAAGAGCTCGATGGCGCAATGGTTAACGCGCCCGGTCTACGATTGCTGAGGTAAAGCAACTTTCGCAAAGGCCGGTCATCGGATGGGTGACCAAAAATTTATCCTCCGTGCTTCGGAAGGCACGTAAAGCCGTTGGTCCCGGCTGCATTAGCAGTCGTTAAAAACTCCAATCTGCACTGGGCCCGCGTGGTGGTTTATGGCCCGTTCTCCCTATCCATCCAAATGATGATGATGAATGTTCTTCTATTACCAATATAGAATGCTAACTGACAAAGTTCAAGTTTTTATAAGCTCCATACTTCCTAATATTTCGTGATTATTCCGTCATCGTATCAGTGAAGTATTTCGCTACTATAATGTTGCTATAAATAGATTATCTGATTCCAAATATTTAGGTCGCGAAGCTATCAGGCTAGCTTTTGGAACGGTGTGCTAGTTCAGTTAACAATTAAAATTTTACTTTAGTTTTGGCTCGCTCGCTCTGGCATCTAATCTTGCTTTAGTAAAAATGCAGTGCAGGTTCCAGAACAAAAGGGACTATTTATCTTATTGTCTCTAAATTCAAAATCATTTATTCAGTTTAGGCTACAAATAGCTCTTTATGAATGTCACTATGTAAGTCTAGTCTGGGCGGGAGACCTTGTATTGAGAAGAACGGGCAAGGAACTCAGCGAGGGCATTTCTTTTGTCCCATTACAGCGTCAAAATATTGGTAAATGCCTTATCAGATAAGGACACTTTCCATTACAAATAAACACAAAAAAAATAAAGGACAATCACAACATGTAAAAAAAACCCGGCCAAGTGCGAGTCGGTATCGCGCACGAAGGGTTCCGTACCATTATCTATAAAAATATTTCAAGTTTCTACCTGTTATTGTTATTAAGACCGAGAAAAAAATTGGAAAAAAATCACGTTTGTTGTATGGGAGCCCCCCTTAAATATTAATTTAATTTTAATTTAGTTATTTATTTTTAAAGTAAATAATATAACTCAATACTCTGTGAATATTTCAAGCGTCTACCTGTTGCCGTTATCAATATCGAACAAAAACGAGCAAAAAAATCACGTTTGTTGTGTGGGAGCCCCCTTAAATATTTATTTTATTCTGTTTTTTAGTAAGTATTTGTTGTTATAGCGGCAACAGAAATACATCATCTGTGAAAATTTCAAATGTCTAACTATCACGGTTCATGAGATTTAGCCTGGTGACAGACGGACAGACAGATAGACAGACAGACGGACGGGTTCGGGTACGGAACCCTAAAAACAAAACAAAAAAATCTAAGTTTGCAATAATTATGCAAATGTCGGAACACTCAGACCAGCAAGCTAGTCGGTTCGGCCATGTTACTTATCCTGGGACAAATTCTGACCTTAATTAAATCTAGTATTATACTTACTCTTACTGGTACTCTCACCAGGAACCTTGATACCAGCATTTTAAGACCAACCACGCTGTTAAAGGCATTCTGCGTATTACTTTATGAGCTTTATGTAATTTTTTTATATCTGGGGCTCCTTTTAGTGTAAGACCATTCAAACAACTATACCCATCTAATGATGTCCTATGCTATCTTTATTTTTAATTATTCTTTCAATTCACTTAGGATTTAGTTGCCCTGTAGGTTTACTGATAGAAGGAGGGTTTATAAAGTTATTTCTTAAGGGCCCGGATCATCCTAGCGGCACGTGAGGGAAAGTGCAGGAGTTTTTAGTGGATATGGCCCACCTTCACACTTGAGGGTGTTGGGGTAGACTCTCACATAACCATCTGCGTCTCTACGGGCGCAGTGAAAAAATGCATTATTGTTTTGTTTTGTTTTTTTCTTTTAATTTCTTGTATTTCCTATTGGTTAGTGTCTGTGTTTAAATAAACGTATTCTTTCTTTTTTTATTTATTTTATTAGGCATAGCCTAATACATTTTCTCCAGTATAAAATAGACGATTTAAAAAGAAAATCTAAAGTGTTATTAGCTATTGTGTTGTCTTCTTGTTAATGGCGACCAACTTACCTTGTTTTTACAACACAACTTAAATATTTAAATGCATTAGGATCTCTCCAAACAGGTTTAACTGACCTGTCTGTTCAAGTTTTTTTGTGGTATTAAGTGGTAGACCGTGCGTCATTAAAGACGGAAAAAATGTTACCAGCATTAGCAGTATCCTGTGAGACTTTGACATTTTAGTCTTGTTTTGTTTCGTAACAGTCAACGAAGATAAAAAAAAAACAATTATCTATATACATATAATGACTTGTCCTGACTGATTCATCATCGCCGAGCCGAAACCGCTGAAAATAATGAGATAGAATTTGGACTGTAGGTTAATTGAGTGACGTAATCAGCCACTAAGAAAGGATTTTACGGAAATCGTACCCTAAGGGGGTCAAATAGGGGTTGAAAGTTTGTATGAAAGTCCGTCAGTTTTGAAGTAAAATACATAAAAATTGGTATTTGGCTTTTTGAAAAGAAATAAGGAATGACATGTCTCAGGAATTTTGTTTATTTTCTTTTACAGGAGTAAAAAGGGAAGAAGATTTGTTTGGTAAAATCGTTATTTTTAAAGTAATACCTAACTATATAAATGAATAATTGATTCGATATATAGATTTTTCAATAAAATTAAAAATGACGTGTTTTTGCATTTTTCGCAAAACCACCCCTAAATAGGTGAAATAAGGTTGGAAAGTTTATATGGAAATCTGTCATTCCTTAAATTTCGGTATTTGGCCTGATTAGAAATTATGAAGTTTCAGGATTTTTAGAAAATGATAATTTGTACAGGAGGTTTCAAAACGGACCAAAATTACTTATACAGAGTGATCTATTACGTTGTTTTGTGTTAGAAACTTTTTATTAACTCTAGCTCACATGGATGGGCTTTATATTGATCAAAAATGAAAATCTTAATATTGAAATAACGTGTCATGTTACTCGTGTAGCCCACGTGAGCAAAGCCGCGAACAAAAGCTAGTACAATATATAGTACACATGGTTTACTAAAGTGTACGCCAACACTATGAACATTGAAATGAGACGAATTACGTTTAACTGTTACATTTAATTTTAACCTGGCGTCGCTTTGGATCGTCTTGTTCAGTTCAGGGCAGTAGGGAGAGCAAGAGATCTCGTGGTCGCTCACCAACCAGATGGGCAGGTCTCTTTAGATCCCTCACTCATTCCACTACGACCGACTGCTCTCAATACATCCAATAGTGCCGAATGGAGACGCATTACAAGAGCCGTCATTCACCAAGACACACTCATAATCACGACGACTCTGTCAAGAGTGCCCGACAATACGAATAAGTCTCCCTTTGACGAGATGTTGTCATCATCAACCTATCTCAGTCCAATTGGACATAGATCTCTCCCAAGGCGCGCCACTGAGCCCGATCTTCAGCTCTCCACATCCAATTTCTGCCAGCCGCCCTGCGCAGTTCGTCGCTCCATCTGGTCGAGGGGCTTCCCACACTTAACCAAATCGTTAACTAAATCGCGGTCACCACTCCAGAAATCGTCTACCCCAACGGTCATTGGTTCTGCGACAGATGAGACCAGCCCACTGCCACTTCAGCTTGCTTAGCGCAAGAGTTATGTCGGTCACTTTGGTTCTCCGACGAATCTCCTCATTTCGGATTCGATTCATCAGAGAGACCATAGCTCGAGCCTAGCCATAGCCGAGCATAGCCGACCATAGCTCTTTCCATAGCCTGCTGAGTCACGGATCCGGTAAAGGTATTGATACGTTAGGATACCCGACATACCTAGGTATATGTGCAACTGAAATCATCACTCGTAGCTACCGCAAACAAAACGATTACAGAATACCAACCGCAACTACGTCAGCAAGTTAATAATTAACGAGATATCGACTGTTTTTAGCGCTGAGGGGTGTCGGCGCACTCCAGTTGCTACAGTTCGTAGAGTTTGTTTCTCTTCATTCGAAACAGCTAATAATTACATTTTATGATTTAAAATTATATATATATTATAGGAATAAATAATATCGTGCTACAAACGAAATGCATCAGAATACTTGCCAACATAGACTCCATGACTAGTTGTAGAGGTTACTTCAAGAAATATAATATTTTAACACTTACTTCATTATATATATCTGAAATATGTCCTTTAGTTAAAAATAATATCCACTGGTGTCCATAATATTAAATATGAAATTAAAATACCTCGCCTAATAAGTTACTAATGGTTAATTCATGTCCGTTTTCAATGTCAGTCAAAATCTATAATCAAATTCCGGAATCAATCAGAAATTTACAAAAAATATCAATTTTCAAAAACAAACTCAATAAGTACCTATTTAAATGGTAATTCACTGTGGTAGTTTTTTGCTGATAAGGACACATGCCTGACTTAGTTAGCACAAAATTAAACTTATAAATGTATATATATTTTACTTATGAACAGACTTTTATCTATTATACAATTATTATTCTTTAATTATAGTGTAAAATGTAAATTTTAATTTTAGGTATTCATTCTAATATTAAGCATTTAATATTTGCAGTGTCCTTGCAGTGGTGAACTGATGATCTATTGTACCTACATTAAGAATAGCACATAAAAATTTGAATTTGAATTTGAATTAGGATAGGACCTATGTAAATGTATTTTGACTTTTTTACATTATCCAGCTGTGGATGTCTTTTGGCTGATATGATGATGATCATATCAGCCAAACAGGACAGGTTTGTCCTCTCCTGTTTGTAATTGTTTGTAATATGTAGCCAAATATGCTCCATATCTTACTAAATAAGTAACCAGCAAATGCAGTACGATAGATGCTAAGTAACAACACGGTAAAAGTGTTAAAAAGGTACTGAAGAGTAGAATCTATATATTAATACGTGAAGCAAAAACTTTGTACCCGTTTTTACGAACATTGCGCGGACGGAGGAGTATGAAATTTCGCACACTTATACTAGTTTATATAGAGAAGGTTATCCGAATGTTAATATTTTTTTAAATTATGCCTAAAAATACAATAAATCAACAAAAACAACATTACACACACTACCATGTATTTGACACACAAGTACTGTTTGTTTTTAATGCGGCCGACCTCTGTCAATGCCAATCAAAACTCACATTCTATCTTTTTTAATTTTTCATTGCTTAGGATACAATCCGTGCAGCCTTAATAAAATTACGGTCGAATTTTGACCACTGGGCGACCACTGGTTATAATAAATAGGCAAGTGTTTTATTGTTAAAATGAAAAATTGTTGATAACTAATATCAATTTCAAAGCTTGTAGTGCTTGTTGTTACTTCACCTGGCTAGCTTTCCCATTTTCATCTAAGTCTGTGGCTCACACAAATATGTTAGTAGCATTGTAGTGTTCCGACAGATAGACATAAAGTAGCCAGTTCGTCATTAGTTAAAGAAGGGTGAAGTGCCTTTCACCTCTAGCCTTATCATCACTTACCGTCAGGTGGGAGGAAGGCCAAACGTTTCCAAGTCGAGAAATAAAATTATTATACTAAATGAATTTTGTCTGAAAGGCTTCAAAGGCGTCGTTATTCGATTGCCATATCATTTGCAACCAGCAGTCCTTGTATTTTCCCACGTTTAGTTGATTTGAATGGCGTGTATAAAACAACACCTGGATGGTTAGTTTTATTCTATGAATTTATTCCCACAACTCCTACTAAATAATATTTGTCATTTCGATTTTGAGTAGTCGTGGATTTTGGATGGCTGGGAATAACTTCTTGTTTGTTAGGCGATCCTTCAATGCCATAAAAAAATCATTTGACAAAATGTACAGTTAGTTACAATTAAAATACCTTACAATTATTATGGGATGGAATATGATTAAAATGTATATTTATTATTGGTGAGAGTTTATTGATGATGATGATCATACTTTGATGTTTGGTCATACTTTAGAATCGATTGGTTCTTAAGAATATGAAATTCCCTATCTCTATAGTTTCAGACTTCCTCATACTAATTTATTCAGTCTGCTCCTCCTGAATACATAATACATATATCAGTGCCAGAAAACGATTTTAAATAGGCACATGTTTGAATGTTTATGTTATCTATTATTTAACGCTCAGGTGGCCTTGCGGTTACGATTCTGACTGCGGAACTCGCGGTCGCAGGTTATAATCCCGCGAATGTAATTTTTTTATGTGATGTACACAAATCGCCTCTGCGGTCACTAGGTTAGACTAAATCATCGTCTCAGACCCAGATGCCTCAGGTTTGATTCCAAGCGTAGCTACATATTGTAAGACCACTCGGTTAGGTTAGTGGTAGAGCTTGTGCCAAGCCCGCCTGGTTGGCTCACCACCATCTTAGAGTTTGTAATTTTCTGGATATTGTTATAACGCGAAAGCATAAATGTTTGTGTCTTTGTTTGTACTTCGGAACCTTGCCTAAAGGGACTCCTTTTAATAATTTATTTTAGTTATTTTATTATATTTTTTAAGTTTTTTAGTTTTAGGTTCATTGTTCTTTTAAATATTATGTTAATGTTTCAGTTCTTATAAATTTATGTAGTTTAAAATTTACATATTGGACCTTGTTTCTCATAAATGTTTCTTTTTCGTTATTTCTTTTCCAAGAAAAACGAGAAATTCCCTCGGGAGTCGACACTTTGAGACAGAGTGAATACAAGCACGCGACGCGACGAGACGTTTGTAAACAACAATATAACTATGCAAGCATCGCGAATTATACACAACCTCTTTTTATCGCGACAATTCCGCAAACCTTCAGATATTTTTACAGCAGCAGAAAATGTGGTATGCATTTTTCTTAGGTACACACACGCCTACCCATCAGACTACGACATCATCATCATCATCATCAGCTCTTTTTATGTCCCCACTGCTGGGGCACGAGCCTTCCCTATGGATGGATAGGGACAACGGGCCATAAATCACCACGCGGGCCCGGTGCGGATTGGTGGTTGTTAACGACTGTTAATGCAGCCGGGGCCAACGGCTTTTTTGGTCACCCATCCGAAGATCGGCCTTTGCGAAAGTTGCTTAACCTCAGCATTCGCAGACCGGGCGCATTAACTACTGCGCTATCAATCTAAGGTCCCAAATCTAATCCAAAGATCTAAGAACCTGAAAATTCTCTTGGGGTTAAAACATGGACTTACAAAACATGATCATATTACATGGACAACATTTAAGGGTTTAAGACGGACTTAAGAGTAGATATTTTAATCGGGGGTTGAAACTGTGGAATTAAAACATGTGCTAAACGTGTTTATTACGTAACGCATACTCAAAGTCCGCGTCCAGATAAATTTTTGTATTAAAGTGCGCCGAGAACAAGCCTTTAATATTCACACCTCGATCACGGTAATACTATCTACAGTAGTGTAACTCGGCCCTATCTTTGAAATAAATGCCTACAGCCGCGCGGTATATACGTAAACACGCGATAGGGCTGGGCGTAGGTATATTTTCTTTGGCTGGGCTGCCCACCTACAGTATTTTAATTACATCTGCCTACTTTGAGTTTCTATCTGGTTTTGTAAATGTATTTTGTGATTGTAAATATGATCCCTCTTATTCCTAAAAACTATTTAAGCATTATTACGTTAAATATTGTTTTGTCAACGTCACACAAACGTCATTTTGAATTTGAGAGACAAAACAATGATGATTAACTAAATAAATGAATAAGGGGGTATATTTTTTATTTAAACAAATAAAATACGTTGTGAATCAAATAGGAAGTGTTCTATAAAAAAAATGTTGTTTTTGATTAGTTTAAAAAATTAAAATCAATCAATCGTTTAATTCAATAGTGTTTCCAAAAACCTACAACCCGGAGGTTTTAACACGAGCGTATCTACTGTATAATAAACGAACCGCCTATAACTAGCCGTTCACTCGTGTATCATTTTCCTGTTCACTTTATTTATTAATCCAGGTATTTTTTCGGAGTAAAAAACGAAATACCTATCCATTAAAAAAGATTCAAATTACGTACCTACTAGTAAGTACATAAATAAAAACATTGTACCTTTCGGAGTTTCCAGGTAATCTAAAAAATGTTATATCTAGGTGCGTTATTGACGAATTCATGGAACCAAAAACAGCACAATATATTCTACTATTGATCCTTGCCAATCTTGCCATAACTTATTTTAATCAAAACAATCGCACGCTTACTGTTTAAAAAACAACACACCGTCCGTTCGTCACTGCGGCACATTCGCGACCTGTTGCATGCCGAGCGCATGCCGAGATCCGAGCGCGTAGGTATAGCTCGCGCTTCGTCCGTTTGTATGAAGTTACAATACTGTAGATATTATTACCGTGCCTCGATGGAATCTGTGCCGCGATCCAGCCATAGCTGAGAAAGAGATTGCACCTCTAAAAATGCTGTGTCACAATCGCTGTACAACCCGTTATTTTTTTATCAATCCGTGATTGAACGGACATGATACAGGGCCCATTAGTAGGTGATTATTGGGCATTCTACTTCACTTTTTCTTAATCGTTCGCTCACTTCGTTCGCTCTCTCGAAAAAGTGAATTAGAACGCCCAATAATCGATATGGATTATTAGCTTTTCCGTTATTTAAGCGTAGCAACCATTTTATGTAGTCATTTCTGAAAAATCCTTTTAACACTGCAGTCAAATTTAATTTTTAATCATAAAATATAATGAAATTCTTAAAACAAAAAGAATCGTTAAAATTGGAATGTATTTGTCCAACTTCATTGACAGGGGCAAGTCGACATGGAAAGTTATTGCCAAATACAATTCGTTGTATTGTTTGCGGTCCATCTAATTGCGGGAAAACCAACATAGTAATAAGTTTATTATTACATAAAGATGGTCCACGATTTCGAAACCTGTACGTGTATTCAAAATCTTTGTATCAACCTAAATACATTTATCTCGAAAAAGTTTTAGAATTGGTTCCAGGTACATCATTTCACAAATATAATCATAATAGCGAAATATTGAACCCTCACGAAGCGTCACCGGATTCCATTATTATTTTCGATGATGTTGCTTGTGAAAATCAAAACAACATCCGTAACTATTTTGCTATGGGGCGTCATAGGAATATTGATTGTTTTTATATCAATCAAACTTACACCAAAATACCTAAACAACTCGTAAGAGACAATTCTAACATGATTATATTGTTTAAACAAGACGACGTAAATTTAAAACATGTTTATGATGAGCATGTAGGGTCTGATATGTCATGGCTTCAATTCCGTGAAATGTGTTCAACTGTTTGGAAAACACCATACAATTATATTGTCATAAATAAGGATTGTGAGCGAAATAAAGGATGCTATAGAATGACGTTTGATACATTTATAGTCGTAGATTAATAATTACATATACGGATGTTATAATATTTATAAATCATTTCCACATGAGATTTGGAGGTGAAAGGAAACCCAATAAAATGGAAAGAGATCTAAAGAGACAAATCATTAAATCAGCATCAGCTGTTAAAAGAAAGTTTGACATGATAAAGGATGCAAAAAATACAAGAAATAATACGTTAGAAACAATATTTAAACCCATAGTTGACCCTCTTAATATGATAGCAAATAAAAATGATGAAAAGCACCATGACAAAGAGACTGTTTATAACCCCGTATTTAAAAAAATAAAGAATAATGAAAGCGAAGCGTCGTATTCGTCTATTGAAGAATTTAACGAACTAAGTAGCGAAGATGAGGAAGAAAATCATGAACAATTCCGAACAACCGACAAAACCCTTACTGTATCACCTACTCAAGACCATGATGTGAGTGAAGGTTCGTTCAAATCGCTACAATCATCGCCAAACGTTAAAAGTCAATCTTTATCATGGTCTACATCATCTGAAGTATTTAGTGCTATACCTTTTGGAATAAGAAATGAACAAGGAAAACTTATGCTTGGAAAAAGTCGCGTTTATGATGACGGTACCACTCTAATAATTGGAAATCATAATTTGAGAAAAACTCTCGGTTTAAAAGAACTATTGTATAAAAAGACACCAAATCTAGATGATATCACAGATAACGACCTTGAAAACTATAAACTACTACTTATCGATACTAATGCACACAGACGTAATTATGATCCATCTAAACCAATAAATAGCAACAAGGGATTTAAATACATGAATATTATAAAGCCATTATTCAAAATCTCTAGAAAACCAACCACTAGTACAGTGAGTATTCCTCGAGGAAAAGGTATTGAACTTGTAAAAAAAGTAAAAAGAAATACAGATTTAGTTTACTGGGATGATCCTAAAGAGTTAGTAAAACGACTGCAATTACTGTTCGCATCACGAGATGCTGGTAACACTGGGTTAGATAATGAAATTATTGCAATCATCGAGGAACTTCACGAAGCCGGTATCATAAACAAAGAATAAAAACAAATAGCATCGGGAAATTTGTGCAGTATACTTACAGTAAACAAAGCATCGGGACCGCAATGAATATAGATAAATTCGGTCATCACGTTCATAAACGTTTACGATTATCTGAACATATTGATATCTATAACGATACGTTACAGAAGTCTGAAACGGGAGAATACGATTTAAAATCATCCAAACTAAAAGGCTTGTCGTCTCCAGACAAGGACGATGAAGCTGTAAATAAAGCATATTTGGATAAAACAGTTCAAGAGCTGAGAAACGAAATAAGCCAAGTAAATAGTCGTGTATTAATTTATTTAAAGAACTTGGAATCAGCGAGAACAGACCGTTTATCTTCTATGTTTTACTCAAAAATAGAAATAGACCGTATGATTCAAGCCAAACAAAAATGAGTAAGAAAGAAATTGTAGACGAACTTCACAGAGCGGCGAGAAGAAATTTTCCACGTCGAAGTACAATTATAAAAAGAATAGATGATTTATGGCAAGCAGACCTTATGGATTTTCAAAAGTACTCACAGTTTAATAAAGGATATAAATATGTTTTAGTCGTAATTGATACTTTATCAAAATATGTGTGGGTTAATCCTTTGAAGTCAAAGAATAAAAGTTGCGTTACAAATGCAATGCAAAATATATTAACCACTTCATCTCGAAAGCCCAAAAATTTACAAACAGATTTAGGCAAAGAATTTTACAATGAAAATTTTAAACAATTGACGATAAAATATAACATAAATCATTACTCCACTTACTCTGTAAAAAAAGCTGCAATTGTTGAAAGAGTAATAAGAACTCTAAAAAGTCATCTTTACAAATTATTTAGCATCTGCGGTAAATATCAATGGATACAAAAAAATTTGGAAGACGTTGTACTATGCTACAATAATACTATTCACCGTGTAACAAAACTTAGGCCTATTGATGTTAGCAAAGAAAACCAGTTGATTGTTAGGTCTAACATTATTAAATCACAAATTACCAGAAAACATCAAAAATTTAAGTTCCATCTTGGGGATCAAGTCCGGATAAGTAAATACAAAGGGGATTTCTACAAAGGTTATACTCCAAACTGGTCAACAGAAATATTTTATGTTATTAAAGTCAATCATACAAACCCAGTTACTTATCACTTGGAAGACAAACATAAACAGAGAATTTTAGGATCTTTTTACGAGCATGAATTACAGAGAACCAAATTTCCAGATATTTATCTTATCGAAAAGGTTTTAAAAAGAAAAGGAAACAAACTCTTTGTCAAATGGTTAGGTCTCAGTGATGGTGAAAACAGTTGGGTTGATAAAAATTCATTGGTGTTTTAATATAAACTAAGCATTATTATTTATACGCTCACTTTATAATCATCGATGACGGAAGGAAGTGGTATTATTAACAACTTAATAAATAACATTCCGTTTGAGTTACATTTACCTGGATATCAATTTTGTGGTCCAGGCACAAAACTTAAGAGAAGATTACTCAGGGGCGAACGAGGTATAAATAAATTGGATGAAGCTTGCATGTACCACGATATCGCTTACAATAATAAAGATTGGAACGTTAGACATAACGCCGATTTAGAACTTTTAAATATGGCAAAGAAAAGATTGAAATCGAAAGATGCTGGGAAAGGAGAAAAGATTGCATCATGGATAGTAAAAAATGCAATGAAAACAAAGCTTAAAGCCGGAGCAGGAGTACGGTCATTCATGAAAGGTGTTAAAAAAATTCAAAAGCAAATGAAAAAATTAAAATGTAATGACAACCGCACGACTATAAAATATGCGCATGCAGCTGCAAAAAAAGTGTTTTCTAATATAAAAGGAATACGCTTCCCACGCTGCATTCCTGTTCCGAAAACTGGTGGGTTGTTACCCCTCATACCAATCTTTGCTGGTTTATCAGCTCTTGGTTCACTCGCTGGAGGTGCTGCAGGTATAACAAAGGCTGTTAACGATTACAAGGTTGCTCAAAAAAATCTTCAAGAATCTGAACGTCATAACAAGATGATGGAAGCCGTTGCACTTGGGAAAGGATTGTATTTGAAGTCTCACAAAAAAGGAGCGGGCTTGTACTTACAACCTCCAAAAAACTAATTAAACGGTTACCCAAACGAGCACTTACTAATCTAGATATATTAAAGCACTCAGTTCATATTCCATATTTTCGTGGCGTTTTTATGCGAGATACGTTACCATCAAAACCAAGAAAAATTGAATGTGCTATTCTAAATTTAGATAGTTCCAGAAATCCGGGAACTCACTGGGTAGCCTATGTCAAGCAAAATGAATACTGTGAATATTTTAACAGTTTTGGTAACTTAAAACCTCCGTTAGAATTAATAAAGTATTTGAAAGATATACACATAAATTATAATTACAAACAGTATCAAACTTTTGGCACTACGAACTGCGGTCATCTTTGTTTATTATTTTTAAGTAAGTATTGGAAAAATCATTTATATAAAGGTTAAAATTAAAATAACTTGACAGTATAATTATGTCTTTCACTGTATCCATAACTGGGCAGGGAGCCTCCCTCGTAACAAACTACTCACCTACTTTAGAATTACGTGGAGAATATGAGTGTGGACTTCTGTACTTTTCTACATTTAATTCTATTCCTAATATAGACGAAAGAAATAATAAGTTTTACTATGGTAATAATGAGGTCATTGAAATTCCAGAAGGATCATATGAACTTCAAGACATTTGTGATTTTTTAAAAGGCAATGTCAAGAATACTGCATTAAAATTGAGTTGTAATAATAATACACTCAAAACCAAAATATTCTGTTCAGAAGATGTTCACTTTGAGAAAAGTAATTCCATCGGTAAAATTTTAGGTTTTGCTAGGGAAACAATAAAGGCTAATATAAGTTGCGAATCTCGGTATCCAGTCAGCATTTTATCTACAACTATCGTGCGCATCGAATGTGACGTAGTTGGAGGATCATTCGTGAATGGAAAAGCAAGCCATATAATTTACGAATTTGTACCTAACGTGCCACCAGGCTATCGAGTTATTGAGATACCCAAAAACTTAATATATTTTCCAGTCAACCAAAATTCAATCAGTGCGATTAATATTAGATTACTAGACGGTCATAATAAGCAAATCAATTTACGAGGTGAAGAAGTACAACTATACTTGCACTTTAGAAAAAAATGATAAATTTCAATAAAAACCCTACCCCATCAGGTGTTCAAGTCAGTTCCAAAGGTGCATTTAATAAAAGAACACCGCTTTTATTAAAAAAGAAACTTACTAAAAATAATAAAGATTTCCTAAAGCTAGTAGGCTTGTTAAAATGAATATATTAAATATATCTCAGCCGACATCATACGACAACAGTATCGAGAGTTTTGAATATCATTCGTATAAGCCTTATGTAACAAGTTTCAACAATAATGATGAAATAAGAATACCAATCAATCAGCAAGATTTGTATGTGTTGCCGTCACGCAGCACTTTGTATATTGAAGGTAAAGCTGATGTATATAACAGTACCACTAAAGAAAAGGTAGCAAGTATGCATTTTGTAAACAATCCAATGTTATTTCTATTTCAAGATATTCGATATGAGTTAAATGGAATAGAAATAGATAAAATAAAAAATGCAGGTATCACGACGACAATGAAGTCTTATTTGTCGCTGAATGAAAATGAATCCAAAAGTGCAAAAGTTTGGGGTTGGTCTCCTGCAGGAATAACCAATGTTACAAGCGGAGTTTTTTCTGTCTCAATACCATTAAATAAAATATTGGGATTTGCAGAAGATTATGAAAAAGTTTTAATAAACTGTAAACATGAGTTAGTACTGTTGAGAAGCAACACAAATGTCAATGCATTAAAATTGAGCAAAGAACAAATTGTGGAAAATATAGCTATAGATAAAATCGTTTGGCGTGTTCCGCATATTAAAGTGTCAGATCGAGAGAGAATTAATTTATTAAAACATTTAGAAAAAGATCGGGCCATCACACTGGCCTTTCGTAATTGGGACTTGTATGAATATCCGTTACTACCCAAAACACGTAAGCATACTTGGTCTATTAAAACTTCATCGCAAACAGAGAAACCTCGATTTGTTATTATTGCCTTACAAACAAACCGAAAACATAATGCTGGAATGTCAATGGCGGAGTTCGACCATTGCAATGTTCGTGACGTAAGAGTGTTTTTAAATTCATCATATTACCCCTACGAAGGACTTAACATCAATTTCTCTGACAACAAGTTTCTATTAATATACGAACAGTACGCAAGGTTTCAACAGTATTATCACGGACGTCGATCAGAACCGTTGTTGAGTTTAAAAGATTTTAAAGATATTGCTCCTTTATTTGTTATTGACTGTTCTCGCCAACAAGAAATGTTAAAGGGATCAATCGATGTAAGAGTAGAAATCGAAACAGATCAAGAGATACCTGATCAGACCGCCGCATATTGTCTTATACTGAACGATTGCATATTTGAATACAAACCGCTGAGTAGCATTGTGAAAAAGCTATCATGAATAACGAAACTATTATAGTGGATATGCAAGGATTTAAGGATTTGAAAAATAATTTTATTGTAAAAGAGTTATCAATAGCAACTAAAAATCATACGCAGACGTTCTTAATTAAGCCACCATATGCTTTTAAAAATCTAACAGATGAAGAAAAGAAGCAAGTCCGTTGGTTAGAAAGGAATCGCGGGCTCAAATGGAGCGAGGGATTCATTGATTACCGCGAATTTAGACGAATAATAGTTCCTTATTTAAGCAGTAAGAAGGTATTAGTAAAGGGATTGGAAAAAGGAATGTGGGTTCGCGAGCTATGTCAAGATTGCGAAATAATGGAGTTAGAAGAAAAAGGTTGTCCTAACTTTTTAAAATTATATAGTGATTACCATGTAGATGTAAATAAATTTAATTGTGAATATCATAAAAAAATGTGTGCTTTAAAAAATGTTCTGTGTCTAAAAAAGTGGTACACTTTAAATGTTACTTGATTTATAATTGTAATACAGTATTTTCCTCAATAAAATGTGTCTAAGTATTTTTTTGTTTTATTTACTAAAGGAAAAAGGGTTGAATGAAACGATCTTAGTATTCAATTAAATTATATTTATTTGAAAATTTCTTAAAAACTATAACTATATCCACAAACTTTTTTTGATATATTGCTAATGATAGCCTCTGTTTGATCCATTATGGGGTCAATATGCTCTGTTACCACATACTGCGCACATAATAATGGATCAGTATGATTTTTTTCCAAGTCTAACACTTCAATCTTTATTAATCGACGACCTTGAATCAGCGAACTTTTCATCACGTAAGA
This sequence comes from Eudonia mercurella, assembly GCA_963082485.1. Lineage (NCBI taxonomy): Eukaryota > Metazoa > Arthropoda > Insecta > Lepidoptera > Crambidae > Eudonia > Eudonia mercurella. The sequence continues at coordinate 7,598,779 of OY720030.1, read as the reverse complement.
ATGATGTTGCTTCAGATAACTTCTTTTTTGAGGTCTCTTCTTTGTGATATTTCTCATCACCTTGTTATACAGCGGGGAATCGCATCGCAATTCATCTGCTCTCCAATTCGGATACTCCTCTGTAAATCCCTCGAGCATATCTTGAGCGTTCTGTTCAAAAGTCGGAGATGTCGATTGCACGACCTCCTTGTTGATGCTGAACGACAACGAGTTCTCTTGAGTATTCTAAAAAATGAAATAAAATAAAATAATTAATTACATACATATAACCACAACAATTATCCTCGAAGGGTTAGTCAGACACTAACATAGTCCACTTTTCACCAAATAGCGACACAATCACAGTAAGAATAAAATTATTTTATAATCGTATAAAACTATCTAAACTACTTACCATGTTGATATTATCTAGCTGGACTACTGACGCCTACACTTTGATAATTGAAATTAAAACTAATTTGAAACCCATTTATATTAATGTAGGTATATGATGACACAGCAACACTTGTATGTAGGTACAATGTAGGTTGCTTACTCGAAAATTAGTCAAGTATCTAACCACTACATTAACTACCAGTTATATTTTACGAGTTATATTTTAACGAGTTTACGTTTAAGCAAAAGTATTTAATCAAGTATTGCAATATAAATAAATATGTAGGTTTTATTAGTAGCAATGAAGTATTTACAAAATTGAAGCAATGTTGAAAACCTCTGGTTTTTTTAATATTCAGCAAATTATATAGTTTATCGATTAGTGTGAAAAGTTGCAGCGTAAGTAAAGTATAACATACATATTTTAACATTTGCTGTGTAAAAAAGGTCAGCAACCTTTCGATAAAGCGCTGACAGCGATTGTCCGGATGTGCAACATTAGGACTGTTTTCACTAAGCATGAAATTTATTAATACATTCCATCTCATGATCGGTCTTTACGAGAGTTGCTTAACCACCACAATCGCTGATCGAGTTCACCACTGCGCCATCGAGCTCCTCACACTCTAAAATTATTTTCGATGTACTAAACTAGACAAATGTCTCGGTAACTTTAAAGTTAACCGCTCGGATATCGAGAGACGCAGGTTCGATTACCGTGAGGCAGTCTATTTTTATAACTTCTGTGTTTATGTATATGAATACAAAAGATGACTTATTCCCACAATAAATAAATCTAACCATATTTAATGGGTACGTATTAAAATAGACATTTGCATTAATAAGTTAAACCATGAAAAGGTACTGTTATGGAAATCCTATCTGATGACTTGTTGCTAAACGTGGCTTCAGCATGACATAATTGTTACCTGTTGCTCTGTCTATCCCACTTGTGGGAATATGGCGTGATGTTTATGTTATTATGAAAATTTATGTTTAATGCGTTTGTCAATTAAACAGTATAAACTTAGCTTTATCTTTTTAATTTTGTTTATATTAAAGGGTTATTCCCATTCTCCTCCAAGAAATTGTCCCAAAGTCCTCCACAGAAAAAATACGAATATAATAATTTGTTAATCGATTTTCATTCTCCTCCGTAATTAAAAAAATGGTAACCGGGTTAATCTCAAACTCCGCAGACAACTTCAGAAAATACTAATTTTAGCTACTCTGAGGACAATAGAACTAAAAAATTATACTAATATTTCATCAACATCAGCCTATAAACGATCCACTGCTGAGCACAGACCTCCCACGTGGACAATAGCACGTGAGGATAATGGGTCATAACCCACCACGCTGGCCCAATGCGGTTGATGGGTTTTAGCGACTATCATCTTACGACAACAACCGAAACCAACGGCTTAACGCGCCTTAGCACGGAGGAGCTCGAGATGTTTTAAATTTGATCACCCATCCAGCGACTCAGCATTGCGAAAGTTGCTTAGCGGACAAGATCGCAAGCCGAACGCGCTAGCCGCTGCGCTATCGTGCTACTATACTAATATTTAACTAATATTTTTTATAATAGTCTTTGGAGGAGTCTAGGAATCAATGTTTGAACTTCTTATATTTTCCAAACAAAAGATTGGAGGCGTTTGGGAATAACCCGTATTAAAATTGTTTTTGTCAGCATTGAAATGGGAAGTAGTCGAACTCGTAGGTAACGTGTGTGAGTGTGTGTGTGTGTAGTGATTGCATACGTCGTTGTTGGTGGGATTGATATAAATAAGGTAACTAATAATTCCCTGCACAGTTGTCTGCATTGACTTAGATCAAAAAACACAAGTGTTTATCTATTATGAAAACCTTGAAAATGTGTTGAGTAGATCGGAGTCGATAAAGACAATTGGCAACTGATTCTAATCAAAATACACAAGTGTTTTCCTATGGGTCGAGGTACTACTTTGACAAATGTTATTCATAGTACTAACTTATTCGGGGATCCAGTCCTGGGAGACCAGGAGCCCCATCCAGTTTAAGTTGTGCTGTAATTCCATGTTGTTAAAAACCTTTGCATCCAATAGACGAAGACCTTGAAAATGTGTAAAGTAGATCCTAGAACCTATATTTAAAAAATCTTAATACGGTGGTACGACCAAACTGGCTGGAAAGAATCTTGAGCAATCAGCCACATGTTTTAAAAATCATTTTAAAAGCATGTGAAGATTTCGTTTCCAGGTACCTATATTTAGAAAATCTTAATACGATGGTACGACCAAACTGGCTGGAAAGAATCTTGAGCAATCAGCCACATGTTTTAAAAATCATTTTAAAACCTTGTGAAGATTTCGTTTCCAGGTACCTATATTTAAAAAATCTTAATACGTGGTACGACCAAACTGGCTGGAAAGAGTCTTGAGCAATCAGCCACATGTTTTAAAAATCATTTTAAAAGCATGTGAAGATTTCGTTTCCAGGTACCTATATTTAGAAAATCTTAATACGATGGTACGACCAAACTGGCTGGAAAGAATCTTGAGCAATCAGCCACATGTTTTAAAAATCATTTTAAAACCTTGTGAAGATTTCGTTTCCAGGTACCTATATTTAAAAAAATCTTAATACGTGGTACGACCAAACTGGCTGGAAAGAGTCTTGAGCAATCAGCCACATGTTTTAAAAATCATTTTAAAACCATGTGAAGATTTCGTTTCCAGGTACCTATATTTAGAAAATCTTAATACGATGGTACGACCAAACTGGCTGGAAAGAATCTTGAGCAATCAGCCACATGTTTTAAAAATCATTTTAAAACCTTGTGAAGATTTCGTTTCCAGGTACCTATATTTAAAAAATCTTAATACGTGGTACGACCAAACTGGCTGGAAAGAGTCTTGAGCAATCAGCCACATGTTTTAAAAATCATTTTAAAAGCATGTGAAGATTTCGTTTCCAGGTACCTATATTTAGAAAATCTTAATACGATGGTACGACCAAACTGGCTGGAAAGAATCTTGAGCAATCAGCCACATGTTTTAAAAATCATTTTAAAACCTTGTGAAGATTTCGTTTCCAGGTACCTATATTTAAAAAAATCTTAATACGTGGTACGACCAAACTGGCTGGAAAGAGTCTTGAGCAATCAGCCACATGTTTTAAAAATCATTTTAAAACCATGTGAAGATTTCGTTTCCAGGTACCTATATTTAAAAAATCTTAATACGTGGTACGACCAAACTGGCTGGAAAGAGTCTTGAGCAATCAGCCACATGTTTTAAAAATAATTTTAAAACCATGTGAAGATTTCGTTTCCAGGTACCTATATTTAAAAAATCTTAATACGTGGTACGACCAAACTGGCTGGAAAGAGTCTTGAGCAATCAGCCACATGTTTTAAAAATCATTTTAAAACCATGTGAAGATTTCGTTTCCAGGTACCTATATTTAAAAAATCTTAATACGATGGTACGACCAAACTGGCTGGAAAGAATCTTGAGCAATCAGCCACATGTTTTAAAAATCATTTTAAAACCATGTGAAGATTTCATTTCCAGGTACCTATATTTAAAAAAATCTTAATACGTGGTACGACCAAACTGGCTGGAAAGAATCTTGAGCAATCAGCCACATGTTTTAAAAATAATTTTAAAACCATGTGAAGATTTCATTTCCCGGTACCTAAAATAACTTATGACTTATGACGATGGTACGACCAATCTGGCTGGAAATAATCTTGAGCAATCTACCACATAACATAAAAATTATTTTAATATGTTTTAAGTATAGCTCAATGGTTTTAAGTACCTTTAAACATATAAAATAATTTATTGTATCTGGTTAATCTGTAATCTGCATTGTGAAGGTTTCATTTCTGAATGACTATTGATTTTTGTTCAACAGCACATACCTCATCAGATACGCACCTTAAAGTAAAAGACATTTCTTATTATAATATTTTGGTGTTACCTAATGCGTAATGTGAAGTCAAGTGAACGTCCTGATTCTAATCAGTGAGTAGCATTTTTAGTAAACTAATTTTTAATTTTTCTCAACGATTATTGTCCAAAACACGAGTGGCGTTGATTTTTCAATCGCGCGATTATTGGACATTCTACTTCGCTTTTTCCAGTGAGCGAACGGAGTGAGCGAACGATTAAGAAAAAGTGAAGTAGAATGCCCAATAATCACCTACTCCCATTGTTATATTCGAAACATCTGTAAGTAATCTATATATATTATATATATCTATACCTATGAGGAATGCTGTTTGTGCGATTGGAGTAGTTATTAGGTTTTTGTTTTAAGACCTAGATGTAGGTATGGAATACTGCAAAATTTTTTGGTTAGGGATTGCTGTTGTTCGCCTTCAGTCTTAATACTGTAATGTTCATGCACATATGTATATATGTTGTTGTCGCAACTGGCTGCTCCATGAGCAGTCGCTGGCACTAGCTAATTACAAATATAGGTAAATAATATAATAAGATATTGTATGCAGATAAAAAATTGTAACTTTAGATTTAGCTACATATATGGCATCTATGGCAGAATAACAGGGTTTGTGGGTCTCCTGCAAACACTGAGCCATAGACCTTTTTGTCTATGTTTTTTTGACAAATAAATATACTTATTATTATTATTATCTCCTTTATTTATTTGTTTTCTTAAAACTAGATTTTTACAATATTTTAATATAAAAACAATAAAACATTATAAAAACCTAATCCTAGAGTACCACCAGCAGCGGGGCAGGGCCCAAGCTACCGGTGGTCTGGGCTGCAGAGTGAGGAACCTCCTGACAATACGTGCCGTGTCCAGGAGTGTTGCCTTCTGTATCTGACCCTTAATCCAGCCATCCAGCGAAAGTCTCTTGAGATGTTGGTCGAGACTCTTCGCTATAAGGCCGTTTGCAGATACGACTATACTACTATACTTACGTCCTTCTTCCAAAAAGGTATAGACAAGACATATAGCATCAAAATCATCAATTTTGAGCAAGTACACCGTTAGTGACCTCGACGACACGTATAACATAATCAATGTAGGTCTCCGAGGTGGAATTGATAATATCAATGAGAGGTCGATCGCTCGCACGAGCATCTTGGGATTTGGGACCGACTAAGGGCCAACCCTTAGTCGGCTCTTACGACATGCACGGAATGTTAGGCAGCTAATAGATTCTTTTCACGTCCCAGACTTCTAAATCTAATTTGCAATATAAATATTTATATAAAATACAGTAAAAAAATTAAACGCCCACCCGACCCAGCCAGGAATCGAACCTGGGTCTTCCGCAATCCGGGCGGCTGCACTGACCATTATGCTACCGGGACGGCTGACGTAAGCGCTGAATTTTGTCACTGCTTTTTGATTTTTGAAATGCTTTAGAGCGACGTTAGTGCCATCTATCCAAAGGTATTTGCAACCGATGGACATGCAGATTCATCTTTGCAGATGAATACCACAAATTGACAACACAACGCTGTAGTAAAATTTTTTACTTTTATTTTTAAGTGTTAATTGCTACACTTAAGCTGAATTAAATATTTATATAACATATTTTTTTATTAATTAATTATTATTAATTAGTTTAATAATTTTTCACTGTATTTTATATAAATATTTAATTCAGCCACTTAAAAAAAAAGTAAAAAAAAATTGCGATATAAAGTTAAATAAATTCTTTATTTTGCTTGTTGCTAGTGGCTGGCCGGTACACCTCTTATTTTCCCCTCAGTTGTCTGAAAGAGACCGCTTTAAGCGATAAGATGCCTGTTTGTTTCTTTTTATAGTGTGAGCAATAAAGTTTTTTATTTATCCATCTATCAATCAAAACATATGTAGCTTTACCTAAGTTTTTCTCTTATATTTATTGTATTGAAAACACTATCATTATAGAAGCTACATAATAAAAATATGCCTGCGCGTTCACTCGAGTTTCTAGCGATGCGTCCGCGTGCGATTTAGTTCCAAATAATTGGACCCTATTGACTTGTGCGCATGCATACTATTTATCTATAAGAGTCAGTTACAACTATCTGTAACAACATCAATATTGCTTACGTTTCTACTAAAATACGCAGATTCTAAAGTTGATTACCCTCTACAGACACTAAATAGCGAAATATACTTAATATTTGACAGTGTGTCTGAAGACAAAACAGCTTCGGCTTGAAATGCTCCAAAAACTACAACCGGTATTTTTAAAGTTTACGAGAACACTACACATTGAAATAAAACAATTTTTACGGATCTTCTCGCGTTTACTTTATAAATTAGTTTTATTAATGTTTATCCTGACGTGACGTTTCGAAACCTTTGCAGTGTCCGTTGTCACAGAGAGACTGAGGTGTCGGTCTTCTCAACCACGACCAGGATCAGGATATCATGATAAACATTAATTAAAACTAATGTATAAAATAAACGCGAGTAGAACCGTAAAAGTTGTTTCATTTCGAAGTATTTTTAAGTAATTTTAAATTTTATATGGCATAATTTGGTAACGACATACCAACATGATTTTGTAAATGTCGTTACTTCTATGTAGACAACACCTGAGTTAGAGTTTTGACAGCCCTAGGCTTACTATGAATATTCGCCCCCTCCCCCCAGACCCGTCCTTAATTTTTTGAATACAGGAAAATATGCAATTTTATACTACTGCGCCCGGGAAGACGCAGATGGTAATGTGGTACCTTTACCACTTTTCCCTTTGAAATGGAGGGTATACCGACAAAAAATTCTGTACTTGCCCGCGCCGCTTGTATAATCCGGGATCGTTATAAACAATCACCGGAGTTCACCCCAGCAGGAGAACTGCAGAAGCAGGCGGCGGCCCCAGAAGGCGGCCCCAGGAGGCCCTGTTGGGCCATGTTGCTCACGACACCGACCAAAATACCAAATTTTATTCTCTAAAATAAATGGTGCTAGCAAAGGCAAGCTCAGTGCTCCCTCGGGCCTAGCGCCCTAGGCTCCAGCCTTATAAGCCTGTGGGTAAATCAGACCCTGTTGTAGAGCTGTTATGCAGTTTTTTTTACGCCCGTTCTTTTCCACAGGTTATGTAATATTTTGAGATGATTCAAAAGTGCTTATTTAGTAAGTTTACCTAAATAACGTCGATGGCCGAATGGCATAGCATCATCATCATCAGCTCATTTTATGTCCCCACTACTGGAGCACTAGCCTTGCCTATGGATGGATAGGGAGAATGGGCCATAAACCACCACGCGGGCCCATTGCGGATTGGTAGTTGTTAACGACTGCTAATGCAGCCGGGACCAACGGCTTTACGTGCCTTCCGAAGCACGGAGGAGCTCGAGAACATAAATTTTTGGTCACCCATCCGATGACCGGCCTTTGCGAAAGTTGCTTAACCTCAGCACTCGCAGACCAGGCGCGTTAACCACTGCGCCATCGAGTTCCTCAATGGCATAGCGCTTGGCCCGATACCCCAAGGTACCGCGTTCAATTCCCAGGTGGGGCAAAGTGTCTTTCGGATTTCGATGCATAGCCTGGGTTTGTAATCACCAACCCGCATTTGGCAAGCCCATTATTTGTAGTGATGACTTGATTTCATTGATGGAGGCCTCCAGTTGTAGGACAGTAATAGGCTATTTACTACCTAAATAAAGATTAGTTTAATTACATTTCATGTCATTATTTTCCGCATGGGCCAGTACAGACAGACAATCCAGACAGACAGATCAGGCGATACTAACAATTTATATTTACGTACCTATATGGCTTCGGCTTACTGGTTCGTCGGTCAAGACCACAAATATTCGAAAATTGTCGACACGATAGAACAGGGTTTCTTAAACTTTTTGCTGTCACGGACCACTTTCACAATTTAAACAACACAGCGGACCCCTGTCAAATATTATTTAAAAAAAAGAAAACTTTTTTATTGGTAGTTTCAATTACTACTAAGTTAATAGGAAGGATGCTGCTTGTGACGTGCGTGACGACGATGATGCGTCAAGCGAGGGCGTGGCTTAGCCGAGAAGTGCTGCGGACCCCTAAGGGGTCCGTGAACCCCACTTTAAGAAACCCTGCGATTGAAGATAGGTGAAAATGCCGTGCAATGCCATGAAAACACAGAGTTTATACGTTACACGGTACTCGAGTAGATCTGGTAACAAATCTAGTAGATTTAGCCTTGTAGATACGCATGATATGTATGTAGTAAGTGTATTTTTTGTTCTATACCTAAATATTCTATAAAAAAATATAATATAATTAAATATATCATGACATATATAAACCACATAATTATATTTGCCTAAATTGAGTAAAGCATTTTTTCATCTACAGAGAGAGAGAGTGTACAGAGTCATCTACAGAGAATTCGGCAAGAATGCCGGTTCTTCTAAATACAAGGTCTCCCGCCCTGTTTAGACTTACGAATCGATGGCATAGATAGTGACATTCATAAGAGCTAATTGCATAAGAGCGTAAACTGAATAAATTGAATTTTGAATTTTGAATTAAAATTTTCTCAAGAAACAAGAATCAAATTTTATTAATTTGCTTCCGATTTAAGAATCAGAAGAAAAATAATAAAAGAGTCACATATAATTTTATGAGAAGGCGAATTATTATTAAAACATTGACGTTGCAAGCTTAAGTACCTACTATGTTGTAATTTTAGCCGTTATTCATGGTATAATTTATTATGAGACATTACGTAAACATTTACATAACGTTTTAATAATACAATTCTATTCATAATTCTTTACCGATAACAGTTAAGTAATCGGTTTTATAATAGTAATAAATACGTATAATTATTGATCGAAGTAGTAGTTAAAAAAATATTTATGCGATCATAGTACGAGTACTTATACATATACGTAGTAACTTGCATGTTTTATATGCAAATGAGTCGAGTTTCTCATCTCGCCTCGCCACACAAGCATCAAGCGATGTCTACAAACGTTGTTTCACAATTAACATGTAAGGTATGCGCAAATTATGTCTTTGTTGCTAATATGTACGTTACTTAGACATATTTATATGCTGGACCTACATCAAGCTAGAATAAATAAATTCTCAATTTCATATTATAATTCGAGAGATTCCAAGTCACTGTATACAAAGGTGTAAGCGTTTATAAACAAAAGTAATGTTGATAAAACACAAATGATTAAAAAAAAACAAAAAAAAAAAAAATTATGATGGCCTTTTGAAATATATTTGTTAATTACAAAGTTAACATTCAGTGCTTACGTCAGCCTTCCCGGTAGCAAAATGGTCAGTGCAGCCGCCCGGATTGCGGAAGACCCAGGTTCGATTCCTGGCTGGGTCGGGTAAGCATTTAATTTTTTCACTGTATTTTATTAATATTTAATTCAGCTTAAGTGTAGCAATTAGCACTTTAAAATAAAAAAATTAAAATAAAATATGTTTAAAATTTTTATCACCGGTCTTTTGGAACGTAGTCGACTTTTGTTTACGGTTTATTGACCCGCGGTCCATTCAATTTGGTCCTCAAGACCCTCAGCTTTAAGAACCACCTTTTTATAACATAAAATAAATGGACCACTGCAAAGCACATTGGCGCTACGTACAGACGCTTGCACATAAGACTATCCAAAACGGTCAATTATTTTCAATAAATGTTCAACCATGAACCATTGACATAAAGTTCAAAGTCTCTCGAGAAATCTCTTGAAATCCGAAAGTTTGTGGTAGTTTAATTTGCAGGCGTGGGTACATCAATATCAACGAGCGATATCCACACAGTGTAACATCTATGTGAACACAGCGATCGCCATTTTTGGTTGCGCTGTCACGTTAAATCTGCACGCTCGATTTAACATTTCGCTTGTTCGTTAGCCTTCCCGTCTACCGTACGCCGACGTCGAAGTGCCCCGAATACATTTTAATACATTTAAGGGTTAAATCGATAAATGAGGCTTCCAACGCACCGCTGACTTGTATCTTGCTCTACTAACAGGCTATTAGAGCCACGCTGTCACCTTGATATGTTGCCTTGGCAATTACATCCACATACAACTTTGTTACATAATTAAGATTCGTAGCCATAATTATTCTCAATACTCTCGAGAAGCCCGGAATGCCTTATGGTAGGCTTTAGTTAGACTATCATGGTCAAACCTGACTAGAACAAATTTTACTAACTTGCTTTAGTAACAAGCGATTAGACAGGTTGTTACCTTCAATGTTGCCTTGGTAATAATAATTAGAGCTACACTCATACTCTATGTTACATAATTGCACTCATTAAATGCAAGAAATTTTACGAGTATTACTTATACGATTTGTTACAAAGAGTATAATTAAGTGATGTGTGCTAGTGCTTAATTATATTCATCATTCGATCACGTTCACGAAAACGAGAATTTGTTTGGCGAAATTGGGAACTCAGCTCGTTTTATTATCGTTATATATTCGTATATTTGATTAAGTTAACGTTATCAAATGGAGAATCAAACTGTTACTAGGGAGTGATATTCGTAGGTGTGCTTCGTGGAATAGAAAATTAATTATTTTTAAATTTTATTTGAAGCGCACCTATGGATGTGCTTCGTGGAATACTTTAGGTGTGCTTCGTTTGGGTGTGCTTTGTGGAATACCTCAGTAGGAAGGTTCATGAGGAGGACCCGTCTGGATGTTTTGACTATGTAAAGTTTGTTTTGTTCCCTTATGTTATTACCTACCTTCAAGCGTTTTAATATAATCTTACGCCATATAAAAATCGATCGTATTATATGGCCATTAAAGTGTATAACTATTTCCCAAACTACATCAAAGACCTCCAGATTTGTAAATTTCAAAATAATCTTGTTTCTAATTCTTTTTACAACAAGAAAGAATATTTTGAAAATAAATTGTAATGATTGTAATTAGATTACTATTTCACAGTGCCTTGAAAAGGGTGAATTTGTAACAAACATCTTATACCCACTCTTATTGTACTTATTGTTATAAATTTTTGGCGAATAAATGAATATGAATATGAATAATACATTATTTATTGCTCAAAACACACACAGAATTAAAGAAATCAAGCAACTTTACAATGCCGCTTCTAAGAATGGAAGATTCGACTTCATAATTCACCTTTCTTCCCACATGTATGTATGTTCAGAAAGTTAGAGTCCAGCTGTGGAATGTTTCAAGACAAAAATTCATGTCAGACTCTGTTCTATACGTACTTTGGTCGAACTAAATGTTCACTGGTTAAACAAAGTTCTAGGAGTGTAAAGGGTGATTTGAAACCAATCTTATACGTATTGGAAATCGCTATATATTTGTTTTAATGTAATGAGCCAATGTCGACCTATACCTAAAAAAACGAATTGTCTTCTACATAAAAGAGAAGGCCTTAAAGTAAATCTACGTAAATATGATTTTGCATGATATCCAAGTGTTTTTACTTGGTTGCATGGAATATACACATATTACCTAACATATATAGAGGCGTAAGGCTTGCATAAAGATAAAAATAAGAAGATAAGATGATAATAAGAAAAATAAAAATAAGAATATTTTTGTATGTATGTAGAGTCTGAGAATATCTTTAGACTAAAACAAAAAAAATATCTTGATGAAGAAACCAGTGTCTTGGTAACGCAATTGAAAGAACAGACGCCTGGATTGCGAAAGGTCATGGCTATATAAATCCCAACAGCGAAGTCACTTCTTTCAAGTATAATATTCCGTTTGTCATTGAGCGAACACTCTGGTATTGTGATGAAAATAAATCAAGCTTTGTTGATAGTTAACCTGGCCGGACTGTTTACCGTACGGAAATAACTACGAAGGTCCCTGGTTCAATTCACAGGTCGGGCCTTTGCCCCTGTATTTGTGATCACTAACTGGCATTTAGCAAGCGTGATGATTAAGTCATTACCCATTAATATATTAATATTTTGTAGTGATGACTTTATTTCAATGATGGAGACCTTTGCCCAGCAGTGGGACAGTTACAGGCTGACTAAAGTGTTTTGTTATGTTATTGTATTTGATAGTACCGATGTGTCCGTAAGAGATTGTGTCTATTTGCAACTATGTCTCGTTGGGAATGTGTCCCATTGAAATTAAATAAATAAATAAATAAATAAATGTTTCCCACACTCACACCAATTATCTAGCCCCAAGTAAGCTTCCTTAAGAAACTCGTTATATGGTTAACTAGACAACGGATAAACATACTTAATATACTTAAATACATACTTATTATACATAGGAAACACCCAAACCCGAAACAATATAGAAAAACAGGTATTTCTAAATTGATCCGATCGGGGATCGAACCCGGGACCTCAGAGATAGCGACACCATGAAAACCGGTGCAAGCCACTCGACCAAGGAGGTCGTCAAAATTGTGTCTGGATAAAACTAAATCTATTTACTTACTTTTACTTACCTACGTTATAATGTTTGAAATGCTTTATTTCCATTGTGTAAATGACCGTGGCAGGTTCGCGCTTCCACCAGAATTTAGTCAACCCGAGGTTCTAGCCCTTGGAACCCTCATTTCCGCTCAGGAACCTCATTCCAACGCCACGAAGAATCAAGAAAGACGGGGATAGTCTTGGGTGTTCCCATCCCCCTCAAGAAACCTATTGAGGATCGTCCCGTCACAACATTTTTAAGGAACCTTAAGACTCTCGCCTACCCCTTATCTTATCTTAGTGGGGCCTGCTGAGGTTTCCCTCTCGCAGTAACACTTCGACCCATCGGGATCTTTTGTGCAACCCCATCCTTTCACTCTTCTTCCTCTGCAAAGATAGATGCCTACCCCTTAGATCCAGATTGACGACCATCCAGATATCGGACTCCAAAACAACGTTTATATATAATAATAAAATAAAATAATTTTATTTTTCTTTAACAATTTTGACCTTATCTATACGGTTGATTGGAGCCTCATTTACACACGTACTTTATTATTAGCTTGGTGGAATATGAATGTATGGTCCAAACCCCCCCCCCTCCCCCCCCCCCCAAACATAGATAGTGACAAAGTGAACCTTTACCTAGCAGTGGACATTACAAGTTGTTAAATAAACTGTATAGGCCAAAAGCGACTATCAGTGATCCCTTTATAAAAAGTTCTCATCCCCGTTGCGTAACTTTCGCAGCATCACGTACCAATGGTATCCAGCGCGTAACCCGTAACTCGAAAACTTTTTGATATGACTTTGCTGAACAGATAAAAGTTTTATCTCTTTCTCACGCAGTATAAATGTCTGAGTTGGCAATAACGTTATCAGATTCTATTGGATGTTGGGGTGGCTCAGCTCGGTAGTATTGTTGCTTACGAAATCTGCACGTATTTACTACATAAATGAAAAAGTAATGTTGAATTTAAATTAAATTGAGGAGCTCGATAGCGCAGTGGTCAACGCGCCCGGTCTGCGAGTGCTGAGGTAAAGCTACTGTCATCGGACGGGTGACCAAAAATTTATCATCTCGAGTTTCTCCGTGCTTCGGAAGGCACGTTAAGCCGTTGGTCCCGGCTGCATTAGCAGTCGCTAACAACAACCAATCCCCACTGGGCCCGCGTGGTGGTTTAATGGCCCGTTCTCCCTATCCATTCATATGGAAGGCTCGTGCCCCAGCAGTGGGGACAAAATGAGCTGATGATGATGATGATGATGATGTCAGTCTTCCTGCTGCGCAAAGGCGTCCATCATTGAAATCAAGTCAACGTGTAGTCAGCGTGTTTCATTTGTCATTACTTTTGTTACTTTCAAATTTCAATATTAAGCAGGTCGGGAAAAGCGTGTTTTGCTAAAGAAAGGGACAACCTTAAATTAAGCAACTTATTTTGCGACGAAACCATATATGTAAAAAAAATCATTATTACCATTGAAAATGGTTATCAGATGCAAATCGCCTGAGACGTATATTTGACCATAGCTCCGAGGAGAATTTTGAGAACTGTAAAAAAAATCCGGTTTTTTGGGGGGGTATTGTATACTAAATTGTAAATATTTTAAAAAAAACCGACTTAAGAATAAATGAAAAAGGGCTTCTAGATCCTAGATCCTAGATCCTAGTCCTAGTCCTAAACTAATACCAGTTTAGCTAAAACATGGCGAAAAAAAATTGAAAATCGGTTAATAATTGTGACCTGTCCCTTTAGATTAGGTATTGTAGAAAAACGGGTATTTCCGTATATAAAAAGTGATGTAGCTTCCTTGATTATTGACCGATCGTCATGGTAATGGTGGTAAAAGATGAGGATGCAGGCGAGAAGTGCATTCAAATTAGAATTTTTAAAATTGGTAAATAAATAAAAAAAAAATATAAAATATAATAATTAACTTGTAATGTGTTATTTAAAATAAAATGTTTTTGTTTTTTCGTAAATTACTGTATTCATTTTCAATGCTCCGATTCTTGCGGGGACTGCGAAATCTGTGATTTTTTTTTGTCCCTTTTATTATATTTGCAACGTAAGCCAGTAATCTGCAAAACAATAGTTTAAAAGTATGTCACAAATCCCACAATATGTGGAGGGAACGCTCCACGTGTATGCCCCTTCCCCTCTTGAATAAGAGCAGTTCAATTAATGTAAGTGATTGTTTGTGTTCTCGTTTAATTTAATTAATTGGCCAGTTCTACCGATGACAATGACAACATTTATTGGAAGCCAGTATCGATCTTTGCCAAACTATCTCGGTTGTCACCTTTTAACCGCCTTAGTGACTAGCTATAGTTGAGACCACCAGTTACAGACTCAAAGGTCCAAGGTTCGATTTCCAGCCAACATACAAACATGTACATACATGGACATGTACATACATACCTACAAACATGTAAATACATTTCAAACATGAAGTATGTACTCCATGTTTGAAATCGGTTTGGAAGATGTACGCCTCATTTTCGCTAGCTACTTACCACCTTTTTATCTAAATATGTCGCAATTCAAAATTCAAAATTCAAAATCATTTATTCAGTTTAGGCTACAAATAGCTCTTATGAATGTCATTATGCCATCGGTTCGTAAGTCTACTCTGGGCGGGAGAACTTGTACTGAGAAGAACCGGCAAGAAACTCAGCAAGTGTCAAGCTCTTTTCTCCCTTATAGCGTCAAAAATATTGGAAAATGCCCTATCATAAAAGGACACTTTCCATCACAAACAAACACAAAAAAAGGACAATCACAACACCCAAAAATACAAAAAAAAAATAAAAATAATAAGTTTTGCAAAAATTACATCCGGTACCTACCAATTTCAATTTTCACAATGTCATACAGTACTAATAAAAGTCAAAAATTATCTAAGAAAACAAAGTTAAAGTATACGAGTACAATAATAATAAAATAAGATAAGTAAGCAAGAGCAGACCTGCCTCCACAGGAGGCACCCGTTCACGAGTATGACATATGAATCAGCCAATAACGTTTAATATTTCGTAGTATTGATGTGTTCCAACATTTAGGGTTAAGATAGCCAGTACCTCAGTAGTTGAGGATTCCAAGTGAAGTGCGCTTCCACCTTCAGCTCTATCATCACATTACATCAAAAATTCACAGATTTCGCAGTCCCCGCAAGAATCGGAGCATTGAAAATGAATACAACAATTTACGAAATAAAAACATTTTATTTTAAATAACACAATTCCAACTTGAATGCACTTCTCCCCTGCATCCGCATCTTTTAACACCATTACCATGACGATCGGACAATAATCAAAGGAGCCACATCACTTTTTATATACGGAAATACCCGTGTTTGTTGACAATACCAAATCTAAAGGGACCACCTACATACAGGTCACA
Source organism: Eudonia mercurella (assembly GCA_963082485.1). Taxonomy (NCBI): domain Eukaryota; kingdom Metazoa; phylum Arthropoda; class Insecta; order Lepidoptera; family Crambidae; genus Eudonia; species Eudonia mercurella. Next base: position 7,582,635 of record OY720030.1, on the reverse strand, counting down.
ATTGTTAAGCGATTTTCAATTTTTTTTCGTCATTTTGTAGCTAAACTAATACTTTAGGACCTTTTTTTAATTTTTTCTTAAGTCGGTTGAAAACGACAACTATTAATGGGAGGAACTAGTGGACTAAAATGATTAAAAACAGGAAATAAGTGGGATTTTTCTATATTCTATTAAGTTTACACACACAATACCAATCACAATAGAAGACAGCCAATAAACCAAAACCAAAAGCAAAATCTATAAAAATGTCAATATTCAAAAAAAGTATAAAAATAAGAACATAAAAAGTATCAAAAAGGTTTTTAAAAGAGTCTGCAACATCGGTGTTTTTTTAAATACTTACAATTTAGTTTACAAACAGCCCCCAAAAAACGCGTTTTTTGTACATTTTTCAAAATACAAATATTTTCCAGCCGATTTTCAAAATTCAACACTCACACGTGTCTCGATAAATTCCTCAACTCTTGGTACTATTTCCATTTCGATTATCCCAAAATCCTCGGAGCTATGGCCAAAACTACGTCTCAAGCGATTTGCATCTGATAACCATTTTCAATGGTAATAATAAGTATGAAGGCCAAAAGCTTACTGCTTACCTGTAAGGAATAAAAAACTAAGCACTCTCCATATTTGCATAATCTGTGATTTAATGCATTTATATAACTTTTATGATTTATCTGAAAACCTGATGATCTTGATAGTTTTATACAGGTTGTGACTAAACGTGTTTCGGATTCGACGAAGTTGATCTATAGCCCTCATTTATTCAAGTCAAAACTTTAATATTTAATCTTGCGGCTGGACTTCTCGTCAAGATCAATACCGCAAAGATTTATGCGTTAACATAATTTTACTACCGATTGAACTTTGAAATAACATATTGTTGTATTATTCAAACACTATTAACCATGAAACGACTGATCGTTTATTAATATTTATTATGTATTATTTATGTTTTCGATGATATAAGACGGATATCGTAATGTGGAATCATGCAATATTAATGTAGTGATACACAATAAAAGGCAGGCCGGATAAAATTCGATTACTTATAACAGTTGTTGCTTTTATATATTACTAGTGGTCGCCCAGTGGTCGAAATTCGACCGTAATTTTATTAAGGCTGCACGGATTGTATCTTAAGCAATGAAAAATAAAAAAAGATGGAATGTGAGTTTGGATAGGCATTGACAGATTTCAGCCGCTCCTTTTCCATTTTTGAAATTATTGAAAAGAGTATTATGCGTGTGTGTCAAATACATATGCATGTGTGTCAAATACATGGTAGTGTGTGTAATGTTTGTTTTATTGATTTAATATATATTTTTTATGTATAATTTAGAAAAAATATTAACATTCTGCAATCCTTCTCTATATAAACTATAAGTGTGCGAAATTTCATACTCCACCGTCCGCGCAATTTTCGTAAAAACAATATTTTTGCTTTATAAACTTTATTGTAAGTCAATAAAAGTTAAAGCAAAAAAAAACACTGATTTATGTATTAAGGCGAAGGGTAAGGCACACAGCGCCGCTAATGGATTTAATTTGATAACTGCTAAACTGGATCTTTTTCAAACATTGCGGACCTTCAGACACTAGGCAAACATCTATTATTTAATAATTGTGCACTACTTTTAGGTTTGTTTTTGTATTCATTCGCTAACACCAGAAGTGGCCATTGTTTGTGAATAAATGCGATAGCCCGTTTTGTGAATAAACCACGCAACAAAAAGTAGTGCACAATTATTAAATAAATACTATGGATGCTTTCCTGTTATCGGACGGTACGCAATGTTTTAAAAAAGATCCGGTCCGTTAGTAAGTGTCAAATTATCAATTGGTGGCGCTAGTGTGCCTTAACCTTCGCCTTAACCAAGGGACTGATTTATGAATAAACCAATTAAATAAGAACTGGCACCGTTTTTTTTCAGAGAAAGTTTGCTGTTGGCTGTCTATGTCCTTTGCAGCGTCACCGGATTTGCTGCCTCTAACCTTTAAACTTCTGCCTGAAACTAAGTACTCTATATAGTTACTTGTTTATGAGACTGAGACAAAACCTCAGCGGATAACATTCTACTCCATATTTTTTGTTGTTTTGAATATCCACTATTCATTTCATTTTCAACTCAAAGACAAAATCAAAGTATAGATAAATAAATAAATATTAGACAACATCACACACATTGTTCTGATCCCAAGGTAAGTAGCTAAAGCACTTGTTTTATGGAAATCAGAAACAACGACGGCACCACAGCCACCCAGACCCGACACAATATCGAAAAGTTCGTTTTCGACATTGACCCGACCGATAGTAAGCGCCGCCCAAAGTTTTGCGTGCAAGCCACTCGATTACTAGCTTGTCCAAGTAACAATCCCTATATATATTAATACGTGAAGCAAAAACTTTGTACGCCTTTTTACGAAAATTGCGCCTACGGAGTAGTATGAAATTTCGCACACTTATAGTTTATATAGAGAATGATTGCAGAATGTTAATATGTTTTTTTAATTATGCATAAAAAATACATTAAATTAATAAAACAAACATTACACACACTACCGTGTATTTGACACACACGCATATATACTCTTTTCAAAAATTTCAAAAATGGAAGAGGAGCGGCCGAAACTGTCAATGCCACTCCAAACTCACATTCTATCTTTTTTAATTTTTCATTGCTTAGGATACAATCCGTGCAGCCTTAATAAAATTACGGTCGAATTTCGACAACTGGGCGACCACTAGAAATATTACTGAAATGATTACTTTTATGACTTATCTTTTGCGTGGACATAATATGTAGTTTAAAAACTTAAAGTGAACATAATAAACAACTTAGTACAAAATGTAGTTCCCATGCTGGTATGGGACGTGAAAATTATATATCAGCTGCCTAACAACCCGTGCATGTCAAGGGAAAAGGATTCCAAGATGCTCGCACATCAGGTTATCAGCTAGGAACCTATCACTGATGTGATCTATTTCAGCTCGGAGCCATACATTAAAAATACTAAATGTGTCATCGAGGTCACTAACGACGAGTTTCATTTTCTCTTTTTGTATTTACAGCATAGTGCCTTGATCTCACCTGATGTTAAGTGATGATAAGGCCAATTGGTGGAAGCGCACTCCGCCCAGGATCCTCAACTAGTGACGCACTGGCTATCTTATCTCTAGCTGCCGGAATACAACAATGCTACAAACATTGAGTCTCCACATTGGTGTTTTTGATGCTCCTTCTATCTCGTTTTGGGTGAAGGACGTGAGAGATTCATATATGCATGCATGTACAAAGTATAGATACCTTTGCAGAATTGCTTTATCCATGAGTACGTACGGTCGAATGTTTCTCATACGATTAATTCCGAGTATCCCTAATAATAATAGCGATTGCTAAATAAACGCACAGTGCCCTTGCGAAAGCATAGCTAAATCACAAAATAAGGAGACTGCAGAAGGTAAACTTGATAATTTTTATATTAACGGGTAAGCACAGTGCTTTGATCTCACCTGATGTTAAGTGATGACAAGGCCAATGATAGAAGCGCACTTCACCCGGGATCCTCAACTAGTGAGGCACTGGCTATCTTATCTCTAGCTGCCGGAGCACAACAATGCTACAAACATTGATGTTATGGCGACATATTTAGATAAGATGGTGGTAGCTAGCCAGGCGGACAAACGAGTCCTAACACCAACCAAACAGAGTACACAAACATGTACCCCCCGTTGGGAAGCGAACCCGGGACCTCTGGGTCTAAACCGGTGGTCTTAGCCACTAGAGCACAGAGGCGGTTGAAGCATACCATACATACCGCGCTCGAGCAACGCAATAGACCCCTTGCACGGACACGAATTTTGGAACAGGTGTCCGTGAGAGCACGTTTGTATGAAGCTAACTTCTGGGTGCCTAGTGCGAGTTTCATTAGCCATTCGATCACGTTAACAAAAACAAATTTATATGGTAAAATGTTAACTCTTATCGTATGCCGCCAGGAGGCGCTGCTTCAATGCCATACTAATTTTCGTTTTCGTAAACGTAATCGAATGAATACGAATAGTAAACAAAACTCACACTAAGCACCCTGCAGTCTTCTTATTTTGTACTAACGGCCCGTCACTGCTTCGCACGGGTGGACTTTATTTTTAATATAGCCTATGTTACTCAGCGCTAATGTAGCATTCTAATGGTGAAATAATTTTTTAAATCGGTCCAGTAGTCTTAGAGTTTATTCGTTGCAAACATACATGCATACATACATACATACATACATACATACATACATACATACATACATACATACATACATACATACATACATACATACATACATACATACATACATACATACAAAGGTTTCCTCTTTATAATATTAGTATAGATGAGCGCTGCTATTGCGAGATTCCATGCTTGTGAGAAGTTGTCTATGTGTGCGTTGCTCGAGTGCGTTTGTGTGAAGCTTGCCTTCTGCAGTCTCCTTATTTTGTGACTAAATACAACGGGGCCGCTGACCCGGCCCGCCGACGACGTCATTGGGAGTACTGCATCTTGCATTTCTTAGAGCCCATCTTTAATTTTACGGCCACTGAAATAAACTATGAAAGGTGCTCTCTCAGCTGGTGCGTCAATGCGATTTAAATTGTTGATTGATGGAGCTGTTATCTCTGTTTCATGAGTACGCTCTTTGTGTAGCGCCTACCTCAAGGTTGGAATCAGAGCAAAGGAGAAGTTTCAACTTATCTGATACTTAAACGGAATTAATACGGCGCTGGTGATATGAATGGGTAATAATAATTCAATAAAATGCAAAGTCGACAGTAGCCTAATCACACACTCTCACACAATACCTACACACTGACGCTCGAAACAAAAAAACACCAAATCCGAACTTTTCTATACACAATATCGTAACTATTTGTTTTAGAGTTACATATCTGTTTTTTTAATCTTTTAAAAATCTTAATTTTTTGAGTATATATAGTAATATATAAAATAATGAATAAACTTGTAACAATATTGCCAAGGCTGATTCGCCTTGAAAATGTACCTAATAAGGCATGCAAAAATTTATCACAAACATACATTAATTACGTAAATGTCATAAAAGTAATGAATAACCTATAAAATTGATGTCAAAATTACAACGAAAATCATAATTTAAATGAAAACTAAAATATTCCGTCTATTTTACGTTCGCTTTAAAAAAGGTAGGCGTCCAAAGAATGTTTGAGCAACGCTGCGACACAAAATAGGATGTTGTGCGCATTTTACCGAAATGAAAGCCACACGGCACTGGTATAGTTTCAAAACAAAAGTTGTTTCTGAACAAAATTCAATTTTGTCAATAGAGTTGATAGGGCAACTTTGTTGGAAACAATTGACTCGAAGCTCGGCGGCGACTATTTGCTAACAAGTGAATCCAATAGGGTTGCCATGCGTCTGGCTAACCTCCCTCACTTCCCACAATTCAAAATTCAATTTTGTTATTCAAAATGAACTTTAACAAGTATGGTCATAAACTCTACGGTGGTGACCCTGTACCGAGAAGTAGCCGCAAGAAACGCTTAGTGGTAGGGGCTACTATGTAGCTTTGCATAGCTTTGCTTCTTAAGCACGTTAGCAGACGTCCTTTCAATGACTGCGTGTTGAGAAGTATAGGGGTTTCTGTGGGGTGGTCCTCTCAGGTATAGATACAGACACACAGGTCAACCCCGGGTCGTGTGTACGCGTCATGTTCTATTAATAAAAAAGGTTTGGTCGCTTTTCCGGTTAAAAGAAATAGAGGCTTTTCACCTCTGTGGTGTGGAAATTATTAAACAATTTCCACCGGCTTGCGAGTATTAAGGAATTGCTCACCTCACTTCAATTTAACCTGTACCTTTGTTTTTAATTTTGCTAAAATATTTTACAACGTGGCAACCCTAATCTCAAAACTTGTTGCGAATTTGGCATTGTCCCGACTCTTGCAGCCGTGGCCGGAGCGAAGCGCGCGCGCGTTGTATTAATATTCAATATTCGTTATTCTTTAGACAAGACACGTTACGATATCCTAATTCCTAACAAGAACACGCTTGCTCGGGCTGCTCGAGTAGTGATAAACCAGTGGTAAAAAAAAACAGACCGCTTGAGCAGTCGTTGTAAAGCTGCCATTTTACCGTGGTAATACTTGTTTGTTCCGTCTGGCTAGCTACCACCATCTTATCTAAATATGTCGCCATAACATCAATGTTTGTAGCATTGTTGTGTTCCGGCAGCTAGAGATAAGATAGCCAGTGCCTCACTAGTTGAGGATCCCGGGTGAAGTGCGCTTCCACCAAATGGCCTTATCATCACTTAACATCAGGTGAGATCAAGGCACTGTGCTTACCCGTAAATATAAAAAAAGACCAAATAATTTTACAATCAAATTTAATTTAAGGTTAGTGACTTTACATAAACCTCTGAATGCAGTTATTTATGAAAATGAAATTAAGCCGTCTTTCAGCATAATGTAGCTTAAATAATAAAAGCACTTTCCTACCGTGTGGGCCCGGTCTCCGGGGTGCTCTGTACACTCCAAAGGTATACTTTAAAGCCCGAGTTATGTGGTAAGTAATTTTATAAAGTTCCACGGGCTGTGTAGAGACTCGATTACTTGTTTTGAAGGTTGAAAACGGTATTTGTGGAAACAAACTTTAGAAATGTGGATCTTCCATTTTGTGTAAGCTTTCGCTCGCTTTGTATACGTTCTTTAGAAGTTGGAATCAAATAAATGCGTGTGAGACTAAATATAAAAAGTAACGATAACGAAGCGTCGCAAAAGCGATAAAAGAATTATTGTTACATACCTTTCTTGTATGAATATAACTGTGTGCTCTAGATTTATTTTTAGCTCTTAAGGAAATGTTTACAGGTATTAAAACAAAAAATAGATACCGTTCCATTGCTAAAGAAAAACTTTTTTTGTACAAACCTTGCTCTCTCGTGCGTACGTAGTCCTATACGGCGAAGCTGTAAAAACCGTTAGCGACTACCAGCAAACTCTGTCCCAACCCAAGTAAATAATGAAAATGAGATCATTAATAATATACTGGAACGTAGGTACTACAAGTAGAAAAAGTAAATAAGAAAAATCTATCATAGTATGAATTTTTTCGCAAAAATTTTTCTTTTAATAATAAAGACTATGATAAAACGTGATCATTATTCTATTACAGCAAGCTCCTCCGTTAAAAAGCCAAGAACATGTAACAGCACAAAGCTTAATTTCCCCCTTGGAACTAAGAATTCAGTTAGCTCGGAGAAAAGCTTACATACTTAATCTTTTTACGAAGACTTCTTAATAAATGTATTATGTCTTAAATGCGCAGGGTACAAACTAACTTACCTAAAGATATTAAAGATCTGTTAAATTCAAATAATATTAAATATAAATTAAAACAACATTTTCTTAATATAACTAGTTTCATAACGGCACTCAAATTTGCACAGCCTATATCTGCACATTTGCCCCCTTATTCATTAAAAGTATCTAAGCATTATTTAGTTAAATATTATTTTGTCAACGTCACACAAAGGTCATTTTGAAATTGAGAAAAAGAGACAAAACAATGATTAACTAAATTATGCTAAAATAGTTTTTATGAATAAGGGACCTAGAGTCATTACTCATTAGTCAATTACCTACATCAACTAAAAAAGCATCGACTACCTGGCGTGCCGCTCTGCGCCTCCGCAGTTATACGGTTAAACCAGTGTGATACCACATGAGTAAATATATCACTACTCATGTGGTGATACTATGTATTCTGTGGTGATACGCAATTTCACACAACACAACACAACACAACACAACACAACACAACACAACACAACACAACACAACACAACACAATAATACACACACTCATACAACTATACATTTATGCTAAATGTATTCGACGTGCTTGATATCTGTATTATTCTTATATTTGTTTTTGTTTTTCTTAGACGAATCGTGTACAGTAAAATCTCTTTATTCGCGGGGTATATGTTCCATAAATATGCCGCGAATACAGAAACCGTGAATACAGAATGGTAATTTATATGGGTTTAAGGGGATACGTTCCTAGGTGTTAAAATAAAAAACACAAATATATAAGAAAATCAATTTTATTGATGTTACTGAACATTTTGATTAATCATTATCCTCAGGCTTAGGCAATGGTTTGAAGAATTTTGTTATTTTCTCTTGCTTGGCAGTTTTTAATAGCTCCGACAATTCAGACTGATACTCAGCAGTCGCATTAGCAATTTGCCTCTTAAAATTAAGACTTCGTTCCATAGATGGATCAATGTTCACAAAGAAATCGCAAAGCTCATTTGCCATTCTTAAACCTTCACTAAGATTTTTCAGAGTAAATGTCACATTTTCAGTGACCGCCGAAAAACGCCGACCGCGGTGTTTGCGGCAAATGCGACAAAGGCGCCTTAGGTCAAAGTGCTCGGCGGTACCATTTGACGGCACTTGCAAAAGATATTGCGTTAAACACCTATTGGAATTTTGTATGAAATTTTAGATCCGCGAATAAAGAAATTTTTTGCCGCGAATAAAGAAATTGGGTTGCATTTTTTTAATCCGCGAATAGTGAAAACGCGAATGACGGAAGCGCGAATAGGGAGCTTTTACTGTACACGGAAAAACGTAAAAGCTTATATTATGTATTCTGCGGCATTACTTAGAATTTTATCAAATAAAAAGGAGGCCTTTTATGATAAAGAGATAATTATTCCTAGTATTTAGGTAGAGGTCTATTTTTACGTATATAAATTCGTAAAATTACTAAACAGATTGAAAAACAATTTCGTATTATTGAGTGATGTTGTTCTCAGATGTTTCAAGGATTGTGGTCACTGCTTTAAATTAATATGTTTATTTAAAAAAAATCGTTGTCAGGCATTAAGGCTTTGTATATAAATGTACCTAATTGGTCGAAGGTCAGTGCTCTCTTAATATAGGTATGCTTCAATTTATTTATCCCTCTTCTGTCAATACCTAATGATAATTTACTATAGCGTTGTGTTATCAATTTGTGGTATTCATCTGCAAAGATGAATCTGCATCCATCGGTTGCAAATACCTTTGGATAGATGGCACCAATGTCGCTCTAAAGCATTTCAAAAAATCAAAAAACAGTGACAAAATTCAAGGCTTACGTCAGCCTTCAAGGTAGCATAAGGGTCAGTGCAGCCGCCCGGATTGCGGAAGACCCAGGTTCGATTCCTGGCTGGGTCGGGTGGACGATTAACTTTTTCACTGTATTTTATATAAATATTTAATACCTAATGCTTTTCTAGATTATTATAGACTAGCACTTTACATGCGACTTCGTCCGCGTATATTTGACATTTTAAAAATAAACTTTTTTATTAATATATATACCCTATGTTACCCGCAAGGAATGTAGTATTCTATCAGTGAAAGAATTTTTGGGATTGAACCAGTAGTTCCAAAGATTACCCTCCGCAAACAAACAAACAAACAAACAAACATTACCTCTTTAATAATATTGGGTCCTTACCTATGAAATTGGCGTTTTTTTCTCACTCATTAATAGGTGTATTACTTCTAAAATCATTACCGGTTGTTAATATTATCATACACATTCAATTAAGACTATATTAGTTAGGCTTCGGTAATAACAATGATTTTTGATTTTGTCTTTATTGCCCAAATATTTTTTTATAAATTGACTTCTATTTTTGCTAGCGGAATTGACCTTTTGTTTCATTGTAGCTTTGAAGGTACTTGTTTTTTTTTCTTTTTAGGGTCTGCTATATTTAGCTAGTGAAACAAACACAGTGCCCTACAATTTTTATAGTATTAACATAAGTAGATGCTAAGAAAATTGAAAAAACGTTAGTATGAAAAATAGAATTTTATAAAAAGTCTTCATATAAAACACCAATTTCATAGGTAAGGACCTAATAGTATAGATAGATAAACTCGGTTCTTCTGTTTGATCTTGTGTTTAGACCATCGGTCTCATACCCAAGGTCCCGGGTATACTCATACTTAAACTATGTTAGTGTCCATTTTTCTATTGGTCGTCTATTAAATCAATGTATAAAGAATTTTTACACTAGCCAACCAAATAAGCAATTGAAACCATTTTTATCCTCGATGTACTTAAGTCTTTGAACAAGTAAGTGACTTTCGCACTAACCTTACTTCGTCTGTCTAATAAAGCTTCGAAGTAATAAACATCGCTATATTGAGCCGTCGCTAGGGTTCCAAGTAACTAGTTTCGCAATAATAGCCTTCAGTATCTCGTTGGGGTCCCGTAAGTGCAAGTTTTATGTCTTTTATGATATCGACTAACTGCAATATTTCAAACCGGAGTGCTAGGTAGATACTTGTTTTATTGCAGTACCATAAATAAAATTAAGAACCTTAGAATGATAACATTTTATTAACAAAATGGTTAGAAAAGCGCGCACACAATCACTTAGATGTATTTCTAACTTAAAATAAATGTAAATTGTATGATTATTGTTATTATTTATTTCATAAAGACAAAATAGCTCCGTTAATTGTTAGTAGACTTAAGCTTATTGTTAGTATTAAATTACAAATTACAAAACAATACAATCAATTACATTTTCAAATTAAATTATCAGATAAATTATATAAGTCAATCAAATATATTACTACTACTAGCTTTTGTTCGCGGCTTTGCTCACGTGGGCTTCACGACTTGCGTTTATTCGTAATAAAAGCCAAACTTATTAAATAAGATTTTAATAGATATTTCAACATTAAGATTTTAATTTTTATCATTAAAAAATCCATTCATGCGAGATAGAATTAGTAAAAAGTGTCTAACACAAAACAACATAATAAAGATCACTCTGTATAAGTAATTTTGGACCGTTTTGTCACCCCTACTTAAGGGATCATTTTCCAAAAATCCTGAAACGCTTTATAATTTCTAACCAGGTCAAATACCGATATTTGAGAAGTGACAGATTTCCATACAAACTTTCCATTTATTTTTCTTTAAGTAAAATAGGGACGAAGGTTTTTTTTGGGTAAAATGTTATTTTTAAAATATGATCTATAAAAATAAATAATTTAATCGATCTACACATATATATATATATATAATACCACAAATACCCAAAAAAACCTTCTTTCCATTTTTACTTAAAGGAAAATAAACAAAATTCCTGAAACACGTCATTCTTTATTTCTTTTCAAAAAGCCAAATACCAATTTTCATGTATTTTACTTCAAAACTGACGGACTTTCATACAAACTTTCACTCCCGATTTGACCCCCTTAGGGCATGATTTCCGTAAAATCCTTTCTTAGTGGCTGGTTACTTTACTCAATTAACCTACCGTCCAAATTTCATCTAATTAGCTCCAGTGGTTTCAGCTCGGCGATGATGAATCAGTCAGGACAAATCATTATATGTATACTCATAAAGATACAACGACATATATTTTTTGGAGATGTCGTTACTTCTATAAAATTTGTGCTATATCTTGCGCCCATTTTTCTCTATAGCTGAATAGGAAAAATATCATTTTTTGATAATTAAAAAATGCTTTAGAAAAATTTGACTTTGACTTTAAGATTACTAGAGACTTTACGAAAGTTTTGATTGTACTATGATGTTAATTGTTTTTTGTCAGTCAGTCAGGTAAGACTTCTCTTTATAAAACTGGATTATCCAAAACACCGAACAGTATCTATTACAAGAGAAAATAAAGTTAAATTATAATCGCCCGCTTGTTGTAATCATCCAAGCCGCGTAATTGTCCAATTTGACTATTAATTAGCGACGCTGTTGGTCGGAAATACAATTAATTAGACACCAAACCCGCTTTGTCCCTAACTCTCATGCTGCGATTAACTCGCGGGTTTTATTTTTAATGTATATATATATATATATATATATTAGACATATACTATATAAGCAATAGCAATAGCCTAGCAATTCAAAGGGGGAACGCTGCCAGTATCTTCGGAACCTTGCCTAAAGGGACTCCTTTTAATAATTTATTTCAGTTACTTATTGTATTATATTTTTTAAGGTTTTTAGTTTTAGGTTCATTGTTCTTTTAATTATTACTTTTAAATCTTAGTGATTTGTAATGTGCTGTGAATATATGTTTTATATAAGACAACATCACATACCTACATTGTTCTGATAAGGTAACACTCGTTTTATGGAAATCAGAAACAATGATAGTACCATACAACACACAACATCGAAAAGTTCGTTTTCGACATTGACCCGACCGGGACATCTGAATATGTAAAGAGAATGATGATACCCACCCACATATATTCGAATAACTATTTGAGCGTTATTTATAACACTGGCGGCATGTATAGAGTCCGTCAGATGAGATGGGCCGATTACCCGTGGGCTGAAATGGATGTGGGCGGATTGACGTCACGGTGTCTGCCCGTCACCAAACTTTGACCTGCCGTGTCACCGTGACGTGACGTCATCTGTCATATTTTTGTGTACGATGAAGTGTCCTAACAAAACCTTCCTTGAGAGTTTTTTGCAATATCGAATGTCTTTGAATTGAGCGATACTTTCATGCTCCTACACTTAAAAGATAGCCTCAATAAAAATGTATATATATTTACTGACTCAAAAAACCTATTCACACACGTGATTTTTTTACACAAGTCACGCATACATTGTAATCAGCTGGTACAATATACTGGTTTTTATATTTGAGTAAGTTATTTACATATAGTCGTCAATTTATAAAAAAACTTTTAACATTAATGGCACCGTTGAATGAAATACCTCTAAATTTACCACACTGTACAAAAAAAAATTACCAACGCCAACAATTTCTAACTTTAATTTTTTTCCTTTATTCGTTATGCGGCTATAAGAATACTTACTAAGAGACAATGATTTATATCCGATAACTCGATATCTTAACATCAATGTGTGTAAAACGAGTTATCCCAAGGGACCCGGACCCTTAGCGCAATGACAACAAAAAATGATTCCCATAAATATTTGGTCTTACCGTCGTCGTTCAGTATTCTATATATACTGTGACTGGCTAGACGACGGATGCGTTAAAGAAGGTGTATAAGAAGCCGATACCTGTTCCATTAAAATTGAAAAAAACACCACCTTTTTTTACTTTTTTCCTAACTGAAATGGTTTTTCTGCTTATTTACAATTTACTACGCGGGCGCGCGAAGCGACTAGCGAGGCGTTGTCCGCGCGTGCGGTTGACCTTACTCGTGCGTGTACGAGTAGTACATGCGAAATGCCGATGGTTCACTTTTTTTTAAAACGTGTCACCCGCACGTAATTCACTCGCGTGTTTTAAAATTAGATATAACCTTTTTTAACTAGTTTACCTCCTTAAACGCGTCCGTCGTCTAACCTGTCACGATGTATAAATCACGACAGTAAAATTGGAATGTAATTCGTCTTGGTAGCCCTACAGAAAGAAGATGGTCGGCTTGCAGGCAAAATATCGTGATTACCCACCATAGTAGGTAGTCGCGCTAGACAATCGTGCACCCACTTTCGGTAGGTACAAGCATATTAACTTTCTGGAGGGGTTATCAGCACCAGCTCATTTTATGTCCTCACTGCTGGGGCTCGAGCCTTCCCTACGGATGGATATGGAGAACGGGCCATTAACCACCACGCGGGCCCAATGCGGATTGGTGGTTGTTAACGACTGCTATTGCAGTCGGGTCTAGGGAATTTAATCCCGCATCAAAATTGCAATCCCGCAATTCCATAATCGCGCGGTTTAACTTTTCTTTTTATTTAAGTACATTAAAAAAATGTAATATAGACAAGTAAATTAAAAAACGCGGGATGCCGCGTTTGCGGGATTGGATTCCCTAGTCGGGACCAACGGTTTTACTTGCTTTCTGAAGCAAGGAGGAGTTCGAGATGATACACTTTTGGTCACCCATCCGATGACCGGCCTTTGCGAAAGTTGCTTAACGTTAGCAATCACAGACCGGGCGCGTTGACCACTTAGCCATCGAGCCGTCCTGTCTGCAGGGGTTAATAGGGCTAATATTGTAAGGAGTACACTATCAAAATAGTCGTATGTGTGTATCTGTCTTATCTTGAAAATAATTAGAAGCGGCCCTTTTAGAGAGGTCACTTAAATATTCTCTCAGACCATGAGCCTTGTTCTAAGTATACCTGGCTATCTACTATCTTCTATTAGTTCTATTAGTTTTTCGCAAAAATTACAATAATTTGACTGTTTGAGATAAGGTAGCCAATTCCTGAGTCTTAGACAATTCTGTTATTGTTGGCCTTATCGTCATACTTCGTCCTTTTCAGTTCTTTCTTATTATTTAAAACGTCGGTATTCGTGTCTCAGTGGCCTCTGATTAAGAATAGTAAATTTTTTCCGTTGTCTAAATGTCATAGAGCAGAATCGAAGCCTTGATAATAAGTGATGGTAGAGTCTAATTACCCAAATCCTGTATGACTAAGGAACTCTGGCTATCATATAACTGACAGACGAGACTCAACAATGCTGCTAAAGTTATTATTATTTTTATAGCAGAATCAAGACACTGGTAAATAAAAGACTAAGGCCAAGTGCTTCCAAACAAGTGTTATAAAATAAAACCGAGAAAAAACTTACGTTTGTTTTATGATGTGTTTCGCGGAATTGACTTTTTGTTTCATTGTAGCTTTGAAAGGACTTGATTTTTATTATTTTTAATGTGTGCTATATTTAGCTAGTGAAACAAACACTACCCTTAATTTTTTTAAATGTTAACTTAATTAGATGTTAAGAAAATAAAAAAAAAATGTTAGTATGAAAAATATACGTTTATAAAGGGGGAACGCTGCCAGTATCTTCGGAACCTTGCCTAAAGGGACTCCTTTTAATAATTTATTTTAGTTATTGTATTATATTTTTTAAGGTTTTTAGTTTAAGGTTCATTGTTCTTTTATCTGTTGTTATTCCTTTTGTAATTAAAGTGTTTCCATCTGTGTGTCATGTAATAGTTAAGTAGTTATTAAAAGTTGAATTGCGAAAAATATTTTATAAAAAATCTTAATACAACACGTCAATTTCATAGCATTATATATTGCCCCCTTAAATATTTGTTTTATTTTAATTTATTCTTTTATTTTTAAATTGAATATATAACTAAATATTCTGTTAATATTTCAAGCGTCTACCTGTTGCCGTTATCAATATCGAGCAAAAACGAGCAAAAAAAATCACGTTTGTTATGTGGGAGCCCCCTTAAATATTTATTTTATTCTGTTTTTTAGTATTTGTTGTTACAACGGCAACAGAAATACATAATCTGTGAAAAATTCAACTGTCTATCTATCACGGTTCATGAGATACAGCCTGGTGACAGACGGACAGACAGACAGGCAGACGGACGGAAGGACGGCGGAGTCTTAGTAATAGGGTCCGGTTTTACCCTTTGGGTACGGAACCCTAAAAAGGAATCTCAAATATCAAAGCCACCAGACATAGTTGCTGAATGGACATCTTGACAGCACCAATTACTAATTCTACAACATTAAACGTATAAATAAAATCACATATAATAATTCATTTAAAGGCCTGTGTGCACGTTTTTACAATAAAGTTCCAAGTTATTACTCAAAAACTTAATATTAATAAATTTAAAATCACCATTAAAGAAAAGCTTTGTAAAAAAGCTTATTATAAAGTGTCTGATTACATTGAAGACAAAACAGCATGGGTTTAAAATGCTCCAATCACTCCAACAGGTATTTTTAATTTAAAATATAGTTAACTAATTTGTAATTAATAATGTATACTTAGTAACGGCATATTAATTTTGTAAATATCGTTACTTATATTAAAGTTGTGGAGTTTCTTGCGCCCATTCTTCTCCACAACTAAAAAATAGACGTCCTGAATGGGTAGTAGGTAAAAAAATGTTTGGACGATTCAAAAGCACTTTTCTAAAGTTTATTTGAATAAAAAATATTTGACTTTGACTTTGACTTTGACACAACAGTTTTTAAAACAATAACCGATTTTTATTTCATCTAAGCATGAATTTTTTTAACCTTAAAAGTTTTATATTAAACACTCAATTGACGAACAAAATAGTGACATCATAGTTTCCATTCCCATACAGTTTCTATTGAAAAAAAAACGGTTTTGACAGTTAATAACAGTTTCTCTATTGATTCACCAATCAACTACGCAATGAGGGTGGGAACGGATTTCTTTTTTTAAATTTTTTTTTATCCTAATAGTTTCAACTTAAAATATGACATTTTTTTTCTGTAGTACCTACTGCTACTTACTTCACAATATTTTTCAAAATTAAAAAAAATAATAATCACCAAGTGGTTTTTTTTTCGTAAAGATCACAATGCGGCTGACGGATAAGGTGACGTCACGTCATCCGATATAAGCCGACTGCCAGCAAACTAAGCGTGTATTAAGCAAATTAATTATGTACAATTACTTTGTAACTGTGTAAATATTTATCGTACCGAAGTGAAACAAAAACTATACGTTTTGAAATAACGTCTTCTATAATGGTATAGGGTAAAAATAATCTTTTTTTATCTTTCCCAAGTCCATTGCTGAGTATTTCTCTTTATGATACGCAGTACCAGGACCCGAAATCTCTTTGCTAACCCTGCTACTAGTAATAATGTTACTTATAAAGATTCTTTTTTTGCATTTCACATACAAATAATAATGTAAGTAAGGACCTGACCCATTTAACCAAACACTGCACTCTTACTTGAAAATATATAGGTACATCTATAGTAGACTGATTGTTTGTCTTGTTTTCTTAATTTTTGTTTTTCGTTTGTTTTGTTTCAATTTAATTAGTGCTAAGCCCTGTCTGTTTTATTTACGTGTATGCTGCCATCGGAGCTCAGAGTTACTTCTGTAAGATTTGTTGTTTTTCTTCTATTGTTTTCTTTGGTTTGTTATCGGTAGCTGTGCCTTTTTAATAAATAAAAACGGAGAAAAACGAACTTAATTACAAGCAAAAGGGTCGGTCTTCTCGGTCGTGCGGTGACAGGGTGATTCGTGTACGTTTTACGCACCCATACGTCTCCGTCACGTTCCCGTAAAAAGCTGGCCTCTAACTTGCTCTCTACGTCACTATTCGGGTTTTCGAGAGCCGGGGTTAGAACTCCCAAGGTTTAAAAGCATCTGAAGTAAGATCGTCGGTGCGGTCACACAGCGATTTGTGTGCATTACCCCTTACGACGGGTGTTTGACGTCACAGTCACATTCTCGTGACAAACTGGCCTCTAACTTATTCTACGTCACTATTCGGTTTTCCGAGAGCCGGGGTTAGAACACCCAAAGTTTCAAAAGCATTTGAAGTAAGATCGTCGGTGCGGAGACACAGCGATTTGTGTGCGTTACCCCTTACGACGGGTGTTTGACGTCACAGCCACATTCTCGTGACAAACTGGCCTCTAACTTGCTCCTACGTCACTATTCAGGTTTCCGAGAGCTGGGGTTTTGAGAATCGCTGGGGTCAAGTTAGTTGACCAATCTCAAGTGCGAGTGGCGGTTGTGACGGATTTAAAAAAAATTGCAATAGTCAGTTGTTATTGTAAATGAGACAAAGAGCTAAGAATTTATCGCAAGGTAAGTTGTGCAACTTTTTTTCATGTGTTTTTTTTTAATGTACACTGAAAATAAGAGGAATGTTTTACTTTCGATTCATGATTTTTAATGTATAAATATTATCGTGTAGTTTAAAAGTGTAAATATTAATGAAATAACGCTATCAAAATAGCATAACAAACAATTTTACTTTCGACATCTACTAGAAATCCAGTGAATCTGTAGTGCAATTGGAAGAGAAGTCGGATTGCGAATTGATGGTTGTGTTGGTGTTGTCGTTCTGATTATAGCTTCGAATCACGTTCGATTCGTGTTTTCAAGTCGTAGAAATACTAAAAAAATTAAATTAAAAAATATAAGAAAAGTTATTGGTATAAAACCTTTTTAAACTAGAACAGTCATTTTCATGATGCAATCCACGATTAAGTTTAGTTCTTGATTTAATTACTAGTTACTCAAAGAGTAATAGACGTTCATAATATAATGATTATACTCAAGCTATTTTAAAATAATAAAATTTATTTTTTATTTTTTATTAAAGTCAGTCATGAAAAAGTTCGTTACAAAGATATTTATTTTTATTTACATGTAAGTACAGACGCTGAACATCGACCTAACCAAAACTGTCAAATTGTCAAATAAACAAAGAATTAGGTCGGAATAGTTATTCCGTATGTTGTTCCTGTCATGTAAACGTCATTTCAAATTGGAGTAAAAGAGACAAAAGACGGAATAACTATTCGGAGCTTATTCTTTGTTGAGGAAATTTGAAAGTTTGTTTAGTCTGATATACAAGCGTATTGTACTAGGTAAATATCCTTCACTTTCGACCTAGTCCCAAAACATGCATTTTCAGCCAGATGGTAGCGGTATTTTCAGCTGAGCGACCGTTGTCGACTAGTAATTGTGCCACTATGTTCGATATTGCATCCATATATCATACATAATGCTCTCCGAAGTGTATTGTACTTACTTCGAATACAGGACATGACATTGTTGCTTGCCGACAGAAATAGGTTGTGGTAACTGTGTTACGTTTGCGTTGTGGTAAGTAATGGATCAAGTATTATGTTGTTGATAGTTTCTGATCGTTAAAGTTGACTGAATCTAAATTTAGGGCAAAGACAAGCAGCTACAGGGACGCCTATGATAATATTTAAACATAAATATATCACTAGAAAAAATCGACAACATTATTTTAACCATATACGTGTTCAATAATTTCTGTCTACACGATTGCTGTGAAATTATTATATATCGTAGTGGAATTAGTCTTCGACACAGAAAACCAGTGTTTGTCACCAGTTTTAGTCACCAAAAATTAACAAATAATTTCTTACAAATTATACTTAATGATTCCTAAATTTAAAAAATCTGTAGCTGATACCTATTTTTAATGATTAAAAGTAAAAAGTGTCGATGACAGGTTCCTGTCGAACACTGGAGCCACTACTTAGGGTAATTCATTCAAAATTATTTGACAACTTGAAGCGAATATAACTATATGAGGACAACTTATACGAGTATGGTAATATATTTACGCTCGACTGCACAGAATACTTTTTTAGTAGTTATGTAAAGATATATAGCTCTAACAAAGTTACCCATGTATGAAAAGTAACCCCCGATTTTCTGTTTGGTTTAACTATTCATAGTTTTGTGCAGAAAACCTATTAGTACCTGGTATGTAGCTACATTTAAATCTAAGCTGCAATAAAAAATAATTAATAAAACAAACAAAAATTTCATTCAATTAAAATACTAAATCCCGTCGTAGCACGAATTTCTCGTAGCTACGGTAGCACGAAACCAATCCTTTGTGTTATTTAGCTACAATGTAGATAAATCCATTCTCCTTCAAATCCTTCAACGTGACGATCAATCAATTTATGAGACACAATCAATCCAATACGCTTTTGTAGAGTGTGGCAGTTTTTCGTGATGATATTGTTTATTGTGTACAACACAACTGAGGGACTGGCCTTTTGACCTTTACCTGACGGAACACAACAACTGTTGTTACGGTGCAATATTGGATAAGATGGTGATACCTATCCAGGCGGACTTAGAACAAGTTCCAACCACCAGGCAAACTCAAGACTCGAACCTTTGAAAGACATAGCCAGATCCTTTATCATTCACGGACTTTTTGGAGATTTTTAGATTCTTTGCTAGAAACACACCTTTAAGGTCGGTTCTGATCAAGTTTCGTCTTACTGAAACTTATAATAGTATTATACGAGTACCTGACACATCCAGAAAATGGCGAAACCAACCACTGGTTTCCTATGAAAACTATTCCGTTTATCTTTAATACATTCTTAAACGCCCGCTCCACAAACATGACCTACAAAATAAACTTGTATCCGCGAATGCGTAATCCTTTAAAAATAAGTTACCGACTGACCGAACCCAATTAAGGGGATTTGGGTAAACAGATAAAGTGTAACGGCATTCGGAATCGCTCCCAAAATAACCGATTCGGGTCGGCGCACTACGAACTAGGTGTGAACCGGAGAACTAACTAAACATAACAAAGCAGGATATGCAAAACTGCAGCACTCATAGTAGACTGGGCGATACCTCGCGAATATTCAGCATTTTTCATAAGGATTGTATTGGATGTCCTACTACTGTTGTTTTTGTTTTAAGATAATAATCTATACTAATATTATAAAGCTGAAGAGTTTGTTTGTTTGTTTGTTTGTTTGTTTGAACGCGCTAATCTCAGGAACTACTGGTTCGAATTGAAAAATTCTTTTTGTGTTGAATAGTCCATTTATTGAGGAAGGCTATAAGCTATATTACATCACGCTATGACTAATAGGAGTGGAACAGTCGCTAATTAACGCGGGTGAAACCGCAGGGCACAGCTAGTATGTTATAGTTGACTGATCAATAAGCCAAAACATGAATGGAAACAATTTTCTCGATAGAAAATAAAGGCTTCGTTTGATTTTTTTGCTTTCCTTGTCAGTTTATTGAATTTCTCGTTGTGTTTGGTCACGATGTACTTATGTATGACTCTTCTCATTCCGTTTTTTTAGTTTTATAGGCAGAAGCACGAGTATTTAAAACCCAAATAAATTATATAAACTGTTGTAATCATTCTCCAATTTTTCTTTGTCAAAAGGCATTTAGTTTCTTTAAATGAATCATTTCCAATTTGTCGCTTACGTTATTTTATTTAGGCGCGCGTGCGCTATAGTTTTCCTTTTCCTTGCACTGAGAAATCATATCTCAATCAATCCCTCTGTGTACCGGCAAGACAGTCGGCGTCGACAAGTTGACGAGGTCTTATCTCATTTATTTTGAGGCGACAATTCTCCAAATTCTCCAACTATTATCCAGGACTTCTTGGCGAGAAAGTGAAGAGTCATGTCGGCGGTTTTGTTTTATTTTCTAAAATTTGTGTTATGTCGAATATTAATGTGAAATTATAGTGGATTATTAACCGTTAAGTGTTCGTGAGTGTGCATGAGTGTTGGCAAATGAAACAAAACAGTGCAACGTCACTTTTCACTTGCCATAACTGAGGAGAGCAATGATGATTGTATCAAAAACAGTTTTGATTGGCTCCAAACGTATCCAGTTCCAATCTAGTTACAATGTAGTAACATTTATTCGTCGTTAGTTACAATGTAGTAACATTTATTCGTTCATTTACTCGTCCTGGTAATGACTTGGTATTAAACCATTTTTAACACGCAACTCAGTTTATTTGTTATTAAACCATAACTGAAGTCACCAAGATTTCGAACGTAGATTACAACAGTTCAACAGTTCTATAACAACCTGTATAGGGACACAAAATAAGGAGACTGCAGAAGTTAAGCTTCATACATTTTTTAGCAACGCACACAGAGACAACCTCTCACCAGGGATGTCATACGTACCATACTTATTGCATAGCTTATAGCTTGCATACCATGTACCATGATACTTCCATTATGGTACGCAAAAGTACCATAATTTTGACATCTAGCATTAAAACCTCAGATTAAAACATAATTCCCCGTTATGAATGTAACACACCTACATTGTTATGAAAACTTTAATCATATTCAAGAATCGGCAGTATGGCAGTACGGCTTAATATCGTCGCCTGTCCTACAAAAGGACGATTTAAAAAAAATTACTATTACTATTTTTGATTCTCGGAGATTTATAATGTTCGATCGAACTGCGACTTGACCATATCCAGTAGTCAACCGTGTTATTACCCGATTTACTAAAAAAATGTGTTAGCACTTATCTCAGACGAAATAATATTCGTGTAAAACAAAGCGTACCATGGTTTTTTCTAAAGTACTCGTACATACCGGAATTTTGTCAGGCCGGTGTCATAATTTTTGAGTTGGCTCCTGACGTTGCTCTTACGGACACAGAATCTCGCCGCAACAGCTGCGCTCGGACTGTTGCGAGCTGTTCCAGGACAACTGGTGGCTTACTTTCTGTGGGTGTCCTTTTTTGTGATAAATATGAGTTATGCGCAGAAAGCTACCTACGAACCCTACGATGACAATTGTATGTGAAGGTCATGACCTTTTAACCGCCTCTGTGGTTTAGTGGTTAAAAACACCGGTCTTAGACACAGAGGTACCGGCTTCGATTCCCAGCTCTAGTACATGTTTGTGTACTCGGTTTGTTATGTGGTAGGGCTTATTTGACGGCGACTTCCGTGTCTTCGGAAGCACGGAGGAGCTCGAGGTGATGTTTTGGTCTCTCATTCGATGACCGGCCTAGTAATTTTTGACCAAGAGCGTTTACTACGCCATTAAGTTCCTAGGGAAATACCTAGATCGTATCATTAATTACTGAATACATAGTTTGTATCTTAGGTTTTTTAGATACACTTTTGTGGTTACGCAACGGCATGCCTGCGGTTTTACTTCCGTTAATAGAGGTCTACTTCTAAGTTGCAGATTGATTTATAATAAGTAGGGATTTTACATCTGCGTTGATAGGCATTTATGATTAGCATATAATTATGCGTTGGATAAACTGATGTAAATTTTGCTTTACCTTTTCGTTTGTAGGAATTAGGTAGATTTTAAACAAAATATATAGGAAATAAAGGAAAAGAATATATAGGAAAGACCGTGGTTCGGAAAGCGCGTAAAGCCGTTCTGCACTGAGCCCGCGTGGTGGTTTATGGCCCGTTCCCTAGGAAAGGCACGTGTCCCAGCAATGGGGACGTATAATGAGCTGGTGATGATGATAGGGAAGACCTTACTTTATATGCATAGGTATTAATTTTTCTTATCCTAAGTGCCTATGTGCTATAATTATTTCAATATTAATTTATCATTTGTTTTATTGGTATTTCTAAATGTATGTCGAATATGAGGTGAACTTGAATACCTATGTAAAGGATTTTTGAAGACTTCTCTTGTTTTTCCATATTAAAATTGATGAACCGCGTTAAATATAAATTCAATTATACAACAATGTTATTGGGTTATGATGTAACTTTTGAAGCCATTATTTTTTTAGGACGGACATCTATACTAATATTATAAAGAGGTAAGCTTTGTATTTTTGTATGTGCGTATGTATGTATGTTTGTTACGAATAAACTCAAACACTACTGGACCGATTTAAAAAATTCTTTCACCGTAAGAATGCTATATTAGCGTTGAGTAACATAGGCTATATTAAAAAAAAGAAAAAAAGAAACGCGGTACGAAATTCGCCGGGTCAGCTAGTTATTTATTAATAGAGTGCTTAAATAATAATTGGTACATAAGCAATAATCCCGCGAGTGTATCCGGTAACCGATAATTTTTTATGATGTTTTCCCCATCTAGCATTAGTATTTTATTTAATTTCCTGTAACTTTACGTGTGCAGTGTGATATAAGAACTTCTTTCGACCATTAGTCGTCTAATTAAGTAAATTATCCAACTATGCTATTTTAGGAAAGAGGAAGAGTGAAAGAAAGGATGGGGTTGCACAAAAGATCCCAATGGGTCGAAGTGTTACTGGGAGAGGGAAACCTCAGCAGGCCCCACTAAGATAAGATAAGATAAGATAAGATGTTATTTTATATTAAATGCTATTTAAACTTCCAATGTTGAAAAAGAACGCTGACTTTAGGTATTCGGGAGTTGTAGTGCTGATTTTTTGTTTATTGTAAGACACAAGTTAAATCAAGATAGTGTAGTCCTGCAAAAACACTGCAGCCACTAGGGGCAACTACTAGCTATCAATTGCAGCGATTTCAATTAAGGCTTTCGCCCAATGGTCTAGTATAAAAATAAAATGTAAACACCTATAACTGTCCCACTGCTGGGCAAAGGCCTCCATCATTGTAATCATGTCATCGCTACAATTAATGGGTAATGGCTTAATCATCACGCTTGCCATATGCGGGTTGGTGATCACCGGGTCATCGGGCTATGAAAAATCCAAAACACATTTTGTCCGACCTGGGAATATATAGGATATGAAATGAAATAAGTCTTTATTCAAGTAAACTTATTAAGCGCTTTTGAATCGTCTCGAAATATTTTACCTACCACATAATTAATAATTATACAGGACGTCTTTTTGCTGTGCAGAAGCTGCATTTAGGCTAATTATTGTTCTATTCATTTGTAATAAAGTATGTTTTTGTGTTGTCGCAGGATGCCGGCGCTCCGGCTGCTGGGGCGTAAGTGGCTGGCCGCCTCCGACGACCTGGTGTTCCCGAGCATATTCGAACTCCTCTTCAGATTCGTTTGGTATGTAGCTGCACCACACCTGACCTGACCTTTCAATTTACCTCAGACGTGTGGCGTTCGACGACTGCGCCACTTTAATTGCATTGCGTTCCATATTAAGGCGCTAACAAATATGAAATGGTTGGTCACTGTCGATCAACATACAAGCAAAGTAGATGAAAATAAAAACGCAGGCAGGAAATTCAAGTCAGGATATTCGATAAAAAATATCTATTTATTTAAAATCAAGATGTTTTATTAGAAAAATAAAACTATAGCGTTTTACTAATCAGGGTGCCTAGTGCGAGTTTCATGCGCCATTCGATCACGTTAACAAAAACGAGAATTTGTATGGCAAATATTAACTCTTCTCGTATGTCGCCAGGAGGCGCTGCTTAAATGCCATAATTCAATAGACTTCAATAGACATTCTTTAAAACTGATATGCGTATCTAGGTAATTAATAATATCATTTCAATATTATTTCTTGCTATTTAGAGTTGTTTTTTGTATACTTATTTAATCATTTCTGATTAACTAAATCAAAAAACCGAATTACTTCATGTTAAGTAAATTTATTTTTTACTTTTTTATTTTCCTTTTTGAAGTCAGTTTTTTTTGTTATTTAAACCATGTGAAACGCATTTCACAGTTAGCACTTTAATTAGGAGATTGCAATGCGCATTTCTACAGGCGAATACAATATAACTATAAACATTAATTAATGTTACAAGACTGCAAAAAAAAATGAATTACGGTCTGTGTGAATAATATACATCTATTAATATACGTTCTATAAACTTTTTCTCATTGTTACTTTACTTTCGACAATATTTATTATGCCATCAAAAACATACCTGTTAAAAAAACCAAGTCTCGCAACTCAGTTCTTCTACCGTGAAAAGTTGTGAGATCCATGTAATACCAAGTCGGTTAATTTATTCAGTCCCTACTTAAGGGACCTTCTGTCTTAAGTTATTATTACGTAGTAATTAGCTAACCTAACAACATCTTATAGTGACCATATCAATATTAAAAATCTTTTATGTTTTAAATAAATAGATTGACTTGGCCATCGTATGAAAACACAATGTATTTCACAAGTAATACATATTATATTAAATTAGATTGTTTAGTGTCAAGAATAAATAGATTGCTAAGTCTTTCTATTTATTTAAATCATAAAAGATTTTTAACATTGATATGGTCACTATAAGATGTTGTTAGGTTAGCTAATTACGTAAATTTGAAATATATCGTGTTTATACAATGCCTGCTTGGTTACTGAAAATTCAGGCTTCTAGTTTTATCCACAACGAAGTTATAGGGGGACGAAAATGGCCTGAACTGTTTCGAGAAGTGCCACTTTTTTGTTCGACTTGGCGGGGGCACTGCCGGCACGGCACCCAGATAAGTAAAAAAATATATAAAAGGAGTTTTGCATTAAAAATAATGACGCAGACGAATCTTTACATTTGAATTTGAATTTACTGTTTCGCCTGTCAGCTCTCGGAGCAGATTGTATTAATTGAATAAAACTAAGTGCTTTTAACTAAGAACCGGTTACCAAACTAATTTATTTAAGTCTTTATTGCACTTGATAAAAACCTACCTAAATGAAAAAAACATGCAAATGACGCACTAAGGTGGACTTATTTTATTAACTTATAAAAAATCTAGTCACATAATATTACTATTATATAAAAATATGAGCAACTGCCCGCGACCACAAGACAAGGAGACCGACAGAAGATAAGCTTCATACAAACGCGCTAGAGCAATGGTTCCCAAATGGTGGTCCGCGGACCTCAGATGGTCCGTGAGAGCATCGGTAATGGTCCAAGGGACAGAACATTATTAAATCCACTGAATAATTTTTTAAAAGGCGGTAGAATGTTTTTTTTTTAATTCCTGCACTGTCACCTACGCTACCTATTTGCTAGTTCCTAGGTCCCAGGGTGGTCCCAATATGTTTATGGCGTTAATACAGTAGAACCACTAGGCGTTGAATGTTTCGCATTAGCATTTTTGTTAGCATGAAGTGTGTAATATAAACTGTCACTACTGAACTTACGCTACAAATACTTTTAAAAGACACACATTTTACCACTTTGGAAGTGTCTCTCGTGCAAACTATTCAGTTTAGAAAAAAAATTTAAGTATTAGAAACCTCAATATCATTTTTTAAGACCTATCCATAGAAACCCCACACGTACACGTACAGACAGACAGATAGACATGACGAATCCATAAGCGTTCCTTTTTTTGCCATTTGGCTACGGAACCCTAAAAAGGCACCAAAAGCACTCATGGACAATGGAGTAGGATTTAAATTCAATTGCGGATTTTTTTTAGTCAATAGTTAGGCTACTACTGGATTTATGTTTTGTTTATAAACTAATATTTTAATTCCGTGCTGGTTTTTTACCCGACTGCAAAGGAAGGGTATTGTTTTTCGCGCGTATCTTGTATAAATTTTTATCACTTCATATCTCCAGAACCGCTGAACGGATTTACATAATTGAGGTATCGTTAGATTCGTCTTAGCTGCCCAAGTATTCTTAGATAGGTGACGTTAAAAAAAACATGGCGGCTGTGCGACGCCGTTGGACTTGGTGAAAAACTTTTTTTTTCGAATACTACATTATGGGTATCAAATTAGGGGGCTCAATACAAGGATTTCAAAAAGGTATATTATGTTTGTCTAACTAAAAAGACTTAAATAAAATTAAAATTAAAAAAAAAAAACAAAAAACCTCCTGTGTAAAAAATAATAAGTAACTAAATAGAGAATCAACAGAAAAGGCCGTATTATTTGTTGAAAGCCGATAAAAATATCAGCTTTCAACAAATAATATCAGGACCAGGATATCAGGATTTCAAGAATAATCTTGAAATCCTTCGCGACTCCGAGAGGGATCATTCTACAAATATTTAGCTTTCTAAAGCTCTCTAAGATTACAACAATAATGCCACTAATTTACGAAACTTGTATGTATCCATTTACGTAGTACTTCATAAACATAAATAATACCCGAATGTATGTAATCAGGTTGATCTTACGAGCGGAAAGGTTAATTGGCTACTAAAAATCGCCATTAGCGATGCATTTACACCAAACTCGGGCTAACGGCCATAGGTAACGTGTGTTAAAGCAAGCTTCTTGCGGATCATTCTCAAAGAAATACATTTTAATCGTATAATAAGAAAACACACAGTTGCAGAACTGAGCAGGCAGACCGTATGCCGGGAGCTTGGTTAGAAGAGCTTTGTGCCAGACCCGATCAAAAGCCTTCGCTATATCAAGTTTTATGGCAGACTTTTGAAAAAAGCCACCGATTCACCACGCTTGTCAATAGCCGGGTGAGGATAGAAACCCGTGTATTGGCGAACGTGGATTATGGAGTGTTCTTCCAGGTAGTGGATAAGTTGTTTATTTAAAATACGTTCCATGATTTTGCACAAAATTGAAGTAACGGCTATGGGGCGGTAATTAGATAGGTCTGACCGATCTCCTTTTTTGGGAACCAGTTGCACATTAGCTTCTCTCCAAGATTCCGGCACACAACCAGAAGAGAGCGAGAGACGGTAAAGGCGCGTTATCACGGGGGACAACTCCGCTGCACACATTTTCAGGACTATTGCTGGGATGCCATCAGGGCCATTAGCTTTCCGGACATCGATTGACTGCAGCTCCGCGAGGACATCATACTGCCTGATTTTAAAATCAGGCATTGTGTGCATGGCCACAGTGAGGAATTGAAGGTGGCTGTGCATTGCAGTCATCGATTCGGGAGATAGCTGAAAGAGTTTGGTCAGGAGATTGACCTTCTTCTGCGGCTTGTGAGCTAAAGTCCCGTCAGGACATTTCAGTGGTGGCGAGGGTTGGTAGAAATTTGATTGCACGGCTTTGGCCAGACGCCAGTAGCTACGGCTGCCCGTAGTATGCGTCAGTGGTTCTTGGCCGACCCGTGCAACGCGCTGGGCATCCGCTCTAATGTAGGCTCTTTTGCAGGACTGTTGGCATTATTATAGACTGCTTTCAGCGAGCGAGTTTCGGGATCCCCAATTGTTTTGAAAATGAAAAGTTTCGATGGTTTTGTTTTATTTTCAAAATTTTGTGTTTAGCCAATTTTAATTATTATTTTAGTTGTCAACCAGGACGTAGCGTTAAGCACGGCAGTTCGTTGCATACAAAGTTAGTTTAAACGATTTTTTATTACGTCTATTGACGTTGGCGGAGACTCTTGAACCACCGAAGTCATGTGTTATTTAATCCAACTGACTCTTAAGTTCACCCATATAAAATACATGTACCACCTCTATAAAACTTAAAATATGCCGACAATTCACTGATATTGATAATTCTTAATCGAACGTTCTCCTGCATTAATCTATACAGATAAAGACACAGACACATCATCAAGTAATATTTACACTTATTATACTTTAGTTTAGTAACTGTATTTGTTTAGTTTTTTTTTTAATTATTAATATTATTTATTAAAGAATTGAATTTATTTGTCTATAAAGATAAGTCAATAAGTCTACCTATATCAAGTCTATAAAACTAATTCTTATCACTACAAGAACATAGCCCCACGATCCGTGCACTTTCATTGTGCAAAACTGTAACAATGAAATGGCGGCAACACTGGATATTCTCAATCCGTTCATTCATACGATACCGAGCGATGGTACATGCATGTGCCTCGCACGGGGTAGTCGAGCTTGCGCACGCCACTCACAGAGAAGTCACCGTGCTACAGTTGGTCGTGGACAGTAGTAATGCAGTTCGGAAAGTTGATTTACATATAAGTAATATAGTTACAGCACCCTTATCTTAAATTTGAGGAGCCTGCCGATTCTCCCTCTCATTTAACACTTTGACACATCGGGAATTTTTGTGCAATACTGTATTGAATGCATTCACTGCTTAAAGAATACACTCAATGCAAATAGAAAAGCCATCCTACTACTATTATAAACGCGAAAGTTTGTAAGTATGGATAGATGTTTGTTACTCTTTCACGTAAAAACTACTGAATGGATTTGGATGAAATTTGGCATACAAATAGTTTATAACCTGGATTAACACATATAATAGTTTGTACCCCGATATTCCCATGGGAATGAATGGAAACTGTCAAAGTGAATGTTTGTTACTCTTTCACGAAAAAACTACTGAATAGGTTTAGATGAAATTCGGCATACATATAGTTTATAACCTGGATTAACACATAGGATAGTTTTTATTCCGATATTCCCACGGGAATTAATGGAAACTGTTAAAGCGGTACGAAGTCCGCCGGGTCCACTAGTGTTCTCATAAATGTGATCTGTGTTTGGTTGTAAAAATATATATTTTTAAAGAAAAAGGTAAGATAAAAGCTACGATACAACCATACACAATTAAAAAGTTGTGCTTACTTCAAATATCAACGCGGTGTCCATGAGTTTCAGCCTCAAAAGAGGTTGAACCAATGATAGTTTTGCTTAAGTGGTTTTTTAAATAATACCGAAGATGGAAGCGCACTTCCACCGGAATCCTCAACTACTGAGGCACTGGCTATCTTATCTCCAGCTGCCGGAACACAACAATCAACATTGATGTTATGGTAACATTTTTAGATAAGATGTTGGTAGCTAGCCAGGCGGATCAACAAGCTCTACCACCAACCAAACCGGAGACCGGTGCGGTGGTCTTCCTCTAGACCACAGAAGCTTTGAAATTTTAATTCCACCTGGCCTACTACAATCATCTAACCTTCATCGGTTCCGGACGAAACGAATGTAGGTACTCATTGTCATAATGGCAATAAAACAAATGAGCTAGTTTCCATATTCTTCACAAAAACAATATTAAATATTATTATAATAATATTAATAATATAATTTTATATTACACGGCTGACTTCGTACCGCTTTGCAGTTTCCATCATTGAGTTAAATATATATGAATGGTTTCCATGACAACAAAACAAACAAATCATTTTGTATTGGAAAATCAAATTGTCGTATTTTATTTAATATATTTTTCTAATATAGCCTATGTTACTCAGCGCTAATGTAGCATTCTAATGGTGAAAGAATTTTTTAAATCGGTCCAGTAGTTTTTGAGTATATTCGTTGCAAACATACATACAAAAATACAAAGGTTTCCTCTTTATAATATTATATTATTATATATTATATAGTATAGATTATTAATATTATTATAAAGTTATTTAATAAACTTCCGTTGCTTTTGTCAACCAACTTTAACTTTGACTTCAGCCTAGGTCGAAAGGTCAAGATAAGTAGCTACTTTATAGCGACGTGTCTTTAAACATAAAAATGTTTATTTTAGACCTTGAACACAACCTTCTTTGTGTCTCTATACTGTGACACGCTGTTTTAACGTGAACGGCGAGACGTCTCATGGAATCCTAATCGGATAAAGTCTTTATTCGAGGAGAGCTTTAGAAATAAGGTTGAGTAACTATTCTATTAACAAAGCAACTGTACATAGCTTGTTTTTGTACAACATTATTTTTAAATTAAGTACTTCTTTGTCGCTTCATGTTTATTTTACATAATTATTTTAGCCTTTTTCTTGTGTCTATTAAAACTGCTAAGAGTTTGAAAAGTTACGAGCATTATTATTATTTATTCTTGATGATAATTACGACATAAAAGTTATGCTTATTACAGAAACACAAATGTTGAAAAAATTTCCACTTTGGCTTTCATAGTAAATAAATAGTGTTGAATAATTTCGGCGGGCTGGTTAGAACCACGATAGCTCAATTGGGAGAGCACCTGACCCGGTATGTCAGAAGGGTGCAGGTTCAAATTCTGCTCGTGGAAATTTTTTCAACATTTGTGTTTTTGTAATTGGTTTCGCAACAAAATTTGCGTTAAAATTTTATAAACAAAAAAATAATTAGTTATGCTTATACAGCGTGGGAAGGAGTATACCGACAAATTGAAACCAAGGATTCCTGGTGGTATTACGAGTAAATTATGTTATATCAATATGGGTCTAAAACTGCGTAATTAACTTACTTTGTTTTTAGAACAAAAATAATAATTATCGACAGTACTTCCTTGTAAACAAAACCTAAGTTCAAAGAGTGAAATAGAAAACGTCAAACTTCACGAAAGACTCCGACAAAATACGATAAACGACGAATGAAGTCAACGTCAGTGTGAGACATTAATTATTAATTATTACTATGTACTTGTGTGAAGGTGTGTGTGATTACGTCAAATAGTTAGGGCGTGTTACCCTTGAGATTTTTTGAACTTGTGAATTACTTAAAAAATTAATATCTCGAAAATTAGGCTTTACTGGCCCATGTTTATATTACTTTTTTTTGTCCAAATAGGCATTAGAATCTTTGGTTATAATTTGTCGGTATACTCCTACCCACGCTGTATATACCGCAATTTGCAAGAAACTATCTTTAAAATCAAATCCTATTGTACACGGTAAAATAATAAGATTAACCTGTAACAAGTTTTGCGGTGTTCGGTAAAATAACTTTTTCCGAGCAATTAATGCTTTATTAATAAATGTTGATATTAACTGAGCTGAACAATATATTTATTCATATTTATCCAGCACATATCTACGTCACTTGTTAGGGCAACACGAAGCCCCACAAACACTTCAAACTCGAACAGAAACAAACATTAACGGGCAGCAAATAAATCAGCGCTAAATATAACTATAAAGCGCAACATATTCCACGGACGTTATTCCCGGTTCGCACCATCTCATTGTAAGTGGTCGTAAGCCACGACTGAATGGCCCCATTCAGGTTTATAGGGCGGCCGACTTTGATCTCCAAGTGTAAAAAGCAGGGGCGGCCTAAGGATCGCGCCGCATCGAACGCCCGAGGATAAAAGAGCGAAAGCGTTACAAAAAATATTACTTTATTTTTTTATTCAACTGTTGAACATTACGAAACACATTTTGCCCGACCTAGAAATTAAAGCCAGAATAGTTAGGTACAACAGAAATACTATTAAGTAGTTCTTTAGACGCCCTCAAATCAATGCTATAAAATATTCGAAACTATTTACTTATTCAAAGTTGCTATACGAGCACAGAAAAGAAAAGTCTCTACGATACAACATCTTGTCAAGAAGTACAAAGTTCTTTGCTAATTTGCGCTTAAAGTATACTCATAATGCTTAATCTACTTAGTACTTCAATTTTGTACTAGCAGCCAGTCACAGATGTTCAAAAGTTATTATGACAGATAAAGTCACTTCTTAAATGATGAGAATTCAGGTTTACAAAGTAATTACTCTCAGTGATCGCTTCCGACGCCATGTTGTCTCCTAAAAGAGTAGGTACGAGTATAATCCGTCATATTGTCGTATACTGTAAACTTGTAATTACGTAAGTGAGTTATAATTTTCGCCCGAGCCGGCTGTTTTGCATAAGCCGACCCTGACAGACACCTTGCATCATATTCTCACACTTCTTGTGCAATTATGTCGCACGCGCCATCGAACTGCGTTGTTACCTAAATCTGCTACAGCCTATGTCGGCAAACTTTCTAAATTAACAACCTTACAATGTCAAGTTTTTCATTCAACAATACAATTATACATATGGGCTCTTATGAAAACTAAACAAATGAGCAAAAATACTCTAAAACCGATTGGTAAAGTTCTCGCGGCCTTGAGTTTGCATGTAAATGACTCGCAGTGCGGTTGGTTTTGTCTTTCAAAAGAGTTGTTTACAACTTATTTTTGCCCGCCTATTCTATAAGTTACAGACATTGAGTATGCTTGCCAGTAGATTTGCCTTGATTTCAGTTGTATAATCAACATTAGTACAAAAAAATGTAACTGAAATAATATGTAAGTAGTGTTAATTCCGCTAAATCACTCGTTTGTCCAGCTTGGATGCAGTACGAATGCACCGCCCTCCCACCCGCAAAAAAAATGCACATGCAGAAGAAACAAATATGAATAAATATGTTGTTTTGTTGTATTTTGTCTTTTTTGTTGTTTTTTTTTTGTTTTTTCTCTACATATTTTTAATTAATTTTTTAAAGCAAAATAACACCTGATTCCATTAGTTATCAACATTAGTTCAATATCGTTTTCATATTTTTAAGAACCTACATTAGTTTTAACACCGTAGCCTTCGTAGGTTCCTAACAGAGTTAACGATAACAATAAAATTGTTATTTCTCGTAAAAAGCAAGCCAAGCATGCGAGTATTAAGTATCATAAAAGGCTTATACGATAAATATCGAAGATGTGAGCACTAACTTTATTTTATATTTATAAATAGATACAAACCGAACGCGCAAGCATCTCTTTCGATTGTTACGCATAGGACTTAAATTTATTTTCGGTCAAGAATCATGGTAGAGTCTCC
Organism: Eudonia mercurella; assembly: GCA_963082485.1. Taxonomy (NCBI): domain Eukaryota; kingdom Metazoa; phylum Arthropoda; class Insecta; order Lepidoptera; family Crambidae; genus Eudonia; species Eudonia mercurella. The sequence goes on along the minus strand of OY720030.1, from coordinate 7,548,943 downwards.
AGTTTAAAGAACGATTCTCAAGTTTGTCAAGGTTTCAGTGGAAAAATATCCTTGGCAAGTATTCGATTTTCTTTAAAAGTTCTTCTGATAGTTAACACGTAGTGTATGCTTAAAATAATTGATTTAGGAATCATCAAAAAATTAACAAAAAATGAACGTTTTACTACTTGTCATATCGTTTCCATGAATGTTATTATGCTCAAGGTACAAATATTATGCTAATACGTAAACGATCAACGCAAGGTCAAGGATTATTTGAACGTTTTGAATATGCTTCAAATAATATTACATGACTAGCGGCCCGTCCCTGCTTCGCACAGGTGAACTTTTTTTAAATATAGCCTATGTTACTCAGCGCTAATGTAGCATTCTAATGGTGAAAGATTTTTTTAAATCAGTCCAGTAGTTTTTGAGTTTATTCGTTGCAAACATACATACATACATACAAAATACAAATGGTTTATTTTATTTTATTTTACAGTTTTTGGAAAACTTACAGCTATATTTTAGAAATAAATTAATGTATAAATACGATAAGGCCAATTACAAGTTTTCATCTATAAAAAAAATGCATGAGCCTTACGGTAGTCGCATATGATGTGTAACATTTGACATCTCACATTTTGAAATCATTATTACACACTGTCACGTACTTCCGTCCCTTTTCTACGAAATCACTCCCACAAATTGTATATATATATATATATATATATATATATATATACAAATTGTATATATATAGAAGGCGAGCGGAAAGATGTTACACATCAAAAAATATGTAGATACATACATTTGGCAAATCGTTGTTAATAATACTTTATTTTTAAGACATAAAGGAGTTATCATTGTATAATTTTTTGAACCTAGATACGTTGGTGTTGAATAAGTCTAAGTTCATATTTCGACACATTGAGTTGAAATGCTCCTCTTTATAATATTAGTACTTATATATATATTTTTCTTAAGCATTTACTTTTGACTAAATTATTTATAAGAAAATATGTATGTAACATAATACGGAGTGTTGTCAATCCGTAATAGAAACTCAAGTTAACCAGTTCTTTCCAGACGTCCTCATTCTTGCTCTTTCTTTCTTCTCGCGCATGAGACGAGCATGTGCTAGCACTTTAAAAAGGTAAACTTCCGTTAATTTCACAAAGCAAAATTATGACTGTTTTTACTTACCAATTGTCTAACGAAACCTTTTTTTTTACTTGTTTTTATTTATGAAAAAAAAGAAAAAAATACGTCATTGTTAATTCAATATTCTATTTTCTATTGTAATATTGATTTCAAAAAGTGAGATGTCAAATGTTACACATCATATGTGACTACTGTAAGGCTGGTTCATTTTTTTTCCTTTAATCATTAAAAGGTCACCAACTGTTTTAAGTATTTAGCGACAATTTAATACAGACCATCCGCGTCTTAGCTGTTATCCCGTAAAGCAGCATTATCTATATTTTTTTTGGCGACGAAAGTTCTGTCGAGCACTGGCCTTAAAGTGACCAGTGGTGCCATTACCCCGTATTCTGCTAAACTGCTGAGCAATTTGTCGGCAGCAAAAAATAATCTGTTTCCATCTCAGAGTGAATGACCGAACATTAAACCGGTTCCGGCTGTAGCTGTAGTAATTATTAACACGTTGTTTGATCAAAACAATATGTTTAATCTTTAATGCTAAGCTGTAGTTAATTAAATAGCTTTTTTTTCTCTTCATTTAATTTTGTAACTTTTTTTTGACGACATGCCAGTTCCATCGAACCTTAGCTTTAATTCAAAATATCCAAACCCAGTAAGAATCGAACCCGATACCTCTGGAACCATTTAAGACTCAGCTCTTATGGTTACTCAATTAGATTTCAAAAGATGTATCTTTTTCCATAACACTCTGCCAAAGACTATGAAAGTAGCATAAATAAAGTTGAGACATTAATTAATTGATGACTGCCTTCGACAGCCTCAAAACCAGACACAATAGAAAATTTACGTTTGTCGATCACCGGTGATCACCACGGCGATTAAAGTCTTAAGAAATAATTGCCTGCAAAGATTTTGTAATGGTAATAAAATATCTATAAAATATTTTATGAAATACAGTAAAAAAAAATAACGCCCACCCGACCCAGCCAGGAATCGAACCTGGGTCTACCACAATCTGTGACCGCTATGCTACCGGGAAGGCTGACGTAAGCGCTGAATTTTGTCACAGCTTTTTAATTTTTTGAAAAAAAAAAAAAACTATAGCGTTGTGTTATCAAATTTGTGGTATTTCATCTGCAAAGATGAATCTGCATAGCCATCGGTTGCAACAACCTTTGGATAGATGGCACTACGCCGCAATAAGCACTCAAAAAATAATCAAATAGAATAGGTATTACCAGTATCTCTTACTCCTTCATAATTATTCCATTAGACTTTATGATCTATTTAAGTACAGTATAACCGTACCTGAAGTGTATTATTAGCTTTTTGTATGGGTTTACATTACTACAATCAAGATTTAACAAAAAAATTAGCATATATAAAGGTAATAACAGGAAAATATTTGAACTGTCCAAAATGGTACTTTTATATGTGCAGGAGAGTAAAAAGCATAATTATGTTGATATTGATGTTGTGTTCCGGCAGCTAGAGATAAGATAGCCAGTGCCTCACAAGTTGAGGATCCCGGGTGAAGTGCGCTTCCATCATTGGCCTCATCAGGTATGATCAAGGCACTGTGCTTAACCGTTTATATAAAAAAATATATTAGTATTTTGCAATTCATCTATCTTCTATTGATTCTATGAATACGAACTTCCTTCTCGAAATAGTTCAATAAACTTAATATACATATAATGTGTCAAATAGCGGAATCACAAAAGGATAATTTTTAATTGATATATAGGTAGTCAATTATACGATAAATAATTGTTTTTCTATCTAAGATATCACTAGTTGCATATATGCAATGTAAATTAAAATAAGCTTTCCCTGTCTCCCATATTGGTTGTCGCTTTCATTTCAGTGACCTTCGGACTCGAAGCTTGATTGCTCAGTAACATAATGTCTTTTAAATTGTCCACACATCCATCCCATTGATGATTGCCTATATTGCTGCTACCTACTGAGAATTTAGATTTAGCACAGAGTCAATGTCAGTTGCCGATTGTATTGGACGACTTGCTATTTGCTGTAATGCTTCATTTACCTATTTATTTCTACGTACAAACATACTTTCACGTCTTTTACCCAAGAAGGGAGTAGGCAGAGGAACGAGGTCACCAAGTTTGAGTATTTGTAACCCGGCGCCAAATTTAGCGTATCGAGGTGGAACAGATAACATCAGTGATGGGTTCAGCCGATCGTCTGCCGAGTATCTTGGAACTCAAAAAAAACCCAAAATGCCAAAAATGCAGTCACGAATAAGTTGATATAATATGATGAAAAAACTATCGTATTACATAAACAAAATATATATTTAGTAGCAAAGGGAACGTGTTTACAAAATTAGTCCAAACCATAAATTCATAACACACTATAGTTTTTTCTACAATATCATTTAAAGTTGGGCAAAAATCATGAAAACGAGTGGCGGCGTTTAGTTGATATCTTATAGTTTATATAAATTATTATACCTCTAATTATGTCTAAGCAATCACCAATTAACTTAACTACAAAGCGTCCGTCTCACATTTTCGATTTATGGAGCGGTTTTTTAAAATTCCCCATACAAAATTAGTATGGCAGCGCGGCATCAAGTGAATATGGACGAAGACATTTCAAATAAAATATATGACATTTGTCACTTACGGACTGCGCACCCTTAAACAGCTGATACATTATTTTCACGGCGTCATTGGATACGGAATATTTATTTCTCCCTGTTTTATATACCAAAGATAATCACCTAATGTCCTACTGCTAAGACATGGCCTTCCCACATGAGCATGAATACCAGAAATACCCCAATGTAACAATGAAAATGAATGAAACGAAAATATTATTTAATGTGGTGTGAAAACGAGACCAAAACGGCTTAGCATATCTTGCAAAGCAGGGAGAAGTTCTCTCTCAATCTCTCTCTCAGAACAAAACGCAGAAGCCTCTGCGCCAACGAAATCTTCACCATCGACTATGGATAATCTATATTGGAAAATCTTCACCTTCACTTCAAATTTACATTTAGCATAGAGTCAACGTTAGCTAAGGATTGTATTGGAGGAGTTGCTGTTTGTTGTAGCCCTTTACCCCTCTTTGTACCTAATTGAAAATCAAATAAGTAAACAAATTCAGTAGAATGAACCGAAATCGTGCTTTAATCAAAATCTGATCCTTCGATCACGATACAAATCCACATATTGAAATTGGATCGAGCAAGATTGAAATTTATAATCAAGTCAAACTCGAGTGTAATAAGAATTGCAAAGACAAAGTTGCAATTTAAATAGCACTGGATAATTTGAATTAAAACTCGGTTCATTTCTAATTTCCAAGTTGCTAGTTAAAGTGAAAAGTTTCTTGTTGGTGGAATACGTAATCGCAATACTCCATTTGAACACGGTTAATTGGATTTTAGTTTGTCTTCTCTGACTATAACTATAACTTTGTTAGCTTTTTATTACATAGTGCACACGAACTAATTGAAATAACACATTGAGCTGCTTCTGAAAGAATTAGAATAGCGAATACGAGTAGCTAAACCTATTTATAATGCTCGCAGTAGTCTAGTGGTTAGATCATTGGTCGAAAACCTAAATTTTTCAGATTTTAACCCAAGTAGCATCACAAGCTGTATAAAAGCTGTATTTGAACTTATTTTTATACTTATAGCTGCATATCGAGACTGTACAAAGGCTGTATATCCGGATATACAGCCCTTATAAGTTAAAAAAGGGCCCACATTATAAAACTTTTAGCGTTAGTATAGCTGTATATTAGCTGTAAAAGAGAGCAGACGCTGTTTATTAGCTGGTTTAGAGCTGTTAATCGGTGTCAGGGAAAGCAACTACACTCCAAATAATATTTTATAATGACAAAAGTTTTTAATATGGGTTTGAAGTGAATTAGAAAACTATGAAAATAAACGAGAAACATTTCGTACAAGAATAAAATGGTGACGCATGTTTATATTTCAAAGTGAAATCACAAGTACAAGTAAAATCTTAGAAATCTGATGGTGTTCATTGTTAAAACAAAGTGCAAATCAAATTTTATTGTTAATGTGTGGTTGGTTATTGGCAATATTTTAACGCGCCAGTAAAACAATCATAAAAACATAAAGAGAGTTATGAAAGACGGGTAAGAAAGTGTTTGTTTTTAAGGTTATAATTATACAAATTATATTTAAAATAATAGATTTAAGGACAAAGCGATCATTATTTTAGCTGATAATCATAAAACGGTTCAAGCTATTATAAAATTTCAATCTAATTAACTAACATTGGTTTAATTATATTTGAAATTTTTTTTCATTCTGTCTAAAATGGCGACATTTTGTTTACAGCTTAGATGATATTTGGAGAGTACTAAAGCTGTACTAATTGCTGTAGTTTATTTTTTTAGTTTTAAATCACTCTTGTAGGCAGTAGTTATAAAACCACTGTATTCACGAGAGTGCCTAATTACGCTTAAAGATTAAGTTCTATAATGGGGGTCGCGTACACCATTGTACAGAAACAAGTATCGAGTGATACCATAATAACACTTAGTGCAGTAGTAAGTAAGCAACCGCATACAAAAACCAGCCTATATACAGCTTTTACGATAAAGGTAGCTTAAATTCTCACATTAAGCTTAAAGCTGTACAGTTGAGTTTTGACTCTCTGTTTTAACACCCTAAGCATCTTTTGACACTCTTGTAAGTTATTAAAAGGACATTAAGTTCTAAATGAGCTGTTAAATTGATGTTGTAAACGCTTGTGTGCTACTTGGGAACTTCATCGGATTTCGTGTATATCCTAAAGCTATTAGGTAAGGACCTATGAAATTGACGTTTTGTATGAAGATTTTTTATAAAATTATATTTTTCTTACTAACGTTTTTTTAATTTTCTTAGCATCTATTTATGTAAACACTATACAAATTGTAGAGTAGTGTGTTTGTTCCACTAGCTAAATATAGCGGACATTAAAAAGAAAAAAAAATCGAGTCCTTCAAAGCTACAATGAAACAAAAGGTCAATTTAAAATAAATATTGGGCGATTAAGACACAAAATGAATAATTATTGTTATTACTGAAGCCTTAGTAACATAGTCCTTATTAAAGGTGTATAATAATATTAACAACCGGTATTGACTTTTCGAAGTAATACACCTATTAATAAGTAAAAAAAAAACCGTCGATTTAATTTAATTTTATCTATACTAATATTATAAAGCTGAAGAGTTTGTTTGTTTGTTTGGTTGAACGCGCTAATCTCAGGAACTACTGGTTCGAATTGAAAAAATAATTTTGTGTTGAATAGTCCATTTATTGAGGAAGGCTATAGGCGATATTACATCAGCAATGAGAGCAGAGAGCAGAGCAGCAATGAAAAATGTTGCAAAAAGGGAAATAACGCGGATGAAACCGCGAGGCACAGCTTGTACTATATATAAGATAACTTTTATTGTTCACAGGTTGGTGCTAATAGCGTTAGTAGTGGAAGTCCTGTACCCGGTGACATGGCAGTGCCGCTCAGAGGGGTGGCAGGGCGGGTCTTTCGTGCGGCTGTACCTGTGCGGCACGCTGGCTCTGCAGGCGGCGCTGATGCTGCTGCTGGCAGCGCTGGCGCAGCAGTCGGCACGAGGCACTATCACAGACGTCGACCAGAGGAAGCTCGTGTCACCTTTGCTACTCATAAAGTAAGTGGAAAATTTGAAGGAGGTTTTACTAGCGCTAAAGTTTTAGAGATAACTACACATGAAGGAGAACTCAACTATATTTGTGGTCGTGTCGCCTTTACTATTAAAACAGTAAGTAAATGGATTAAAAAAAGGCTTTACTTCCCAAGAAATGCGCGGTTTGCGTAAAGAAAAAGCCTACCATCGTTGTGGTCTATAGTAGTAAGAGTATGTGAGTCTGCGTGAGGCTCGTGTCGTCTTTGCTTCTAATAGAATAAGTGTAGGATTTAAAAGAAGCTTTACTACAGCTAAAGTTTTAGAGATAAATAGATATAGATGCTGTGAAGAAGTAAACTCCTCACTTGGCTAGCTACCACCTTTCATCTTATCTAAATCTTTCGCCATAAGAATAATGTTAGTAGCATAGTGACTTGTGTTTGTGTAAATATTTTTATTACAATGAGTGCATCATCAAAAGAAAGCTCTTAAAAAATTCCTCTCTTCATTAAACTTAAATTCAAATTACTTTATTCGCTATTCTTTTTGTACAACGAACGTATAAAAAAGAAGTTCAAACAAGAATCCTGATTAGCACTGCAAACATTATTAAAAAGTAGGAGGTCAAACGCGTTTTTCTCCGTAGTTATCAGTCTATATTTAGAAACAATTTTGTATGCGATGAAATGACCTCAGATATTTGAATAGATATGACATAGTCTGTAATGTTGACATTTTAGTGTTACACAAGTCACAACAACAATAAAAAAGAGCAACCGAAAGTTCATATAACATTTAAACAATTTTTAACAGGTTTTTATAGACTAAGGTTTTTAACTCATCATTAGGTTATAAACTTCCCACTTTTGGGCTCAAGCCATCCTACGTGTACAATACAAATCTGCTATAAAAATTAGCTCTTATGTATGTCATTATGCTATCTGTTCACATGACTCGTAAAAACACAACATATTATAATTTTTCAAAGTATAAATATAAAAAAAAATCTACCAAAATTTTCACGTATTTCCAAAAAGGTCTGGGGCTACTATCGCCATTAGATGGAAAATCAAAATCATATAGAATAAAATTGTACCAATTATAAATCAAACAGAACGTTGGCGAAAATAAAGTCTCATGTGTCTACCAAACACCACAGATTTGAAAACCCTTACAGGTTTGCCGCCTTTGGCTTGTAAAGGCCAACACCAAACTTCTTTAATGAAAACCCTAATTGTTTTATATAATATCTTTCCTCCGACCTCCGTAGCGGAGTGACTTGCACGCCGACCTTTGAGCGGTGCTAACTCTGAGGTTTGATTCCCGGTCGGGTCAATGCGAAAACGACCTTTTAGATGTTGTGTCGGGTCTGGGTGGTTCTGGTACCGTCGTTAATTCTGATTTCCATAATACGAGTGCTTTAACTTCTTACCTTTAGTTCGTGATGTTGATGATGATGATGATGATGATGATAGATGATGATGTTTAGATATGTGATGATTATGGTTATATATATAATTTTACGCAAATTTTGTGGCATGTCATGGGGTGCGGGTTCGAATCCCGCTCGTGAATTTTTTTTCATCACTTTGTCTTTTTTCAAAATGTATGTGATGCTATCTAATATTTATAAATTCTTTATTTTTTTAATTATTATCTTTTGTGTCAGGGTGGTGCTGGTGCTGCCGGAGATAGGCCTGAACGTGATGGGCAGCATGTGGATGTTCTGCGAGGTGGTGGACTGCTCGGTGCAGGACAGGTTCTCCAGCATCGTCATACAAAGTAAGTCCATTCAACTGTCATCACAGTTATCGTAACCGGTTCTTTAGTTTAGGTAATGCTTTCAACACAGATCTTGGGTTTTGGTTGAGACCCAGAGATTTTGAGTTTGATCACGTTTGATTCGCAGAAGTACCTACATTTTATTTTATAGTCAGTAGCAAAAGGAGCTGAACACTTTAGCACTTTTTCAAACCAAATAAATAATTTAACAGGCTCTTGAAGAGTTCTGGTAAAAGATAAGGTTTTACTAGAAAAAAATAGCCAGTCTTAGGAATCTCTAGTGGGAATTGAACCTTCGGATAACCGCCCAATGCTCTGACCGCTAAGCTACTGAGACCCCAGAAGACTCATTGAATTTTTCTAGTACTTTGTGATGTACGCTTCTGACTTCTGGTGAAACTATTATGTCACTAACACTATAGATACAAATCCGAATAAAATTAATTTTATTTTTTTATTTATTATGATATGACCGCTCCTGAATGTTTTCTGTTTGGTTGGTAGTAGACCTTGTTCTAAGTCCGCCTGGCAAGCTACCACCAATTTATCTAATTCTGCTACTAATACTATGGACGCAAATCCGAAATAAATGATTTTTATTTATTTATTTGTAATGATATGACCGCTACTGAATGTTTTCTGTTTGCTTGCTAGTAGACCTTGATCTAAGTACGCCTGAGCTAAGACCTTTTTCTTTAAGTCAGGCGCCGCGCCGTTTCAACGGCGTGTTAAAAGCATTGTTTTGTTCCGACAGTTAAAAGATAAAAGGGCCAGTTATTCAGGTGTTACAGATTCCAGGTGAAGTGAGCTTCCACTTTGACCTTATTTTCACTTAACACCAGGTGAGATTAAGGCTTACACAACACTTCCTATCGTTGTGAAATAAAATAAAAAAAACTTATTTTACTCAAATATATAGGTTCCACGTGTATGTATCTGTTTCGTGTGTATCTATTACTTATTAGTATTCGTCTCTGACACATGACTATCTTGTCTATCTTTTCATAAACATTATTTATTTACAGATTGAAGTGTAGTAATGTGTTGTTGTGTTTCCTAATATGTAGTACACGTGCACAAATAACATACCTATCATCACTTACTACACACCTAATTATACCTAATAGATTTCTGCTATAGCAAAATAACACATAGACTTTTTTCTAGGTTTTTGTAATATGATTTGCATCTCACCCAATACCGATTTTTAAAGCTTTATAGTAAATTTACATATAACTTATATACTATTCAAATCCCTTTATTTTATTTTGTAGTAGTACTTACAGATTTGTCACCTCTATCTGTCCATCCATGTGTATGTCACAGCCATTATAATAGCTGACTATATGTCATAGAAAGCTGTATCTCAGTATAATGATAGATTATATCCGTCTATAAATTTTATAAAAGTATAAGCTATATCACAAGAACTTTCGCTCTTATAAGTAGTAAATATCCCTTTCATCTCGACATTGAATTCAGAATAAGACGAAATAGGTAGATGCCAAGTCTGGAGCTATTTCTAGAAACGGATCCTTTTCCAACCTTCTTGAAAGCTATTGACAAGACATTTAAGGCTAGGTGAACAATATAATGTATTTTTAAACTATAATCTTCCGAGATTGTCATATTAGTGTTTGTTTTTTTAAGTGTTTGCATGTGCGAGCCTTTGATTTTATATAGACATAATATCTCTCTTAACTTCTTACTGTTTAAACGTAATTTCGTACGGGTTAGTTGCGTTATTCCCCAGTTGCGATTTTCCCCGAATAATAATACCAGTTTCAAGAACAATGAATCAGTTGCGTTTTTACCCGAATATTCACGTGTGCCAAACTCATACATCTGCATGTACTTTTCGTACTGCATGTTGTGTTCACTTATACCTATTAGGAACTACACTTAAATTTTTAATTGAGCTGTTTTTTAATACCAATGTATGTTTCATGTTTTTGTTGTGTGTTGTTTCAAGTTGTGAACCAAATTATAAAAATAAAAAGACACAAGACGACAAGATGTTTTTCATAAATAAGTATAAAACCTCTGTAGTGTTTAGATTACCGGCTTCGTACCCAGAGTTCCCTGGTTCTATTTCCAGTAGGGGGATTCAAAGCCCGACTCGGAACTGCGAACTGCACTAATTAATGCTATGTACTCACTATCCTATCGAAGTCATACCCTAACAACAACAATGTTAGTAGACCGTTAAGAAACAAGGAACCGCATCTGTGGTCCAGCGGTTAAGACCACCGGTTTAGACCCAGAGGTCCCGGGTTCGATTCCCAGCGGGGAGTACATGTTTGTGTACTCAGTTTGGTTGGTAGGGCTTGTTTGTGTCGCCATAACATCAATGTTTGTACGACACCATTGCCTATACCCCTTGATTGGATTTTGGAGTGCTGAGCCTTGAGTGGCTTGGGAGTACATTCCTATAAATTTCAATCAGTGTGACATATCAGTATCGCCGATATACCGAGGATGACTCCTTGGCTTCAGCATACGGTACACTGGATGTGTATGGCTAACTATTAAGTTGGTTCGTAACACAGGTTTCAATATTTACTATTATTAGGTACCGTAGGAAGATTTAACTTTTTTTTTACATTTTCTCGTGAAGAACATTTTCTCACTCTTGTTATTTACTTGCTATATATGAATCTCGTGCTATTATATTTCGGTATTCCATACAAAGTTAAAAGTTCTAATTCTTTCAAACCAATGAGCAAATAATTAATATTTGGTTGGGGTGTACCCTTGGGGGCACTATGGATTAACGGCTGCGCCTAAGGCGAGGTTCTGACGGAGTATTTCTATATGCTTAGGTGAAATACAGAAATCATGACAGTTGATAGGAAACATTTGTTCAAATGATTTTATGCGATTTGAAACTTTCCATAGTGGACTTAAAATCGCGTTAATTCAGAGGTGAATTTATGTTTTCTAAGTGTCTTTAGTTATTCTCGAAAGCGTCTGTTCTATAAAGACAATGTGTACCCCGATCCGATCCGAACCCCTCGGAGAATCTAGTAGGGCACGGGGACACGCACTAGTGCGTAATGCCGTTCCCTCTAGAGAACCTCCGAAAGGGCTTCGTTTCACACGACTTGAGGAACCCTTTAAGTTTCTCACCGCCCCCAAAAAAGCCCGGTAAAGCTTACAACACCGCCAGAGGCAATCAGCAAGCTCTCTCCAAAAAAAAGTCAATGTGTCAATACCTACAATCGACAGTAACTATATATATATCTTACTAATTTTGGCACTAGAGTCTAGTGTCTTTCTTTTGTGCTAGAGAAGTAAAGTAAAGTGAAGTGTGCAAGTGAATAAAAATTTATTGTTTTACCTTTTGTCAACTTATAACCCCGATTAACCATTGGTATGGGGTTTAAATGAAACAACTTTTACGGATCTACTCGCGTTTATTTTACTTTACATTATTTAATGTTTATCCTGACGTTTCGGA